>VXAZ01008961.1:122534-171234 GCA_013399875.1 Gymnorhina tibicen | reverse complement strand
CTTCCTTCCTTCCTTCCTTCCTTCCTTCCTTCCTTCCTTCCTTCCCTTCCTTTTGGTCCTAATCCATTTTGCAAGATCACAACTAGTGGCTGTGGAAAATGACTCCAAGATCATTAGCAAATCATCAGGACATCCTAAATGGAATGCTCTAAGTAACCAGCTCTTCCCCTTCCCTTCTTCATGAGGCATTTGTACACACACAATATCAGAAGGACATTCAAAGCACAGTAACCAAAATTATCTCCACCAGCTACAACAGATGTATTTTCCCATTAAAAAAAAATCAAAAGAGAACCTTTCATAATTATTTTCCCTGGAGAATGTAATCAAAATGACACATTATTATAGGATATATCCTTTCTTGATCATAACTATAATACAGATTTTCAGAAGTCATTCTTTAAAAAAAAAAAGTTGTGTATTATATTGTATTGTTACATCATTCTACTTTTTGGCATATTTTTAATCTTGACTGTTTATGAATGTTTTGCAGGCCAAATGAAATTTTAAAATGAGCATTGAAGGTTTTAAAAATACCATTTTTCAGAACGCTGTTTTGTAGGAAATAGTGGAATGAAAAGTTTGCAATTACTGATTTTTCTGTGGAATTGCAATGCAATTCCAAGTTTGGACAAGCATACCTGCTTCATCTGGGAAGGAGAGACTGATGCTATCAGGGATCCCTGGTAAACTGAGTTGGCTTTGAACTGATGACATAGTAATGAAGGTTTTAAATTCCTAAGCCATCCAACTGTCTATTAGCAGCTCTTTAAACTTACTGCATACACACTGATACTGATCTGCTTATTACTGCAGAAATTCTAAACATAAACATTATTATGAAAACTTGTTTTAGCCACCAAGAACAGAGAGAGGATGAAACACTAGACAGCTTTTCTTTGTCTTTTATTCCACATGTGAGATTGGAGTTAGACATAACACCCCTGTAACCCACTCTGGGAGAAAAATAAGCCCTTATAGGACAAAATGACCAGCATTATTCAGACAATTTGGCCTGAAAGGGCTGAGGAAAAGGTAGGTGCAACAGAGGGAGAGAGAGATATCACAGCTGAGGAATATAAAGTACAAAAAAGTGTGGCAAGGACACAGATGTGTGCTTTTGTCAAGAAATGGTTTCTTTTTCAGAAGGTCAATTAATGGGATAATGCTTTTATAATGCATGTTGGCTCCATCAGCCAGGAAAGGGTTGCCCAAATGGACAACCCCTTCAAACTGTGGGAAAGAAGGCAAACCCCTCTGACTGTAAGCGATTTTGTACCATTAGGTGTTCATTTCGGGCTCTTCTTCCTACTTTGTCTGAAGCGAAGGACAATTACACCGTCTGTGTGGAACACATGCCCACTTCCCCTGGTTTGTTCAGACTGCTAAATGTGGCTGCCTTCCCTCTTTCAGGTTTTGTCTCTGGACTGATTGTGCTCTGCAGCCTGATTTCCACTTGAATCCACTCAGGACTAGGATGCTGAAACATGATTGTTTCCACTCTTGGAGGCTGCTGGGTTTAGTGCCACACACTGCCTTAATGAGCTTCACCCTGAGCACGCGACCCAGCTGGCAGTGAAAAACAGGAAGCATTTTGGCACACATTTTCCCTTTGTGGGGTGAGAGAGGAAGCAGACGTGAGCCCTGGCTAACAGTGACACAATTAAAATGGAAACAGAGAGCTGCCCTGCCCTCAGTGCAGCATGAGATGAACCCTAGGTCACCCCTTTAGGCTGAATCCCTGGCAAGACCCCAGGGTTGGACTGGAGATGTGCGAGGAACATCCACTTTAAAACACGCACGCAAATGGTCTCCAGGGGCCTGAGCCAGCAAAGTCAAGGGGAAGTCTGTCTCCCCATTCCCACAAAATCTGGATCAAGCCCTATGTCGTCCCTTCTCACTAGAAGAAGTGAGAAGTGCTCATATTCCTTAATAGCAAGGAACCTTTCAATTAATTGGCTAGAAAAGTTTGTTAGGCGAAGATCACTGCCATATTTGGTGCACCGAGAGTCTTCTAACACTTAGAGCATTAAAGAAATAGTGGCATCTGTATTTACACTGAGGTACCTGCATTGTGGAATTCACAAGTGCAGATATTTTGGACATGACAAAACAAGGTGTCTTTTGGTGGTAACTTCCCCGAGTGATCCCATTTCAGCTGTTGACAAATACAGGATTTCATTCTCCCCGCTGTCTTGGTACTTCCTGAGTCCTTCTCATAGCTGTATCCAAGAGCCCTTATTGTTAATTCATCTTCATCCTTACTTCGTCTCTTCATTTGGATATTTTGTAATAGCAGCAAGCATAGAGGAGGGGGTGAAAGGGTGGGGAAAGCATTCACCTTCTTTTCTTTCATTGGTAAATAACATACAAAGCAACTTGGAAGCTATGTAGCTGTAAGGAAAATACATGATCCCATTCCACACCCTGGGACATTTTTTCTTAATGTAAATTTAGCAAAGTTGCATGAGAGAACATTTTAGCATGAAAGCATTAATCCATGTTTCATTATGTTTGTCAGAACAGGATTCATGAGGATAAAATCTGTGCTGAGCAGGAGCATTTTCCTGTAACTCAAGTACGACATTTCTGAAAGATAGCAAGGTGAAATTTGTATCATCTTCATTAAAAGCCAAATCCTACAGTCCTTACCAGTGGCCAAACAAAATTTCTGAGCAAGTGCTACGGGGACCCTTAGAAAAGATAGCAAAATGCAAACTGATATTGGTGTTCAGCACAGTCAGGATGTCGTCTCTTTCTTTTTCAAAAGGGATGCACTTTTTGTCACCACGTCATGGACAGTGCCTACCTAAAGTGGTGTCATTCCTGTAGCCAATTATTCCCACTTAGTGAGCAGAATCTGCATAATGAGATGTGATGGCTTTTCCTGAGATGCAGAGGAAGAAGTAATTAAAAAAATCCCACTGGGTAATGTTCATCAGCTTCTACACATTTTTCGTTTGAACTGCTAAATTTTGTGGAAAACTTCACCCCCCTCATCCCAGTGGTCAGCCTCCATCTGCTCTACATGCAAGGGCTGAACAGTCATCAAGAACTGTTTAGTGCTTTCTCAGTGTAAATAAAAGAAAAAAGCATTTTTTACAGTAAAGGCCTTTCTCATCTTAGGACTCCAAGTAATTTACAAAGAAGTCAGTATCTCCGTCTTGCAGGTGGGAAAGCAGAAGATCAAGGATGAGCTGGTCAACCCATGGTCATGCAGAAACAAAGCCTGGAGAGCCCTAAAATCTTGACCCCTAAAACTGGGACTGCATCCACAAACCCAGATGCAGAAGGGACATTTCAGGGAATAAAATCCAGCTGTGCTTTCAATATTGTAGCAACAGTCTCCTTAAAAAGAAAATTACTGATTGATACAAAATCAGGCAGCTGGATGAATGGTGGAAAGATGACATTTGATCACCTTAAATGGAAAATACAAGCAATGTAGACTGTCTGCTCATAAGTCATTCACAGGTATGAGTCTATACAAGCCAGTTTTGCAAGAGTTTGTAGATCTTTTTTATGATTGTGTTTCAGCTTCAAATCTTATTGGCATCTACCCACAAACTTGTCATCTTTGGAAACCCCAGCTTATGCTAAGCGTAGGCCCTTTGAGGGCTCTGAAAACACATGGAACACAAAAAAAGGGCAGAAAAGAACTGTGAACGGAGAGGAAGCAGAAGGAAAAGCAGAAAGAGTAAAGAAAGAAGAATAAATTTGAGAGGAAGGAAGCAGGAGAATGAAGAAGATTAGGAAAAGGGAAGAGTCATGAGAAGAAATATAGGAGGAGAGATAGGGAAATTTGGTTTTAATTATGTTTATTGTAGTTCTTCATGCACAAAATTACAAAGTGAAAACAACATAAACAGCTCTGCTGCAGGCATGCTAGGAAACAATCCATAAAGCAAGGAAACGTTACACAGGAGCTTGGAGTGACTTACTGCATTATTCACTACGTAGTAATTGCCCAAAAGAAATTAATGAGACTTTTTTCAATTAGTTTGGCTGATAGCTGGAAAGACTTATAGGATTCTTTGCTGTAGATTTTTTACCTAAATAACAGATAAAAGATAACCAAGACCTTTAGAAGCTGGTTGTAAAATAAAAAGTTAGATATGCTCTGTGCAGGAGAGGCACCCCTGCCCCAGAGCAGGACCCATCATACCAGATGGAGGATATGTTAATATAGTAAGAGACAATCCCTGCTCAGAGAACTTGAAGGAAACATTGGAATGAAGAGATGAGCTGTGCTGAAACACATGAGAATAAAAGATTTTACAGGTCCAAAGCCTGAACCCAAACAAATTCCCAAATCCACCTCTAAAGCTGGCCCAGCTTTCAGCTACTCAAATAGTCCAAGCGAGAAGCTTAACAGGAACAATCAGGCAATTTAGGTGTGACAAGTTTTGGCAGGGTAAAGTCATTCTCCCCAAAGAACTGCATTCTCCTCCACACTGATTAGAACTGCATTCTCCTCCACACTGATTAAGGCCAACAGGGACCCAAATACCACAGCATTTCCAACTCTTCCCGTTTGTATTCCACATTTAGGGCTTTCCCCCTTATTCCTAAACCTATGCTCATTTTACTTTCTCTCTTCAAAGAAAGAAACTTCAGAAAATCCTTTGACCTGAAGGGCTGAATGGAGAGTGCCTCCTATCCATAGCAGATTTCTTTATTTCCCCCTAGAGTCTGGATGATGATCACAAAGATTTTTCTTTTCATTTCCTTATTACCCATTTCTACCTTTGAACTTTTCTAATTTAGAAATCCATGATTCTTCATCTTCTTCATCTCAGATCTCTAGCTGCTGGATCTTCCCTGGTAGCAGCTAACAAGGCTGGGATCATTAACCAAACAATCAAGGAGAAAATCTAGATACATGTTAATAGGAGGATATTCTTTCTCGTTATAGCACTGACAATGTATCTTAAAGCTTCCTGTCAAAATGTCCTTGAAATCTGCTGAGTGTTATCCTTGCCAAACACATTGTCACAAGAATTCTGCCTGTTTCTAACATAAGCCTCTGAGCTGGTTGGTACAATTTCTGACTACAAAAGTTAAAATCAGGAAACTATATACCCCAAAACAATGAAATGTTATAACAAAGTGTCTACACTCCCAAAGGATTCATGTGGAGCGGTCTATCTGCGTGTGACCATGTCCTGCACGGTGTGACTGAGCTCTGAGCATCTGGCACAGCTGCAGTGCCAGGAGGGCAGCCCATTGTCACACCAGTAGTGGTTAATTGGCACAGCACGCTGGCAAAACTCAGAGCAGCCCCGGACTGCAGGGACGGGCACGCTGCACAGCCTTCATCCTGCCGGCTGCTGCCAACACTCATCTCACACTCCGGCCCCGCTGGCCAGGCAAACACGGCTAGTGCTGCTCTCTGGAACAGTCCATCTTCTCTTCTGTCCTTAACCTGCTCCACTCGTGCTGCATTTCTCTCTTAAAGCCTCCTAACAGAGCAGAAGTGTGTCCATGGAAACCTTCTTTGCTTTGCACTAGCTATGCAGTCTGTTGCTACACTTCTGCATCAAATTTGTTACTGCTGCTTATTCACTTGGACTGAAACAGTAAACTTGTCTGGAGATGTCCTGAATTATTCATAGGCAGCACGTACAAAGATAAGTCAGGGCATGAGATGCACCTCGGTGCTGAAGTCAACGCGGTGTGTGAGAGTGAACGATGCTTGCGTGGGGGAGCTGCTCTCAGCCACTGGGAATGATGAGGGATTGGGTAAATGACCATTCAGACCTGAAAGCCAGTTTGCCTTTGACAGTGGAAGTCGGGGGAAGTTTTTTGACACAGCTGCTGCCTTTGCCTCACTTCGATTGTGAACACAACAAAAAGGCGTGGAGTCACTCCCAGGTTTGTGTTTCGGTTTTCACAGGAGCAGTTTTGTGGGCACATAGGGGCAAGTATATCTGATAGAGCTTAGGCAGCTAATTACTTCGTTATACCTCTCCAGGAAGTAGTTAGATGACTACATATTGACTGTGGCTCTGGAGCTGCAGCTGGAAAACTATCCATGGAAGTTGGATAAATTGGCCAATTTCAGGTCTGTCATCCACCATCAGCTTTGAGCTCATTTTTCACACATTGAAGGTGTATTCACTATAAAGTATTTGTGCTTTACAAACAATTTCTACTTTCCTCTGATGTCTGGTACTGAAAGAGGCAGAAGCCAGTGTTTGTGAACTGTGAGCGGGCCTGGTTTGAAAATGCTGGGTCCAGTTCTGATTGCAAACCAATCCAGCATGCTTTGTGAGACTTCCGTCTCTAGTTTGAGTCTGCAGGATCAGAAACGGGCCTGTCTATAAAGTCATCACCTAATCAGGTAGTTATGCTTTTCTGAAAAGAAGGTGTACATCTATTACTCTGAGAAAATGGAAGACAAAGTGATTCCATACAGAAAACACTTCTGTAAGCCCTGGATTAAATACTCACTTAAGCACTCATGTTCATCCTTGTCCAAAAGGGGAAGCTTTTTTTGAAAACACAAAATCTTTGAGAGAAGAGAAACTTGGTTCTGACCCAGCTACAGCCATTAGCAGACTTGGGAAGTGTCCTAATTTGAAGATGTAAGTCACAAAAGCAAAGTGCCACATGCCACAGCACAAACTACTGGATTTAAAAAGAAGAGAGCTACCTTCCTAAACCACCGCTGGTTGACCAGTGTGACCACAGGAAGAGAGTTCTGTTTGTAAATGGCATGTTCCTATCTAAATTAACTCAAACTTCTCTTTCTGCAATCTTTATTCTAAAATCAGATTTCTACCAGTTAGTAATTTTTCCCTAAAGCACTTTACAGATCTATGCCATCACAGTTGGTGTCTGACTTTCAGCTGTCAGTAATGTAGTACTGCAAGATGTTTTTAACTTAAATTTTTATATATATTTATATATATATATATATATCTTATATTTAAATTACTTCAGAATTGTGTACAGAGCCCTGTTTTTAAACACTTGTTCTCTTTCTGGAGATCGTGCACACGTGCAAAGTTTGTTAGGAATCCAAGAATTTTCTGATTCTAATACTCCTACAGAACATGACTAAATATTCAGCAATGCTTCAAATTAAGTTAATGCCCCACCCGAGCAGATCAGCTCTTCAAACAGCCTACATTCCTTCAGCTGGGAGTGGAAGGAAATAATGAAAAAAAAGTAAATAAAGGAGTGAGATGGAAAGCATTTTTGCTGTGCAATTATCCTGATTTTCAACTTGCACTCCCTGAGAAAAAAGAGGGAAGGGCAACCCTTGAAATGTCCCTTGGTCATGGCAGGGAAAAAGTGCTTGTGGGTCAGTACTACCATCCATACCCACCTTGACCAGTACCTTACTCTGACAGGCCACTGAATTTAGAGAGAGACCTCAATGCCTTATGTTTTAAAAGCATTGCAGATATGAGTGAGATGCCCCTCACAGCAGGACTTGTGCCCGGCTCTCACCGTGGGCTGGAGCAGAGAGGAGGAAGGGTATTCAGGACACCTTCCCTTCCGTTTTGCAGTATAACGTTCTTCTTACTCAGCCAGTTTTCCCCCACTCTACTCCATAAGGCAGCACTAAGCTTGAGTTCCTGGCTCATAATGTGATTTTCACACATAACCAACCTGTCTGGGTGGAAAGGTTGGGGAGGAGCATATTTCCACACATATACTTATTTGAGAGTACACTCATCCACCTCAACTGATCATTTCAGAGTTATTAGGCAAATATCACGATGACACCAGACCTTCCTTCCAAGCCATCTGGAGGGAATAACTCAGAAATTTTGCAAGACTTTTCCTTTCTTCCCACTGCCATGATTTCATTACCATAAACCAGCCTGCTAGCAGACAAATCAGGGAATTATGCACCGTGCTGAGCAAAGCCTTAGTGCAGGGTCCATATTTTGCCATTTAGCTCACGACAAAACTCACATGTTTATCAGTCATACTTGGGAGCATTGCTGCTCTTCAGCAGAGATTTTTGCCTTCTGAGGAGGTGGTTTGTGTTCCATGCAGCCTCTGAATCACATTCTGCCTTTTAGATTTTTGTACGCAACGATGACACAGCAAATTACACCCTTGTAATATGAAAACATAATATTTTTCTAGCAACAGTTCATAATGCTGTGACCAGCTGGTCCAAGATGGTTAGCAATGACACATCCTCAAATTCTCAAAGGTGTGCTGGTAATGCAGCTCCTCAGAGTCTCTAATTTCTTGGTTTTAGGATGGAATGAATGGAGCATCTTACATGAAGGCATTCCACTCTGGATCATACAGCAGTGGGAGTTTCAGAAGAGTTGAAGCCTTGTTGAATTTAAGCAGCTCACCTTATTTCTGGTGTCCTGTTCTCATGATCAGACAACATCTTTGATGACATCTCTGTATGCTGATGATATGGGGAGATAGGATCACCCCTAAATTCTCTGCATCTCCAAAAATGAGAGAAATGTTAGCAAGGGAAAGTCCATTGCACAGCATGTGCTGCTAGTTACTTACTTTGACTTGACATTGATGGATGCATTCAAGTATTTACAAGCTGCCTGATGAGATGACTCAGAGAAAGTTTGAAAGAAACAGCACGGCTGACACCCCTGCTTGAAGGGGGAGGAAGTGGGAGGGAAAGATTGCCTTGAGATCAGAGTTTGTGATTTTTTAAAATGCTGCTACTTCACAAGCCCACTCTTTGTGCTGGAGTAATTATGTGGGTGTACTAGGAAAAAAAAGCTAAGCAGCTTGAGAAAGGTCTGGCTGTGGGGAAACCCAAATTTAAAAATCTTGAAGAAGCAGAGCAGCTCAGTAGTCTTGGAGGAGGACATGCAAGCCACCTTTGCAAGAGCCTAGAGCAGTTACTGGGCCAGTCTTGGGAAGTTTGGGGTGCAGATCAGCCATTCATGGGCAACAAGCCCACCTTTCCATCACCCTGCTGTAAAACTCCTCCCAGCTGGGGTTGTCCCCAGTCTGTGGCATTGCACGAGACATAGATCAGCAGATTTCTCCCAGAACTTGAAGACTGCTTAATCAAAGGTTTCTCTGACCATACGAGGATCTAAACAGGAGTAGGGACTGGAGGGTCAAAAAGCCATTCAGAGCTCTTCCTTCTGCCCCTACAATGTGTGGCTGGGCCCTGGAGATGTGTCCTGCTACTCACCAGCACAAAGCCCTCTTGCTTGGGGTAAGGCCAGAGCCACGACAAGGCACAGAACAGCCACTCTGGAGATCGTGTCTGCCATCACTGATTTTTTATTGAGCAGAGAGCAGAAAGAAATGTGCATCCTGTTCTATGAATTACCATTTTTGAGCTGTTGGGCAGGAAATACCTGCACCAAGCTGGGAAGGCACTCCTGAAAGCCATCACATTTAACTCTTTCCATTTTTCTAACGGCTTGTGCAGGTCACAGAGCAACAGTGTAGAAAAAAACCCCACAGAATCTGGCTTTCGCCACAGTTCCATATGCATCTCCAGGGAGTGATGCACCTTCACCTGTCCCCATGGCCCAGGGAGGGGAAGTGCCCTTGTGAAGCCAGTGGTGCAAGGGAAAAGCGTGGTTAAACTTGGACTTCATCCCCACCCTCAAACAGTCTTCATGAAGAAATCCTCATCCTTATAACCAGCATGGTAAGAAGGACAAATTCCCTGAGTAACCAGTCGGCACAGTTCCCCAGCATGAAGGAACAGGAGGCAAAAGACCATTTCACCTGCAGAGTCCTTGGGGGATTTTGTAACTTACCTTTTGTACAAAGAAACCAAGGATGTCAAGGATGTGAGCTATTTCTTGTATGCATTGCTGCTTTAACTCATCAGGCAAAGTCCTTTCAGAGTCCATTTCAGGCACCTCTAAAAACAATACAGGGATGTCTTGAGCATCCTTTGTCTGCAGCTCACACCCAGGTGAGTTCCATGCCAGCTGTGGGGTCCTGGGTGGAGGTTCTGCTGTTGAAGTGGGAGTTTGGTGTGGATCAGCCACCTCAGCACCAACCCAGTGCTGTAGAAGAGGCATACCCTAACTTGCAAAAGGAATGTGATGTACAAGAATTGTTCTCCACCCAAGGAAATATCACATGCTACTATTTATATTCTTTTTTATCATCTAGGGGCTTGGGCGATTCTGGATGCTCCCTGTTCCTTAAAATAAAATTTTTTAAAAAATTTTAAAAGGGGAGAGATATTAAGAAACTAATGGAAAATCCTGAAATGGCTGTCTTGTTCTGAAGAAATAAGAGTATTTTCCTCAAAATTTTTTTTTGCAAAAATGTCTAATTGCATTACAAGATATTCTGTTTCCTTGGAATTTTGTTTTTCTGTCAGACTTTGCTGAAAGGGATATTTTTCTTGTCAAATCTTGTATAATTACAAAAGTAAAGGCACATTTTCCACCATGGTGGTAAAATTTCATTTGGAATGAAAGACATTAAAGAAATGTAGGTGTATTAATGTTGTTGAAAATAGCATTGTGTAACAGACATTTGATGGACTTGCAGGTCTTTACTGGAGGTCAGATGCAGTTATTACTCATTCCCCGGTGCTCACAGAACTTGATGCCCCTTCTAACACCAATGAAAAGATTCTGGTGGACTGGAAAGGAACTGTTTTGGGACACTGGTACATCAACTTAATTCCTCTTTTCTTTTGGGAGGCTAAAGAAGCAACGCTCTGACTGGCAGAGTGCAGTGAGGAAATTTGCTTAATTGCTAAAGCAATAATGCTTAATACAAATCATGACACGTGAATAAAAGAACAGAAGAAAGGAGCCTCTAGCTGCACAACAAAAAAGCTCTATGAGATTTTAAAATGTTCCCTTGCATGCATATATGCAGTGTTTTGTACAGTAACCATAAAAATGACATGTTTTATACCTTTCAAGCACAAGCAACCTGTTTTGACTTTGTAGCACTTGGTGAGTCATTAGAGAAACTGATCTTACTAAAAGCTTTCCTATTTCTCTGGTTCTAACTGAGATCCCTAAAAATAAAGGCTTGGGTGAGATACATGCTGCAAAAACAAAATAATGTGCATGTTCATTGTCCCACCATCTTTGCAGTGTGCAGGCTTGGGCATCCAGCTTGCCCTCTCTTTGCCATCCAGGACAAGTCCTGGCTCCAGAGCTGCTCATTTTAGGTGGAGCCCCATTGGACAGAGATTAGGCTTCCTCCTTTCCTGCAAGTGCATCTGGAGGGGAAATAAGGGTGTCTTTTTGCTCATAGACTCAGACCCTGGGTGATCTGGCATAGCTGGTGTCCATGCTGGCACCTGGCTGAGCCCACTCCACCTGCCCATCCACCATGTCTCAGCCATGGCACTCCCGGGAACACTAAGCTTTTGGAGCTGGAGCTACAGATCCAGGCACTGTGCCTGTAACAGGTCCCTTGGCTCATCCCCTGCCTGGGACCTGCCTGCTGAGCCCTTGTGCCCCACAGAGCCCATGGTTTGTGCCATTCTGAGCCCTGGACACCACCCCAGCTGGTGCAGAGCTTCCCTTTGCAGCCCAGCTCCGCATGGGGAACAGCACAAATTAGAGCAAGAAGACAGAGACACCAGGAAGTCTTTGCCTGTGATCACACCACTGCTCTCCTTAACAATCAGCCCCCAGAAGTGAAGGCACTTTACAGGAGGAAAAGCAACAACTAACCTATAAACAAAGCATTGCATTCCTTCTCAATGTATTTTTCCCCCAAGCAATCAATTAATGTTTCTGCAACGAAGAGATTATCAGCTCCTGTGAGTGGGAAAGTAGGGGTCTGATGTGAGTGTGAGGGGGCTCTGCTGCAGAGGACACACTGCAGAAAGAAGCACCTCTCCTGCAAGATGCAGCACACTGCATCCAAAAAATGGGAGACCTCCCTGCACTGAGGAATCATCTTATCTCTGAATCCAAACAGCTCTGAATTTTATTTACTTATTTTTGAAGGCTGAACAGGCAGCTATGGGTGCAGAGAGGCAGCAGGGTATTCATTTGCTTCATTGTTCGTGCCTTCAGTCTTCCTCTGGCTGGTTGTGAGCAGTATTTTGCTGCTGAGTACCAGTGGACTCTTTCATGGTGTCTGAAAGCTTGTCAATAAAAATAACTGCAACAAGAAAAGAACAGCTTTCCTATCGTGCAGCACTTTCAAGTTATCTCTTGATAGCAAGCAGTCAGATGTCACCACTATAAAACCACAGTTTTCTGGGATAATGTATAACCTGAACAATAAATCCAGTATTGTATTCCTAGTCTTTCACATCAGATATGCAGGGCCCAGTGTCACTGCTTTTCCCTTCAGTTTAACCAGGGTTGGTCTGTCTGCTTAAGCTGAATGTTCTTCTGACTCCTACTCCTTTCTAAAACTAACCCACTTCATCTGCTGCCTGAATAAAAAGCTTCGCGTTAGTCACGACATCTTCCTGCACTGTTTTATTCACAAAGTTTGACAGAAAAATACATGTTATGAAACCAACTTTTAATGCTTGATGGAAATAGGTCCAAACTTGCCTGGGCAGCTGTCCTGTGACAACTGAAGGCAGCATTAAGAGGTCCAATCCATTTTCACCCTGCTTGATGTGTTGCCAGGCTTGGGTCACCCACTGATCAGACCAAAGACCATCACGCTGGGTGGACCAAAGGCCCATCAAAACCAATACTTGACCTGAGACAGTGGTCAGTAGTAGGTGTGTCAGGGCAGAGGAGGACAAATAAATTGTGGTGGGAATCATGTTCCCACCTTGCCTCAACCTGCCACCTCAAGCCAGATGTTGTACCCACAGTTTCAGTAGCTCAGGAAGCATTTTTCTTTCTGTGTTCTGGTCATTTTATGAAGCAGTTCAGACTTTCCACTCCATAGCATCCCATGAGTAAAGCACATCCAATGATCTATCAATGCTTAGATCACTTTCTTAATTTGCTTCAGATCTTCAGTCTGGTAACACTAGAAGAGGTTGCCCAGAAAGGTTGTAGGATCTGTATCCTACATTCAAAACCAAGAAAGACAAATCCCGAGCTAAGCTGGCCCTGCTTAGAGAGAGGTTTGGACCAGATTATGTCCAGGGATTCCTTTCAACCTAAATCATCCTGTCTTTATAACTTGTCAGGGTGTTCATCCCCGTTTTTAGCAAGTAATAGTGAAACACTTCTTTCTTTTCACTTTCTTCTTACACATCAACCATGTCATTCACGATCCCATGAAGGACCACAAACTAACAGCCCCTCTCTGCCCTTGCCAGGTCTCTTTTCCAGATTCCAGGGTGATAATTCTGTTTTGCCTCTCCCCTTAGAAAAGGGTGAGGTGCTCTGTACCCTCACTCATCCTTGCTGCCCTTCTCTCAACCTTAATTAATTGTGTTTCGTCCCTTCTTAGGGAGAGAGGAAGGACCAGAACTCCCTGAAGAGTTTAAGAGGTGAGCAAATTGGGCACTTTCTACTATGGGAAAGTGGTACATCCAGACTATTAGATAAACTTCTCTTAATAATCCCAGTCTTGTCAACTTTGCAGGGCCATGAAACAGCATTTTCTCCATGGTACTCCCAGACTCCTATTTCTCTCTCTTACAATAATTCTTGACTGTAGTCCCATCTTACAGCATCCTTTCCTTTCTCCTCTTCATTCTTGCACTTCCCCAGCAGTCAGGACAACGTTGATGTTTGTGGGGTTCTGTGGAAGCCAGGCAGTCTCAGCAGGAGCTTCCACTGCACCAGGAAGCTCTGGTTGAAAGGAAAGACTGTGGCTCAATCCTTGGCAGCCTCAGTCAGTGTGTGTTCTGGCACCACAGCCACTTCTGGTGTCCTGCACCACTGCCCTGCCCCTCTCCTGCAGCACCTCAGGGCACCTTGGGTGTCCCACCACACTTCAGAGCCTTCCTTATCACAAAAACAAAAGGTCACAGGTAGCTTTCTTCCACATTAACACCTCAAAATGGCTCTACAAAGGAGCAGAGAACATCCAGGCCAGTGCAGGGGATGGAGTCGGGCTGTGGGAGAGGGGCAGATGATGGCACTGCACTGCAGAGGCAGCTGTTCCATCAGCTGAAGCTGCTGTGGGACTGCAGCTGTGCTCACACTTCCCAGAGAGGAGCCCCTGGAAGCTCGGAGCCTGAGGAAGGAAGCTGCTAATGAGCATCTTTCCTTCTTCCCTTTCTCACATGCAAAAGTACAATCCTTTAAATGGCAAAAGATAATAACTGTAATATGTTATGATTACACCACACTTCTTTTTTTTTTTTCCCCAGGAAATCTTTGCTGGTTTTACATAAAGTCTGTCCTCACAAGGCTGTGTGAGGTATCTAACATCGAGAGCAGAAGGCTGCCTTACAGAGATATAAGGTGAAGCTCAGGGATGCAAAACTATGCGATTGAGTTCATGCAGTCTATCAGGAGCAGCCAAGAAACAGGACTGAAAGGTCTGTCTCAGGCTTCATTAATGGCTTTAACCACCAGAAAAATGCTTGTACAGGAGGAAGAATTTTTCCATGTAATACTGCTGGGGAAGAGATTGAGGAAAAGCCTGATGCATATCTGAGAGAGACACCTAATTTCTTTTTGTGTTTTTCAGGTACCTTATCAATAGTTTTATCTTTTAGTATCTATAGCCTTACTTTAAGTCTCTCATCCCTAAGTAGGATGACTCAGGTTAGATGCCCTTACACAGACTGGAAAAACAATTTTCTGTCTGTTCCTCTCTCACATATTTTTCTCTTCTGAAATCCCTCCAGACTTCTCTTCAGATTTCTCTTCAGAAATCTGAAAAGGATAAGCCCTGCTCTTCTAATAGTGATGGGACATCTTCCTCCCAGCCGAGGGCCTCTGCTCTCCAGCTATGGCACCTGCTAGCAATCTTCATGGGCTTGTGTGAGGAAAGCCTCTCAAAATTTTAATACATCTATCCCTGTTCAGGAAAGCACTGCAATCAGGAACTCACTTGCAGACCCCCTGTACTGTCAGTGAACTCTTGTGGAAAATGAGTGTCATACCCACAAGGGCAACAAAGCAGAGTAAGGTTGACATAACTGGTGGGACTTTCATGTTTGTCTAAGGTTTTAAATAGTCCATATTTTTATATCATATGACTTCGAAATTGATATTTGTTCATGTAATTAGAGACTGTACTCTCCGAAAGCAGCCAAATTGGGACTCTGTGTGCAACATGAACATTGTTGTTTCCTGGTATCTGCTTAAAATATATTCCTAATGCATTCTTTTATAGGTTTATCTCCCCCACCTTATTCAATATTCCAACATATTTTAAAAGTAAAAAAAAAAAAAGAAGAGAGAAAAAAATAAAGCTAAATTTCTAACAACTATGGCAATGACAATCCTACATATCTCTAAGGAGATGGGGTTTTTTTCTGCACACTCTGGGAGTTACAACCACACCGAGACAACATCAGCAGCAACCATTTCTAGCTTTGCAGAACCTGATGACAGTCTGAGCTGCCATCAGGAACTTAGACAGTCCCACTAAATGCTTTCCACCAGTAGATCTCCGAGTGAATTAAGAAGAAAGGCAAGTATTACTGTCCCCATTCCACACTCACACGAAGGTACTGGTTCCCAAAGAACTGAAGGGAGATACCTTGAGGAGAAAGGTCAGGAGCAGTTAAGTCATGGAACAGCACAAGGCTCACTTAAATCCAAAACCAGATGTTGATGGCTCCCATTACTCCTCCAAAATGACTAGACAAAGACAAATCAGATTTCAGTTTCATTTTTATTTCAGGCTGTCCTCATGTGATTGCATATTGCACCTCCTGTAAGGAAAAGCTAGAGCTTCCTTCAGGCTGTCCCAGGAAGGCCTTGTCATGAAGCTGTTGCAGAGAAGACAGCTGTAGAAATAGTTTTTCTATGACAAAAACACGATGTGCAGAGCAGCACGCTTGGCTCCAGAAGCCGGCGATAAGGCAGGATGCGGGAATCGCCTCCCACTCTGGCCATGAACCCAGAACCACATCCTCTCTCTCGGAACGACCCACTGTGTTTTCTCCTGCTGCCTACTACAGACCATGAGGATGGTGGACATCCCACTCGAGCCTGAAGGGGATTATTTACCCTGTCATGAATACCATGCCTCAGCAAAGTGGAGCTTTATAGCAGCCCACAAATAGTCAAATCCCAGCCTCTGTAACCAGATGCACTCCTGCTCTTCCCATCCTGCTGCAGTGTTCTGCTTCTGATAGTTCAGCCATGTGCTCTCCAAAACAAAGAAATACTACTGCAAGCACTTCCCTGACACTCTTGTTTTTAATTAGACAATGGTCTTTTCATATGCCCCATGTTAAATCTGATGGGATGGCTTTGCTTAAACCTGTACGCTCATATACATATTTTCATGCTGAGACAATGTTTAATAAGCTCAGTCCTGCCTCGCTGAACAATTTCTATCCAGCAGGCATTGCTCAGGTAGGTTCACAAACCTTGAAAGGAGTTACCTGGATACCCTTCATTATTATGGCAGCATCCCTAGTAAATAGGGAATCACAGTTGGAGTTCCAACAGCACTATGATCATTCTCATCTTCCCATCCCAGCAATCCCGCTAAAATCCAGGACAAATCTGCCCCAAGGTGAGGAACTGTTGAGCATTCAATACCACCAGCATTCAGTGAGCAGCTTGTGGAAGCCCTGGGGGGGCTCAATTTCTACAGTGAGCACTGTTCCCCCTAAAACAGGACAAAACTTCATGGAGAACAAGCCTTTTTACAGCTGTGATGGAGTCATGCTCTCATCTATTCTTGCAAAAGGATGAAGCCCAGAACAGTCAGAGTTTAAAGTATAAATTAATCCCTCTTATTATTTGCCTTGCAGTTTACTCTCAAATGATATTAACCTATGTTTGTTTGAAAACAATCAACTCTGTTTCAATAGTGGTTGTGTATGGTCTAGAATCAATTTTCCTTATTTGTACTCTCTTCCATGCCTTCATGAGTTTAATCACCTTATCTAAAAATGTGCAAGAACTATAAATATGAGAAAAAGCAAACCTTTCAGCCATGAGGCTGAGTGGAGACATGTATATCAGTGAACACATTTCCTGACTAATAGCACACTACACACCTTGTAAAATGCAATTATGCTGTAGCAACCCTTATCAGGAAACATATTTACACTGATTTCTTGTAGCAATAGATCAAAGAACTTATTTTACTGACCTATATCTGTATTTAATTGTACAGCAGTTTCTTACATAAATAAGAAAATTGTCTTCCTTTCTCCGAATAATTTCCTACTAATGGACAGCAGTTTTCCTGACATAGATGCTTTGCAAAGATTAATTTTTGAAGGCTAAAACTGGTGTCTGAATTCAATGTAACTCATGGTCGAAAAATTGCAGATGTGTGAAACACTGGCTGTCTGTAGAGGAAAAGAGAAGCAGTACACACAATGAGGCCACCACCTTGAGAAGACACAAGCAGGTGGCCTTGCCACAGAAATAGACAGGTTTTTTTTCTCCTGTCTATTTTCTCCTTTGTCTCTACCCACCCACAAAGCTAGAAAAGTATAACTAATATTCATCCGAAGAGGAGGACCAAGGAGCATGCAAGGCTCACAAATCCTGGCTCCTCTTTCTTTAACCAGGGGTTAAGCAGAAGTAACCAGGGGTGTGCAGAATTTACTGCCCAACCATCCAACCAGATTTCCATTGAGACATGGCCTCCAGTACAGCTGAGCAGCTGATGGTGACTCCTTTGTGGAGGACTTCAAATATTTTGTTTCCATTCTGCTTTAAAAAATCACTACTAGCTGTATAAGGGCTCCACACATGGGACACATCACCTCCAGGCTGGTGCCCTCCATGCAGCCCTGCTCAGTTAAGGGCCCTGATTTGTTTGGTTGCTTCAGCACAGACGGGAATACCTGTGAGGGCATTTGCAGCCATTAGCAGCCTGTTACAGACATCATCAGCTGTGGTTTTCCACGATTAGTTGTGCCAAGAGCAGCTGGGATGAGGAGTCACAGCGATGAAGCTTTTTGAGGGCTGAGTGAGAGGGTCCACAGAGCAGCCCAAAGAACCAGTCCTTTGACCTCCTATTCCTTAGAGTTGCTATGGAAATTTCTACAAAATACCTTTTCTTCCAAAATGATGACTTGTTAAAAAAACCAGCAATTCTTATGGAAATATAGATGTTAAATGAAACTTTTGGTACAAACAACAGCTTGTTGTGTCGCTCTAGGAGCCAATATGTGTCAAGGCTACTGGAGCTGATGTAGGGATTTCAACTTCAGGATTAGGTGTTCTCCCCATCAGTGTTGTTTGATATAAAGGAAAAGGCATCTTCTCCAAGCCCACCCACTGGAGAAGTTTCCACTTTTTATAATTAAAAAATACTCAGGAGCACATATCTGAGTCTCCCTCATCCTAGAGCCGTGCTCAAACTCTCACAGGCGATGTCTCCTGGAGAAGCAGAAGCAACTAAATTGGCCAGAGGTATTTAAGGAGACCCATCACAGAGCAGTTGATGGAGTGCTGTCAGGGGAATCCCTCCTGGCATGAGAAACCCATACCAAGCCAATGAAGGGTTTAAATCTGTTTCTCCAATAACCCCAATGTGAAAAGCAAGCACCAGGCTACCACCTGGTCCAGAATAAACTTGCTCTTTTCCCTATTTGGAGAATACTTATAGAGATCTGCTTCATCCCAGAGCAGCATGGAAATATTTCCCAGCCAACTCTGCTGCCTAAATTTGTTCTTGAAAATGGCAACTATTTACACTTAGGTTTCCTTAGACAAATTTGAAACCAGGTTGGCAAAATGATAAATCTTTCATTATCTTGCAAAAATTACAGCTAATTCATTAAAGTTAACCCAAGAATGCAGGTCATTCATTCATGTTAACTCATCTTTCAGGCAAGGAGTTTTCTATGTCTGGCACAGTTTTCATTTAGGTGGAAAAATAAGTCACTTAACTTGTTTAAATTAATAGTGTGGAGGAATAAAGTAATCCATACAAGTCCACATTGAGAGGGAGTTTTACGGATTTGAAAGACTCTTACATGCCAGAAAAACCAAAAGATCACCTGCGAGCTTCACAAACCCCTAAACTCAACTAGTCTGTGGCTATTATGGGGAAAGACATGATACATTTCTTATCTAATTGTGTGTGGAGGCTGATCTGTGTCAGCAGACACTGCCATATGTGGCTGGCTGCCCTGTCATTTCCTACGGAGATGCTCACAAGCCTCTGAATGACACCTAGGGAATTGTGCAGGAGAGCGTCACACATGTCCCATTAATTCCAAGAGGAGACGTGTCACTGCACTGCACCTTTTTAGAAATTTTCCATCATTACTTACATTGTCTAAGCATTTTGCATTTCCAATGAGTGATGACACAGAAGTAGAACAAAAACTGATTATGGTTAATATCTGAGCTTGCAGAATGTTTGAAGAAGTAATTTTTACTTGAAAGAAGGAAAGAAACTGCCAAAGGCAGCCATGGTTTGGATGAATTGTAGGTTATATCTGTACCTACCTATATCAAGTGAAGTTCCCTTCCAGCATTGCTCTGGGAGGAAGGTTGGTTCAAGGGGTTGGGTTATTGACTAATAGTTTTCTCTAGCCCAGGATATTTCAATATTTGCATGATGGACCAAGAAACATATACCTTGGAGGGACAGGAGTAATTTCCTAGTTCAGGGGTCCTGCAGCCACAGAGAAGCATTGAAGAAAGTTGACACAGAAATCAAATCATTGGACTCAACTTCCCTGAGAATAAGGCAAAGCAAGTATGTTGGAAAAAATGGGCCAGTGGATTTAAGTAAGTGGAAAACTATGAAAATATTTTAGATTTGGTTTAAAAACACTTGCCAAGTTGTTCTGGTTTAAAAACAGAAAACAGCCACTTTAGCTTGTTATCGTATACAAGCCAGGCTGTCTGACCATGATCCTTCATGCAACATCTCACACCAGCCTTTACTATTGTTATTACCAACTTGGGTAAATCTATTTTTCGGGAAAAAAAATCCCAACTACAAGAACATTAACAAAAGTATTAGTTACAGCTTTTGACCAAAAAAAAAGTGATGTTTAAAATGATCTGTTAATCCATATGTGCTTTGAAAGGTGTTACTGTGAGCTAGCCAATGCATTTTGAAAGCACCACGATTTATTTTCTTGCTCCACATATGTCCTGTGGGAATTAATGAAAAAGAAAGGTAGAATCCCAAGACACTGAAATATAATCCAATGGATGCTGATGGATCCAGTGGTCCTTAAGAGGCCGCCGTTGACCACACTGGCTGTGTATGGCTTAAGTTTCATTTTACATTGAGATTGTGGGGAAAAACTGTGATGTGCTGGGCTATATAATGTCAGGGAAACTGCAGCCTTTTCTGGAGAGCAGCACCCAGCATTTGTAGTAACCAGGTTGTTCATTTAACATGTACTGGCTTACTAAGTAAAGTAAATTAAAGGCTGAAGTGGCAACAACGATAAGCAGCAAATTTGTTTGTTCAGTAGGGAGCTGAAACGTGTCGGTTCATGCTTTGATCAAGTTAAATTGAGAGGTTTCAAAGTACACACAGGAAATGCTCCAACAGATTAACTTTGTCCCTGGAGGTTCGTCCCAGTCACTTTTCAGCCTTCTGCACTCTGTTATCTGTTTCGGCAATTCTGTAACTTTAACCTCAGAGAATCCACAGAGAAAAGTGACAGTGTTAAAGGTCAAGGGTTGACTTCTAGGGTGATGGGCATAAAGTCTTGGTCTTAAGATACAGGCTATTGGGCAGTTTTTGGTTCTTTACAAAAACAAAAAAAAAAAGAAAGGGAGAGGAAATGAAAAATCAAGTGGTTTTAAAAATCATTTGCTTTAAATGAAGTTAAGGTGGTAAATCATTACTACAAATCAGTATCCCCACATGCTGTGGAGATCAGTACATTGAAGTCTGGCTGCTGAAAGACCAGAGCCTCAAACCCAATTGACTTCAGTTCAAAGAAGGAACAAGCTTTCCCTGCAATGCTCCCCATGGACAGGTGTTTATAAATAAACATTTTTCCTACAAGTGGGTTTTCCTCTGTCTGAAACAGTGCCTGTTCCCACTGCAGCCAACCTCTCTGTGAGCAGATTATTTTCACAAGGCTTGTAGGAACTTGATTTTCTCTGAGAGATCAATGGGTTGAAATTTGTCAATAGGTTCAAAAGATTTCGGGGGTGTGGAAGTGACGAAGACACAAGCGCACGCAGCAGGATTGCATAAGCCTCATTTCTGCAGGAATCAGGAAAAAAAGTTGCAGCAATATAAAAATAAATAACTGAGCAGGCATAATTCCTAAAAAAATGCCAGTATCTAGCCAAGACTTCATTTCTGCTGAGGGTAGAAGGAAAGGGGAGGTCTGTCATTTTCCTCAGTGTTTAAGTATTTTAGCCTGTGACATCTGCTTTTTCAGAAGTGAGGACATTTCGCAGATAAAAAACACTTCTCTCTGAAATGAGGATTGTGGAATCTTCTTATCCTATCAGGGAACAATAGAATGTCCTGAAATTGGTAGATGAGATAGCATTTTTTCTGTTGCTAATAATGCTATTCAGCAACACAGGTCTGTTCATGGAACTCAGTGGTACCCATGCTGACTCTCATCCGTCATACGCAGTGTTTAAAGCTGGCAAGTTATTTCACTGTTAGGGATTATCAATGCAAACACAACTATACAGACCAGAGAGGTACCTACATCAGCATGATGAAATAGTCTCCACGGCCATAACATTTCTGAGTGCCCAAGCCTGACCCTAAAGGGAGCTAACTGGCAGAATCCCACTCTAGTTACTAAATCTGAATTAACTACCAGCACAGTTAGCACACAGAATCTCAAGTGGAATTCAGACGATAATGTCTATAAAATCCCTTGCAAAAATAATTGGCTGAGATGGGTTTTTAATATAATTGAAAAATATCTAGTATATTTGAACAATAATATAATATTCTAAGAATATTAAAGGCAGAAATTTTGCAGTATTGAAGAACATAATCATTTCTTATTTTATTGATGACCTATGGCACCATAGAATCCAAGAGTTATTTTCTCATCAATACAGGACCAACTAGAAAATCCTGCTGTTTGGCAGAGCACAACCCCTAACCCAGGGAAGTGACCTATTGACTGAAAAACAACAGCAAAACTAAGTGGTCTGCTAGCCCAGTTAATTTGTTCTGTTATACTTCCCTGTTGTAGGAGTGAAATGTTAGAAACTTCAAGCATAATCCCAGAATCCCAAAAATACCTCCTTCTCTCGATTTTCAGTTCAGCTTTGTGTTTAAACAGCATTGTCTTCCTATGTATCGTCTAGACTTTAAACCCTGTCACTTGTAAGGTATTTCCCTTTAAAGAAGAACATGTGAACAAACAAGAAATTTTTCTTCTCTGTGACGACTTGGGACCCTGATCATGGGTGCTGCTGGTTGCTGTGCCCAGGGTGATGTGCTGTGGCATGAGGAGCTTGGTTAAAACTCAAAAGGTTTGCTGCACATTTCCCCTCCTACTTAGTATCTTTATTTGCACTCCTCTCTGCACAGCCTTCTGGACAATCCCTTTGTGCTTATGGTTTTCCTGACCCCTTCATTATCCTACATTAACTTCTTGTTAAAGACTTTCCTGCTGGGAAACCTAGAAACTTTCTTCCTTCCCCCAGTGAGATCTTAACTTAGAAAGAACAGTTATAGCAATAATTCAATTTAGGAAAGAAAAAAATAAGACAGCTGCTCAGCCATGGTATTCAGCACTGGTATTTTTTTTTTCTTTTCAACCTTCTTAAGTTTTTCACTTTTTTTTAGGAATGGAATCTGTGTGGAGCAGAAATTTTGTTCTCATTTTTGTTGAAAACATAATACTAGTTATTCATGCAAAAGCAGTTCTAAATTTAAACAAAAAGTAAACCATAACCTGAAATCCATTTTTTTTTTAGAGCTAGCAACCACTCCAGACAATTCAGCGCAATTTTGACTGTGAGTGCAGGAGCTTAGCTTTTTGCTTGAGATAGATCAAAAATACTCCCCAAATAAACTTGTCTGTAGTAAGCTTTCCAGCACAGCCTTAAAAGAGAGCCAGAGACAAAAAACAATCTTCGAAGTCTGCTGCACCGAGGCAGGAGGTCAAAGTGCTCGCACAAATTGGTAAAGAAGTCATGTTTTATCAGTGACACTGCAATTACGGACGTTTGATTTCTGTTTGTAGGACAAGGTCCTCTCATTGATGGAGAACCCACCGGGCATGGGAAGAAAGGGATCTTTGTGTGAGGAGCAGCAGCACATGACAGGCATCCTTGTGACCGGCCGGCTGACGCAGCCCAGGCTGCCCAGGCTCGGGCTCTCCCGGCTCTCGCTGCGTTCCACCCCCATGACTGGAGTCTGCTCAGCTCTCCACAAAAGAAAACCAACCAAAAAAACACACCAAAAAAAAAAAAACCAAAAAAACCAACCCACCCAAACAAAAAACCAAACCCACAGGCTTTGAAAGAGGTGGCTGTGCTCACGGTCAAAAAATAAATAAGAAGGAACAAACTACAGCCCCCTGGGCAGTGCTTGGCCTGGCTGTTCCCTGAACAAGCTTGTTTCTAGATTGCAGCAGGTATCTTTCCCAGAGCTGAAGGGCTCTCCAAGGGAGTGATTTCCTTTTTTTTCCCCCCCTCAGGCATTTCAATGGGAATGTTAAAAATAAATGAAACAAATCAATGCCTTTTGGCTGCCACTGTTTCAGCTGATGCCTCCTCTAGCAAAACATGAGCTTGATATGGTGCCTGAGAGCTCTTCACGAGACAAAATGGGCTTCTCCACACAAGATTTTACAACTGCAGCCTTCCATCCTTATGACTTAGAGTAATGTTTAGCTTCTGAATGTTTATGCTTCCCAGCTATGAGTGAATATATGAAATAGCTCTTCTGTGCAGTGGGAAGCAACCTAACAAGCCTGAGCTACACGAGGGCACTGGAGGAGTTTACAAATGTGTGGAGAGCATGTGATGAGCAACCCAGGGGATGGTACCATTCAAGGGAGTCCTCTGACGGAGCTGGGGACAGCACTGTGCCTGGAGAGGAGCAGGCAATAAACCCGAGCAAAAAAAAGGGGCACCTTAACCTCCAGCTGAATGTAGGTACCCAAATCTCTGGTCTTGGCTGTGGTCTTGTTAGGTTTGAGGGAAAATCTATGGGCAGAAGAAGGCAAGCTTGGCTGATCTGGGTTTTACAGGGCCAGTCTTACCTTAATTAGGCACCACAGGAAGTGGATGAGTGGAGGAATGAATAACATATTGAACCAATACAGAGCTGGGGAAGAAAAAAGTCTCCTTGGGGTTAAAATTTTGTGACATTCTTGCTTGTGTCTGGTGAGAGAGGCACTTATTGGCTGGGGACAAAACAACATTGGTGGAGACTGAAGGGGCTGAAGATGACTTTCTGGGAACAGGGTCCAACCCCAACAGTATCCCCCCAAAAATTCAATTCAGCTCTTGCAGGGAGTGAAAGTTTAGCTCTACCTCCAAGGCAGGAGCTAAAAGAGGGGCTGGAGAGGTGAATAGTTCTGTTAGGTACCAGAGACTGAAGGAAAAGCTACCATGTGCACAAACTTAACAACCACATTTAACAGTGACCCTAAAAAAAGCAAATTATTTTGTGTAGAAAGCAAATGGCATCATAATGTTTTGAAAGTCATACTATCAAATATGTCATACTAAATCTAACTAAATCTAACTGTCATACTAAATATTTTCCTGTGGTTTTGCAAGAATGGAGTGGCACAAGTACCATTAATAAAAAGCCCCCTACCATCAGAGATCACATAAGGATGAACTCAATACTGCCCTTGGGCATTTCACAGGAAGCCAGAACACGGTTTTGGCAGTAAAATGGGGTAAGAGGATTTACATATTGGACATTTTAGTAAAAAGAGAATCAGAAGAGGAGTACAGCCACAGTCTGCTGCTCCACTGGTCAAGGTAAGGGTACACAGTTCAGCATTCCACAAAATCTATCTCACAGGCCAAAATCTAGTCTGAAAGCACTCAAGAGCAGTCTGTGAATAGACTGTGCAGGGATGGCACTCCACGAAGGATGCGGCCCTTAACAGCTTCCCTGTAAAACAGAAGCAGATGATGAGGGCAGGGCAGGGAACAGAGCTCAGTATGCAGGAGATCAAGCACGTGGTAGGACTGGATAGGTAACACCTCTGCCCCGTGGCCTCCGAGCCTAGTGCCCAGTGACACGGTGACACAGTGCGGGCACAGCATGCCTACGCACGGACACCAAAGCAGTCTGGCCTTCTTAGCATGAGGGGATCACAGAACTGACGCAGAAGAGGGGCTGCTTGGCTACTGCTCTGTCCAGGAAGACCAGGACCAGAGGAGTCCATTGGAGGAGGCGCTTGAGCCTGGCAAGGGGAGGCACCAGGACTAACACCAAAGGGGCTGTAGTCACCATGAACACCCTCCAGACTGGATGTCCCTCAAACAAGGCTTTAACTTCCCTTTGAGTTCATGCCTGTTGGCCAGAGAGCAAAGGAACTTGTGCCCAGTGGTACCCTGACCATGCCAGTCAGATGTGGGTGCTGGGCTGGGCTTCTCTTCCCACAGTCTCAAACCTGCCAGGCACAGGGGGACTGACACCCATCTCCTCACCAAGACACCCTGCTTGACCATCCTCAGGTGGCCACTGTCTCCTTCTGCTTCACCACTGCCTGCCCGCCTTCCCGATCCCTGCTTGGCCAGGCAATGCCCAGGGCATGGGGCCAGCCTGTGTTCTCTGATCAATACCCAGCTGTGGGGTGTTCCTCCACCTCCCTCTAAAACCCCACAGTGGTCTAGTAGACAGGGAAAGCAGCATGTGGCTGGCTAGCCCCAGGCTCCCTGGCCCTTCAAGAGGAAGGCGGCAGGCTCTCTTACACCATCCTTCAATAATTTACTAGACAGGCACTAACAGCTTCCCCCTCTGTTGCAACAAGCAAGTCAAAAACAGTAGAGCAGAAGCATCCATCTCTGACATTCCTGCAGGTTTTCTGTAATGGATCACTTTTGATTAATTAGTGAAACAAGTTTGAAACAGCCTGCAGGATACTTGGTGTGTGCTTGTGTCTCAAACTGGAACAGGAAACAGAATCCCTGTCTATAAAACATGAACATAAAAACTCTGCCTTTATTGTTTCCACTTTCACAGGGGTCCTCCTTTCTCTGCTATCCGTGTAGAAAAGAAAAAGAAAAAAATCTAAAACATCTTTGCTATCGTACTAGAACTAAAAATGAAAAAATATTTGTTTTGCTCACCTTTCCCTCTCTGACCTGTGAGCACAGAGCCATTGCTTGACAAAATGTAGCACAAACACACAGCATGGCATTTCTCCTGCAGGTTTGCTGTCTAGAGTTTCCTCAGTTAAAAACTGAGCCAGGGACTGGCTTCCTACAGCTGGTTACCAGTTCAGAACTTGAAGCACAGCTCATCTTTGACAAAGTCCCACGATGCTGAATGCGCTACCAATCTCAGCCTGCATGGGCAACACCAGCTCTGGAGTCTCTTGAACAGCAGCACACACTGTGAAGACAACGTCTTAAGACGCTCACTCAGAGAATTTTGGTTAATTTTATTATATGTTGCCAAAATCACCAGGAAAAAAAAAAATGGTTAAAGAGAGCAACTTTCTCTTTTTTTTCTTTTCCTGAGGAATTAGTCTGAGGCCTTGCACGCTTTCCCACGCTCGCAGATTGCGGGTTATAAAGGCGTGGGCGTAATGCAGTTTCGATCAGTCAGGTAGGCTGGGTTTCTGTTAGCTGGCTGCATACCTTTGAGCCCTATCAGCACACAGTGATCAGTGGAATTCCTGGCATTTTTGTCATAGCATAAGAGGCAGTGCTTTACAGAGTAAATACCAATGACCTGCTGTTCTGTCAGGGCTCTGTACTTACCTTTTATTTTCAAGTCAAAGGTTAGGCCTATTTATGTAAATCCTCAGCCATGGGCCAAGTAATCTGACCTCCTGGTTTTCATTCTCCTAATTGTTTCAGGTATTTTTCTTGAAAAGTTTGGTCAGTTAAAGCCAGGGATCTTTTTTTAAGGCGCCTTTGAAGGGCTCTAGGGGCTTTCATAGCCCACCCAGTTTGCAAAGTGGAAACATCAGTGACCTGATGCCCTGGGCACTTATTTAAAATTCATTACCAGGAAATAAGGTTTTGATATATAGCCCCTCTATGCTGAAGAATATCTTAGGGAACATATGCATGCCATTTTTTACTTTGGATTATGTGATCTCTGAAGCCACATAGAGAGGCAATAATAAATTATACTCCTGTTTGCCCTTCATTTCTAATAAGAACGTTATTCAGCTGTAGATAGTTTTGACTTCCCACATGCTGGCCACTGCTTACAATTCCTTTGTTACTTCACGCTTGGCCGTGCCATTTTATTCATAAAAGGGTGTCTGAAGCTGCAGAACAAGAAAAAGAAATTTACTGGTTTTTTTCAAGCCTTTGCTCTGAGATTCAGCCCTGCTTATATTCTAAGATTAAAAAGCAACATGAGTATTTTCTGAATAAGAGAGAAATACAGCCAGTTTACTCATACATAAAGGAGTACAGCTACTCTAGATTTTGTGCCATCACTGCTGGGCATAGAAGCTATGTATTTCCATATGACCAAAACCAGCCATAGACAGCTCCATAGTGGGAGCAATTCTCTCACCTCTTCGGGTATATTAAAGTTAAAAACACTTATCAGATCACTGCTTTCACTTCTGACCATGGATAAACCACATAAAATGCATGCTATCACATTTCAGTATTTATTTCTTCCCTAGTCTTCCTCCTGTTAAGTGTCACTTTGAGGTATGCAC
The DNA here is from genome assembly GCA_013399875.1 of Gymnorhina tibicen. NCBI lineage: Eukaryota > Metazoa > Chordata > Aves > Passeriformes > Artamidae > Gymnorhina > Gymnorhina tibicen. The sequence continues at coordinate 143,471 of VXAZ01008961.1, read as the reverse complement.
TGGAAAAGGATAATTGATATGAGAATATGTTCTTTAACTAGTGCGGATACCAGAGCTCACGCAACCATCTGAAAGCAGCAGCTCTAAACTGGAATTTGACTTCTGCAATTTAGGTCTGTGGGGACCAAAAGCACAGTCAGAGAGCTGAAGTTTCAACTTCTGGGGCACTCATTATGCAGCTAATTCTCCAGGTGTATTCCTTTTAATTATTGGCACAGTCACTTGTCTGCTCCTGGTGAAAAAAGGGATTGTAAGAAACCAGGCTAAGTGAAAAGCACCACTTACATTCTTCACTGCTATGTGCTACTGCCTTGAATTACAATGTTCAGTTTTTCAACCCTCAGGTAACTACAGCCTCATTCTGGGGGGAAAAAATTCCTGCATCCCATATTCAGCAACAGAAGAACACTGAGGAAACACTGAGGAAGGATAATCAAGTCCCTCCACCTGAAGCCATTAGTAGCTAAAACACATAAGCTGGGATAGAGTTAACAGAAATTGCTACGGCGAAGAGATGAGCGATGGAGGCATAAAATAATGACAATGGTTGGCAAAAGGAAATAGAAGTCAAACTGTCAGAAAAGGTGAAATTACAGTCAGGCTCTCAGGCCTTCACAAAATGTGGAACCCATACTTAGGAGAGAAATTGTACATTGGGACTTTTCCCCACCTCTCCGGATTTCACAGGCCACTTCCCACGCTCAGCCACAATTGCTCAATATCTCTGCAGCGACTGCCACTGCTACTTACACGCCAAATTTTGAAAATACTCTGAGTTTCTTTGAGCTGAAGGAGATGTCGTTGTTTGGTAAGGCAAGTTCCCAGGGGACACCGTTTGGGACCGTGCTCCGAAGCCCTGTTTTCTACCAGTAACACCAAAGTGCACATTTCTGTTGATACTTCTGGGCCTCTTAAAGGAGAAGATGGGACCAAATCATTACCGTCCTGAGGTCTATTTCTTTTCATACATAGATATTTGCCTAACATTAAATGGATGTGACTGCATAGTCTGCCTATATCCAGAGGATGAGTGATGATGTTAAGATTCACCAGCACTGGATGAGGCCAGGACACTGACATCAACCCATTTGCCTTCCCAAGACATGCCCAAAATAGGTAATCATCAAAGACTCCAGCTACATGGCAGGGAGTCTTTGTACCTCTCTATATGCCCCTGTTGCCTTCACCTGAAAATGAGCCATCAGGGTGGTGGGATTTAAGCCTTCCAAGTTGGGAACCCGCAGCATTTCACAAACCCAAATGGACACATGCTGATGAGTGCAGGAGTCCAGTTAAAGAGTCCACAGTCAGGTCAATGGGGATATAAAATATCCAAGGGGACTGAAGGTCTGTAAGTAGATGCAGTGGAGCAGGAGGAAGGGTAAATTGCTGTAAATTGAGGTTCCCCAAGAGCTCAACCAATCCAAGTCCTGCCATTTCCTTCTCACCCCAACCACAAATTCCAGCAAGAGCTTGTGTGCCTGTACCAGGCCTCGCTATGACTCTGCCATGAGCTGGTTCAGGGAGCCAAATCAGGTAAAAAGTAACTCTTCAGGAAAAAGCTGAGGCCTTTGAGAAGTTTAGTTCCCTGAACTGGCTCATGACATGACTGTGCAAATATCAGTGCTGGCAAGAAGAGAGGGAGCAAGGTGCAGGACCAAAGCTCTGACTTGGACCTGAATCAATTTGGACATGAGCCCTTAAACAAAGAGCTAAACTAGTCTGTGTAACGTCACAAGCATGAAATAATTCCCCAAACTACTGCTCACATTCCTATTTACACAGCAATCCCCCGCTTCAAACGAGTGCACGAGGACACATCTTTCTGAGGCAACAAACATTTTTCTTCCACGCAGAATAAACCCATTCCACACACTGCTCAAATGCAACCTGCTTGACCCTTAATTTTTACACTGGGCCCCTAACCAGATATAAAAACTGAACTCTGAGGGCTGCTCAGCAGGGCTTGAACAGCTGACCAGATCTCTGCCAGCCTTTACAGGCTTGCTGAAAGACAAAAAGAGCATTCCAGTTCAGCTCAGTTGGGCTTGCTAAACCACAGCATTCCCAACCAAGTCCAGCAGGTTTTGACTCAGCACTATTGTTCTTAGGCACATGGTAGACACAACTTACTTGCTTCCCATTTTCTTGTTTTGTTTTGTTCTAAAGCACTGCTTCTCATTCCTCTCTAATTCCTGGCAGTGTTTCATGGGATTTTGTGCTTTAAACACACAGCTCTCAGAACCAACAATTCTTCTACAGATATTTCTCCTCTGTAGTCATCTCTTTTCTCTTTAGAGACAGCATGATCCTGTATCACTTTTGACTAAAAGATATATGATCCCTGACAGCATCTTGGCCTTACTCCATAAAAGCACACTGTTTTATTTACTATCCATGTAAGTCTGTCTGGGATTTATAGACAGGGATAGAAGGCATTTTCTATTGATATTTCATTTACCATTAAAATTTTTTAACTTACTTCTGTCAAATGTCCACCTTCATTCTACACGTTAACTGATGCTTTCCTACTTACACTTTCCGAAGGCTTCTGATTTTGTGGTTTGCAAAGCCAGCTGTGCACGTGGTGCATGCACCACCCACCTCCCCACTGACTGGGTTATCCTGTTTAAAACACCATCGTGATCCTTGGGGCTTTACACGGTGTTGTGGCAGCAGCAGTTTTGTCTTCTTGGTCGAGCACACAGAAGGACGTACCCCACGTCCTGCTGCGGCCATTTTGCACGCTTCCCAAACAACATTTCCCCAAGCAACATTTTGTATGCTCCCCAAACACGGAGCAGATCCCACGGTTACAGAATATAGCCTTGGGATCCTCATCGCTGCAACCAAAAGAGCTGCCTCAGATCCCAGCAGGGCACAGATGAGACGCAGGACTGGTCCCCAGCATGGCCTCTGGTTGGGCACTGAGGGCCCTTCTCCCAGAGCCATCCCAACCGGTGTTTGCTGCTCCACAGCTCCTTCCCTGTCCACTCCCTTCTCCAGGCAGGGAGGGTACCCCCTGGCATGGTGCAAACTGGCTTGTCCACACGAGCAGACGTGGCCAGAGGCTGTGTCTGTGTGGTGCATGGCAATGCATCCCACAAGGTACAAACAGCCCTTGGGTCTGGGACCAAAATCTCCCCTCAGACAAGGTGTGAGGACAGCACAAGTGGAAAACCCTGAGCAAGCTTGCATAGCTGCCTTAATCCCGTGACACAGCCTCTCTCAGTTCTTGGTCTGAACACCCTCCATACAGCCACATGCCTTCCCTCTCTTTCACTCTCTGCCAGTGGCCTCGACAGCCAGTCTGGGCTCTAACCAGAAGTTCACACACAGGAGGACTGGAATGGTTTCCAGCCCTGTCTTCAAACTGCTTGGCTGGGGTGTGAAATGAGGCTTCATTCTCCGGGGAGATATTTGGGTCACAGTCAGGGATGGAGTGACCTACTTCAGTATCCTTGGGAATTACTTTTACTCTCCATTTCTGACTCAAGAGCCATGCCCAGACAGATGTATTACAGCAATATTGCAACTGTCCCAGTAAAACTTGCCAGCCCTGACTGATCTTGGCATCTCTCCTAATACCCCTGGAAACATTCACCCCTCCTGGCTGCTCTGCTGGCATGGGAATAGACAGAGCACCTCGGCAAACCTCAGCAGGCCATCCTTGCCCTTTGGTAAATGCGCAGGATCAGCCCATTGCAGAGGGATGTTTCAGCATATGCAATGCAATTATGTCAATATCAAGACACAGCGGATTTCTCTCCAACACAATGTCATCAAATCAAGAAAAGTGTCCTAATTCCTACAGCAGTAAGTTGTCTCCCTTCCCCCTCAGATACAGCATTAACCTTCTCTACTCAGCAACCTACTCACAGGATTGCTGATAGCTACTAATTAGAAAGGTTTTTAACCGACTGCAAAACCGGACTGAGTGAAATGATGAGTATCACTGCTACAGATATGAATTTTAATTTGGGTTTCAGAAATAGGCAATTACAGTTTATATATAAATACATACATACATATATACATAGACATCCTTATATGTTTTTGTATATTACACAGAGCATGGCCCTCCTGTGGGTGGGTATGAAGGAAAAGACAAAGCCTGTGAATTCAAATTTCAGATGCCAAGTGGAAGAATTTTTAATCCCTCAAAAATGCTCTTTCCACAAACTAGGAAGAAGTCCATTTTCCAGGATTTGCCTAAGTCTGCCAAAGGGCAATTTCTTCCATCCTGTCCTCTACTGACAAGCTCACGGCTCTTGACCCTGTCAGCTGAGACATCATAGTTGAAAGTAGTTGTAGTTTTGAAGCTCAGAGCCAGAGGTAATAAGTCTCTGAAAAGAGGAGCTAGTGTTAACTCTCCCTGGATGACTCAGGACATTTCAGCTTTCTCCTGGAGAGCTTTGGATTTAATCTGTTCGTGTTTTCACACCCAGAAATGAAGCAGATTCAGCAGCTGAAGTCTGGTCTGGATGGCTGCAAAAAAAATGATTGAAATGCAACTTGAGTGAACCCTAGAGGCTCTTTATACGGAAGGTACCCTCTTCAGTAGCAACTGGAAATATCATGCTTCTGTTACAAAAAATACACAGTCCTTCTTCTTTGAAGCCAATTTCCAAAACAATTTTTCACAGAAGAAAGGAGAAATTTTATGAAAATAAAAGAAACTGCAATTCACTGGGACCTGGCAGAACTGACTGCAGCATTGCACAGACATAATCTGTCCTGTTTGTAAAGAGACAAAATGTCTCTCCAAAAAGCCTTCCTCCATTCATTTCTACACAAGCATGGTTTACACCCCCACTCTAAGGATTGAGCTTCATTTTCATAAGATGTTTTTCTGCCTCCTCACAATTGAAGTCCTTCCCCATTTACTTCCCCTTAATCAAACAAACATATGAAAGAGGTATATTTTTCTTACATTTGTTTTCTATCTGGCCATGAATTAATTGATTTAAACTGATAGGCCAGAGGCACATTTTTGGTTTTGTAAAATCTTATCACCCAAATCTCAGTCTATGCAAAATGAGCAAGAGAAGTCGACTGTGCCTCAGTCATCAGGATTTTCAGAGAGGAGGGAGAAATGGAGATTACTTTCTAAAATCTGGTTTTGATTTGTCTCAGAGGCAAATTAGCTTGCTTTCCCTCTAGCAAAGCAAGGTGTAGAACCATTCCATCACTGGTCTCTTTTTAAAAGGATTTCAACAAGAGATATGAACTGCGCCTTCATTTTCAATCTATAGAAGAGTTGTGGAAGTGTTTCTTTAAAGGAAAGAGGTGTTAAGAAATGTTATTGAAATGTGGGAAAATAAATAACTTTTATCCCTCATGATCAATATCAGTAAAGGTGAGGAGACTGTCAGAGGCCTAAATCTGAGGCAGAGCTGAAACTCCCCCTGTTGGCATCTGGCGGGCCATGCCTGAAAACCATCTTTGCTCTGTCTTCACAAACCCTTGGGGATTTATTTCAAATGAACAGGTACAAATCCTCAGTTATTTGCTCCTTAATGCCAGCCAGGAGAGAAATTAGCCAGATCCTCTGAAATCTGTGCCACTGCTCCTCCTGCGCCTCGCACTTGGCGAGTTGTGAGATCTGAAAGTGGAATAAACCCACGTAGCGGCGCAGGCTGGTGAGGAGAAGCTGCAAAGGAAGAAGAAAAATTAACCACAGGGTGCAGCTTAGTGAAAAGTAAAACATTAAAGGAAAAGGAGCCTCCAGCCATCCTGAGAGTTTGGGGAGGAGGGAGCAGTGCCTGCTCAGTGGAGATGACAGCCTGAGTCTGGCTGTGCTTATGCTAACAGCCTGTGAATTTATCCTTGGGTTCACAAGGTGGTGATGGCACTATCAGTTGGTTCATCCATCATCAGAAAAAAAATCCCCACCACAAATAAACAAATTGATCTATGGAGCTGGCTCCTATCCAATGGCAGGAAAAAGAAAATTAGAAAGAGGAAGAATTACACGTGTTAGTCTGGCTATGGGTAGCAAATGATACAAGTCATCGAATCCAGCTAATAAGCCCACTCACTTTGTGTCAGGGAAGCTACATATCCTGGAGGGATTCTTCAGGGACTGAGTTTCAGTCATCCTGCCAACTGCATTTGCTGTCATTTGGAGCAAATTCCCACAGCCCTTTCTCTTTTTTTTTGCCTGTCATAATTAACTTCCCAGACCATCTCTGAGCACAAGGATCAGGGTTAGCACAGGCAGTCCTGTTCGCCTGCAGACTGAACATATGCTGTGGGTCTTCTTGTTCCCTCCTTGTACCTAATGGTTCTTCTAACTCTCAAAATTCAGAGTAATGCATCTGACGATGCCAAGGACGAGAGCTAACAAGACTTTTAGCACTGCAGAGCCAATACAACTGTGAGGAAACAAATCAGCACCTATTCTTCTGTGTGGGCTACAACCACCTGTACCTGCTAACCTGCCGAGTGCAGAAATATTACTTTTGACATTAATGTTGAAACCATACAGATACTGATACTGTTTGATGGTTGAGTGTTTCTAGCACTGTTTGCCACAAATGTTTGCTGTTCCAAATATGTCATGGAAATTACTGTATAGAAGTTCTCTTCATATAAAATAATATCTCCATGACACGGCTGAGGGAAGAATTTATGTGGAAAGGGCCGGACAGCACAGACTTAGGGCGTGGGATCTGTAAGGAGACATTTCTCCCTTTCATAAAAGGCAGCAGATCCTGAGGATTGCCTTAAACCGTGCCCAGTATATTCTTTCCAAGGGAGGGAGCATTTTGCAGTTGGGGTCAAACTCTGTTCCTCAATAAACACTGAGTGTGTCCTTTCCTCTACAGAGTCCTACTGACCCAAGCACAGACCCTCAAGGAGTGGAGTGCTACCCACGATGACTACAGATGGCAGAATCTCATTCTGCTGTATTGACCCTGCAATTCTGCAGTTCCTGCTGTATCTGTGCTGCACTGGCAGGAGGTCTGTTCTGATCTTTCTCTTCTTGTGAAATCATTATCCCAAGAAAAGCTAGCTAGTCATTAAATATTAAATGAAATTAAACTCATACATGCAGTTGTTCTGACAATTCATTTTGCTGACAGCAGAATTTTGTTTCTGCTTTTCAGATAAAAATGTGAAGAGACTGCAAGAGTATTTTAGCACTGCACAAAAAAGCAAATATCGTATCTGTCTGTTCACCCATGACAGGAAGAGTTAACCACAGGCACGCTGCTCCACAATGTACCACATCATGAGCAGGAAGCTAAGTTCAAGCATCCTTTACACCATCACTGAACTCACCAGCATAGAGTTTCTCACCTGCAGTGGCCCTGTGGCCTCCTCTCTCCACAATTCACGTTTGTGACTCAAGTGGAGCACACACATGCTACAGGCACCTGGCAGAGCCCCAAGGAGCTCACTCATCACTCCCCTGCTACAGCACTTCTGAACTGGACAAAACCCCATATGGACCTTGCCCATAATGGAAATCATATTTAAAATAGTATTTTAGTGATAAATCATTCATGGGAGTGCTTGGAGGTCTTCCTAAGCCCTCAGCAAGCATAGGGATGGCAAAGGCACAAGGAAAGAGCAGCAGATGTCAGCAGGGAATCAGTGTGGGACCAGTGGGTGCCTGGGACAGGAGGTCCCTGCAGAGCAGCCCCTAGCAGCTGGATGTCCTGAGTGTCCTACTGGAGGCCACCCTGCAGAGATGCACTATCCTACACCTGTAGAAGCATTTGTACAGCCACCCAGTTTCAGCTCGGAGGCATCAGCAATGGTGTCCTGAGATGCTGATGTGCCAGAAAGATGCCATCCACAGCCCTGGGCATTCCCAGTGCCGCACAGAAAAGGACACAGAGGGTCCACCAAGGAGAGCAAGGCTGTGGACAGCACTTACCGAGGGCCCCAAGGAGGCTGCTGGTCAGGAGTTTCCTTCCTGGGCATCAGCTGCAGCTGACATTGACCCAAAACTTGCTCAGATGTGAGGTGCTCACGCAGCCCCGTGACGCTGCTTCCCTGAGAGCAGCAGCTCCAGCAGTTTATTTTGCTGTGATGGTGAAGCTCTTCTCTGAGCACAAGCACTTCATCCCAGGAGGGGAACAGCCACAAACATTTTGAACGTGGTTTCACACCCTTTCATGAGCTGCACACAGCGACAAATTTCCTTTGAGCATCCCTTGCATCCCTACCAGGCTACCGCTGGTCTGGCCTTAAGATCACCTGAGCATCCACTCTTTTCTCAAATGTGTTTTCAATGAAATACCTACTTTTGCTTTAGGATTGCTTTGAATGTTAATGTGTTCGTCTTTATTTCTTCAGAACAAACTGTTTGTAATTTCACAGGTTTTGTTCTTTTCTGAAGGTGCTATCTGCAAATGGATTAGCTTTACTTTCAGCCTCAAGTGCTTCTGTGCAGGCATTTCAAAGTGAAAGAACTTTGGAAAAACAATTTTCTGGAGTGCTTCAAGAAAACAAAAAATCGCATGAAGTGACTTTGAATTATTGCACTGTATTAAATGACTTAAATGCTTACTGCTGGAATTTTTTAAGGTTCTTCTAACTGTTCAGAGAGAGTAATATATAAAATAATACTCCTTAATGCTTTCACTTGTTCTTTAGTCTCAAATCAAGTTCTCTAAATGCTTACAATACTATGCCTTATTCATAAAAGGTGAAATTCATTCATTCTGCATAAATCCTTACTCATCAATCAGGACAACAAGTAGGAAATGGAGGGAAGATAAACTGCACAGTTCAAAATAAGCAGACTAGCAGAGTGATTCAGAGCACTTAAAACTAGGCTCCTGTTCTGAATCATCCTCTAGAGAAGTCTCTCCTTCTCCAATAAGTACAAGGGGAGTTTAGGAGGCAAGTCTCCTTTGGCTGAAGTAAGACACTGTGAATTAGCCCCTTCACTCAGACCAGCAGTTTCTTCACAGATCCATAATGTTCTGCTTCTGGATCCTCTCTTTACATAGCTTCATTGTAGGGTTAAGTCATCCCCATTTAGGGGGAATTCTCATTTTCCTGAATGTTGCAATCATCCTTGAAAGATGTAAAACACCATCAGCAGGAAAAAAAGAATTGTAAACAAAGGGAAAAGTGAGAAGAGCTGAATAAACAATAAAAATATCAACACCAAAGGACATTGGTCTTTGTTGTCTGGGGCAGCACAACACACGAGGTCTTTCCCTTGTTCCTACTGCAATAAGAAATGAAGAAAACCTGCCTGCAAATATTTATTCATATTTAAAATACATTAGTTTGGCCATATTTGCAGTCAGTATGTATCCACGTTATTTGATCATTCCAGCACCCACATTCCACCAAGCTGTACATTTAACAGTAAAATTCACAATTTGCACTGCTTGGTGTGCTACAGAAGCCATTCAATCAGAGAACAGAAATGATTTGACCGCAAATTTGCAACTGTAAATATTTATATCTAAGCGTTTGTAAATGATGTGCAGTACAAGAATAATTGCCAAATCAATTCAAAAGGCAAAACTGAATAAATTAATGCATCTATGAATTATTCATGAATTTTACCTTCTCATATAGCAAGTTCATTATTTCTCTATGTAACCAGTAGGCAGCTAATATGTCTGAGTGCATTGAAAATATCGATTAGTCTTCTGGATACACTATTCAGAGCTTTTAATCAACAGAAGATTTCAATAAATATTAAACTTTCATTTAGGGAAAATATGAGAAGTCTTGGTTCTAGGGATAATGCATGCTTATTCCAGAGTATAAGGGAAAAGTATTTGCAATTTGTCCAAAATATCAAGAGAATTTTCCATAGCTGTTTTAGCTCAGATGTGTGTAATAATAAAAGTGCTCAAAAATTAATTGGCCAGGAATCTTGCAGATTTGACTGATCTTGGGAAGATCAATCCAAAAGATAGAGCCTGACTGTTCCAAACCGCTACGCACTGTGAAGAGAAGCCGTAATTTTCTCTAAAGGTTGGAGAAATCTCACACTTCTCTTGCAAGGAAGAAAAGCCCAAGACACACCTCTTATACCTTGGCAAGCCTGAGAAACCTTGTGAACGGCTTGGAGGCAGGAAATGTGAGCAGCTCCTGGAGGGTTTGCTGTTCCATTGTGAGATGGGGCTCAAGGACAGATCAGGGATGTTGGCCTCATCTTGGCCCCCTTGCCCCCAGAGCTGGGTGTGGGTTTCACCCCATAGCCCCCCCACAGCACAGCCTTGGTGACAGCACAACATCTGTGCCCGTGGACACAACACATCTCAAGAGCTGCCAGGGCTGCCTCTGACCTTCCTTGGGGACTGCGCATTACATTCTGTTTCTGACTTCAGGCAACAGCTTAGAACAGCAGCGCTGGAGGTCTGTGTAATTTGTGCACTACTGGTAGGAAAAGCAAGAGCAATAGTCTCTCTGGGAGGCATCTTCCTGGTTACCAAGGTACAAACACCAGGAACAAGATTTAGAGTGATGGGGCTTTGTCAGCCAAGTCAGCCAGAAATGCTTTTAAAGCTTTGCAGAGGCTGAGGCTGTTGATACAAATTTTATATTAGACTGGTTTATCTCAATTATTTCCACTTGTTTTCTTATGGTTTTTTTAGCTGTGTATGTGTTTGCAGGAGAGAGAGAGAAGGGAAAGGAAAGGAAAACATTGACGGGCACATTTGGCTACAGCTGCAGAGAAGGTCCAGTCTCTGATCTTATCTTCAGAAGGAGATGACACTCTACAGTTTACTCACGCAGCAGCTTCAAAAAGCAGATTGTTGATGACAGATTCTGGTTTATGAGACCGGATAGTCCAACCTCACAGGTTACTCTACAGTATGAGGAGGTGTGTACATATGCTTTGCTTAGAAGTTTCAAGTACAGAGATATTTCCAGATAAGACCAACTTATCTCTGCAAGAAAAGCAGTGAGCAGAGGCTGCAGCACACAGGGTGTGTGCAGACTGTCAAGATGTAGTATCTTCTAGGTTTTGAGAGCCCCATTCAGCTTTCCTACTTCTCCATGCTTTGCTGCATTTTGGTGATGCGCTCAGGGAGGCAAAGGAAACATTTTTCAGCGCGCAGTCACCTACGAGCAGTGTGAAGTCATATAGCACAGCGCAAGCAACAGAAATTAAGAAGTTATAGAAATTAAAGGCCGTAAGGCCACTTCAAAGCTGTCATCTAGCCCAGCCCTCCTTCGATGAGTCAGGACTAAATATTAATAGGTTATATGTAAATGAAGTTTGTGCAGCTCTGAAAGGAAGAGGGTAGCTTTGAGAGGGACCCCGGACTGCTCAGTTAAAACTCATTCCACTCTTCCATCATACAGTCTGTTCTGCCTCCCCTGAAAACCACCTGAAATTTCCTCATGCTGTAAAGCTTTAAACCAAGCTTTGAGAAGATAAAATGGATAACTAAACTATTGTCAAATTTGTGCAATACACAACACACAGGTAAGAAGCTTTTTCTGTTTGAGGGTGTATTGGCTAAAGAGTTATGTACAGATAAGGAAAGCACAGGGAAACTAAGGAAGATATCTGTATTTCTGTATTGCTTGTGCTCTAAGAAAAAATAAAATGAGTCTGTGTGCAAAATCATTTTTAGCTTGGTCAGCACTGCTTTTAATATAATGCAGAATTCAGGTTAATTCAATATAGGAATCATGTGCTCATCATCAATCCATGTCAGTCAAGTCATAGGAATAAATGAAGCCACAAGATGTTACCTTAGCCTGGGTGGATTTCCTCAGACTCCTCCAGACAATGGGAGTCCCAGAAAGACTCCCTGGGATGTCCTCTGCAGCACCTTGTCTCTCTTCATGGCCCAATTTGCTCTCACAAAGCAAGTCCAAGGAGAGGAGGCACCCCATGCTGCACATGGGCTTCAAGAGCTGTTACACTGGGCCTGAATCAATTAATTCAAAACAAATTTGGAGGTATCTTTAAGCTGACTGCCATAAGCCAACCTTCCCAGCTGAATCCTCCACTTTACTAAGAGCTAGCTATAATGAATGAGTTGGCTTTGCAAAAATAAATGGAGCAGCTACACAGAGGATAAATGGCCATCAGACCTAAACGAGGCATTTATCACAGAACTACTGGTAAAGAACTTTTAAGGCTGCCAAACTATTTAAAACTCAACTTCAGCCCAGGGTGACATTTCCATTTTTCGCAGTCCCATGGTGCTGACTAAAACAGTGTTCCACTCTCGTCTCCAAATCTTCCTCTCCTGTACTGCTGCTTGGCAGACACTACACACCTGGCATTTGTACTCCCCTTCCTAAATGTCATAGTTGGTACATTGAACATCCTTTTGTTTATTCACCTATTCATCTCTCTGACAAGTTCTCTATTCATCTGTCTGTCTGACCAGTTCATTTTGAACTCTGATCGTGTCCTCCAGAACATCTTGCAACTCCACCAACTGAAGTGTCAAATTTTAAAAGCATCTCTTCCATCAGTCAAAATGATACAGAGATGTATTTCTGCATCTTTTTGTACATCAGAAGTAGCATAAGAGATATTAGAAACCTTCCAGCTTGATAGCACTGACTTTGAGAATAATTTCTAGTCATTTGTGAAACTGGCTGACAGTGATTATCATTCGACATCCCCTTGAGCAAAATAAAAAAAACATGCTCATATGGAGTGCAGACCAGTTGTATTTTTCATGGAGTCTGGAGACCGTTCAGGGCAGGAATGTGAGGAATCCCCTGACTGAACTTGATTTGTGAATGTGTTTGAGTTTGCAAATCCCCATTTAAAAAATGGACCACGTTCTGTCATCACTGGCTCAGGGAAGAGCTCTCTCATGGCAAGTGTGAGGAATGGCCAGAGCCAAATGTTTTGCACATTCGCTTGAGGAGGAAACAGAGAAAACCTTCAGCTGTTTATTTGAAACTTTAAAAGCCCTGCACAGTCACAGAAACAAGATTTCAGGTTACCTGTCAATCACTGTTAATGTGTGTTAATAACAAACCAGATATGTGGCATCAGTGCAGGCCCTTCACTTGATTATTCCAGTCAAGCACATTTTATCCAAGTGACCTTGTCAGGGGGATTAATCACAGTGCAGGCTTCTCCCTCCTCATCTTCAGTGTATACAGCCAAGTGGGAGGCCAGAACCCCAGAGAAGTGGGGTATTTGAAAAGTGTGAATGTTTGCTAAACCTTTTTTAAGCTTCACTTTTGTTCAAGGGCAAATTACAGCACAGCAAATCTCTGGAGTTCTTCCTCATTTTGTTCAGCCCGAGCTTGGCAATACAAGGTTTCTGGAAACCTGCAGTTCCTGATGAATACCAGGAACATTTTCAAGTTTCCTATCAGACATGTATTAATTTGATTCAGTCCAAGCTTGGGGAAAAGTCTCTAGACAGAAGAGGAGGAGCAGTCATGCACCAATTTTCCCACTGGCATGTCCCACTCCCTGGGCTAACCCAGGGTCTTGCTGGTCCCATCAGCATAATGCTCTGTGTCATCCCTTGTGTGGGGTGGAAAACCAAAGTTTTCCCTGTCAAAACTGAGAATATTTCTCACTTGCTTTCCGAGGTATTTCTTCTGCACACCTTCCTGTGCCTCCCGCCTTCCTCGCTCCTTCCCTCTGCAGCATGCACATGGGGACATCCTTCCTTCATAATCTCTCTTCTCCCTATAGTCACATCTTTTTTACTTCATGTTTGAGGTTTTTTAACCCAAACATTTCCAGAAAAGATAGAATGATAGACAAACCCTAACTATCTTTCCAAGAGCAAATTGCTGTAAGAGAGATATTTATTGAAGCAAATGTTCCTCTGATTTATCACTCCACTCCCTCATTCCTACTGCTCACTCCTACTACTGAGGTTGTACGGAGCCAGTAATCCCTACAAAGAAAAAGCTTGACCTTTATATTTCCCAATAAAGGATGTAGAAAGCTTTGGTGCAATTTCATCAGATTTTCTTCAAATAGATTATCCTATCCCTACAGACACAACACAAGAACCCAAACCACAATGAAAGGTTTTGCTGATGGAGGCAGATTGCTACTTAATAATGGGTGCATGCACATAGATAAGTGAGCCAAAGCTGAGATTGTTTGATTAACCAGTAATTTTTAGAGTTGCTGGAAAGCAGTTTCAAAATCACTAAGAATCACAACAGTGATTTGAGAAGGAATCAGAACTAAAGTCTTGCTGTCACCACGGATACAACAGATGGGGACTCAGCATTTAGGCAAAAAACCTGGGACTTCATACTTATTCTGTTGGGCAAAGTAGATCACTTAGTTTTAATATTTAGAATATGTCCTACTTATAAATAAAATGGTAATCAACATACAAGGCAAATCTTGATCTTTGTTGGAGTACAAGCATTCATCATTAGTTACTTAATTTTTTTGCTTGTATACTGCCTGTGACATCAGCACAGTGCAGCACGTCAGTAAGGTAAGCTGAAAGTGGTGTTTCAAATGCAAGATAACCATGTGATATTTTAAACATTTTGAGAATAACTATAACTTTCCTGTATTCCCATCAAGCCTGAATCAGCCAAATCAACACTCTGATTTAACACAAACATTATTAATTGACTTTGTTAAGACCTGGATTATAAAATTATTCAGACACTTTACTCACAGAGATTTTGGTGAGCTTTAGGTATTTGGATTGCCTTTATTAATGTAGAGCCCTGACTTTGGTTTACTGTCAGTGATGGATCAAAACCAGTGGAATGTTGATGGGTATTTGGTCTTGTTCCAGCCTCACCACTCCTCACGACTCCATTATCATTTTTCCTTCACTGACACTTCCAGAGCCTTGTGGAAGATCTCAGCTGCGAGAACCAGTGCAGCTACAGACACACAGTGCTAATTGCAGAGAACAGGGACAGCTAAAGGGGGCAGGAATGATTTTCCCTGGTGCCTTCATGCTAACTTTCTTTAAAATAGCATAAAACGCCCTGCTGCATCAGACTGAACTAAATATTCATTCAGCCCAGAGTTCTGACTTGGACAGTGACCACACACCCAGAGAAAGGTGTAAGGACAAGGTAAAGATGGCATGGATTTAATTCAACACACTTGCCCAGTTTCCAGTGATTTCTAAAACTAGAACCAGCTTTTGCTGATACTTCTTGACAAGATCTTCTTCTGTGGTGTCTCTAAGTGCCTTCTGAGCATTGAATTAACATGGTGCCCTTGTGACAGGGAATGTCACACTTCATCATGACATGGAATTCAAATCCTTATGAAAATACCGGGCTTAAATGATGCTTCTACTTTCCTCAGGTTGATGGCCCTCTCAACTCCAACATTATTTTTCATAACCAGATGTAAACAGGAACATTTAGTAATTATACATCACAAACATACAGACTTCATAGAGGCACAGGATGGTTTGGCTTGGTTGGGTTTTCAAGATCATCCAGTCCAACCCCCTTCCAATACTCTTTCAAATGCCTTTCAATTTAGACACCTGAAATCAAGGGCTAAGTCCATCTGCCCTGATGTGTTCAGACAATTGCAAGCAGTTCTAGCCCAGAAGCCATGTTAGCTACATTTGTTCAGCACAGTATTACAGATAAAAAGTCCTTTTTTGCCTACTTTTCTTCCCATAAAATTTCACCTGGGACCCAAAAATAACCTTCCAGATAACAGAAATTGGTACATTGCCACAAAATGTTTCCACTTCAGCAAGCTAGCATTTCTGGCACAAAACAACCCCAAACCTATTTAGTGAGGAATTTCAAAGAAACTGTAATGAATTACTTAACTAGACTCCCCAGGCCTTGCTTGTGGTTCAGTATGTGTGCTGATCTCTGCCTGATGGCATTTGGCTTAGTTTTTGTATCCCTGAAAAATAAACAGAAGGTTTGCCAGTGGCTTTGGTGAGAACAGATTGAGGCTATAAAGAAATCAAGACAATTTCCTTCTGGAAACCGGTAGCTTTCTGTTAATAGAGGAATCCAGAGGAAGAGAAAGCAGCATGACCTGTGGAAAGATTTCATTATCTCAAAGCATCCAGCCTTTTGAAAAGGAGGACGTGTAATTAAAATGCAGAGATTGGAAAAAAAAAAATCTCTGAGTGTGCATAGTAGCAGCCCTGGAAGCAGCTTCCATGGGCCAGGAGAGGAAGGCAGGGAAATGGCAATGGGCACTGAGCCACGAAAGTCTTCTCAGAGGTGGAAGGTGAGGGTTGAGCTGTGCCCTCTGTGTCCAGCAGGATCAGTGTCCAGCAGCAGCATTTTCTAGGGAGAGTCTGATGAGGAAATGAGAAAAGAAGGATATTTTCTAAAGTCCTCTGCATGGAGGAGGACCCCTCTTTCATTTTTTCAGTGAAATAAGGAAGCAAGAAAACCTGCAGCTGCTGAATGTTGGATGTATCAAATCCAGGACTTATGGTACAGCTTTTTGCAACTCCTTTCTAGCCTCATTTTACACTAAAAATACATCGTGTCATTTCCTAAAAGGTTTCACGAATGCTTCTAGTGCATCAGGAA
Organism: Gymnorhina tibicen; assembly: GCA_013399875.1. NCBI lineage: Eukaryota > Metazoa > Chordata > Aves > Passeriformes > Artamidae > Gymnorhina > Gymnorhina tibicen. The sequence continues at coordinate 127,034 of VXAZ01008961.1, read as the reverse complement.
GCGAATAATTCTCTTTATCCTGACCCAAAAAAAGTCTCAGTTCCTCATTAACCTTTTTACAGGATGTGATCTCCTGTAGTTCTGCAGAAGAGATGTTGCCTAGCTGGGGTGTTCTTGTTTCCTGTTATTTCATAGCTCTACGGGGAAATAACCGGTGGTTTCGAAGAAAAAGAAAGGAAGTAAAAATGGCAAGGGAACAACAGAAGCATCTCTATTATTTTTCTACACCAGGTTATCTCTAGATTGCTGTGCCATCGCCCCAGGTTTAAAGAAACCCAAGGGGAAATCAAGCAATTCACACAAAGTCCCAAATGCTGCATGAGATTGTATCTGAATCAGATGGTTTTAAAGCCCATTAAAGATAGAGTAGGATCACACATGCACAGGCATCCATATCGTTTTTGCAGCAACATGAGAGGGACCACGAGCCCACAAATGCACTCAGAGCAGGAGAACAGCAAGGTGACCTCACTCCAGCCTCACAGAGCTCCAGGCAGGGCCAGCTGGCCTCACCACAAGGCAGATCTGCACAGAGGGAACTCCCTTCTCCTCACAGATCCTTCACCATCTCAGCACTTCAGGACCCATGAGAAGAGCTCAGGCCTGTCAAGTGCTCCCGGTCAGCCCATGGGCTGCACATAAACTAGGTAGATTATGTGATTCAGCTACTTCTTGTATTCTCCTCTGTCCTCTTTCCTCTTCCATGAATGTGCCTCCACCATCTGCTGAGATCCCCTTATTCAGCTGCAGTGGGGTCTCAGCTCACCTTCAGGACATCTCTTGCCCTCCCAGGGACATTTTACTGTCAGTCTACCACACCTCTGAGTCCCAGGAGACATAACCATGCCTGGCAGAGGTGGCCTTCCCATTCCACTACCGACCTCATCCTCAGCTATTCACTCACCCCCTGCAGCTCACAGTCACTTGGCTTCCTCCCTCCAGCATCCAAAGCAGTTTCCTTAGCCAGTTTGGGGATTATTTGTGGGAAGAAATCACTCATGATTGACACACGAGCAGAGGCTGGAGTGTGTGTTGTTTCCAAAGCCAGTTGCTGGCTGTAAACAGCTGTATGGAGGGAGGGAGGTGACAGAGGCCAGGCAGCCTGACCCTCATCTGAGTTGCACAACCAGACAATTAGCCAGAGCGTGTCACACATCTCTAATCTGCACACAATGGTATTATACCTAATAACTTCCTGCGTGAAGCAAATGGACCAAATAATTAAAGCACCGTCAGCAATCTTACCATTAATGCGATTTTTTCACGTTTTGTTCACACACTCATCAAATATTTGTTAAAGGTGTTCCAGTAATAAAAAAAAACAACAAACTTCCAAGAGGTAAGTGGACATGCTGTTTCCAAAAGGTGCTTTTCCACCTTCTTGCAGCCTTTAGAAACCAGTGTGCGTGGAGGATGCTCATGGGCGCCCAGCAAAGCTGCCCCTTGCCCTGTAGCTCCCACCCAGGGCAGGCTGAGGGGACACGCAGCAACCTGAGCAAGGAGCTGGTGAATAAATCACAACAGAATCCAACCCAAACATTTTGAGCTGGATTTTTTATGGCTGGGGCTCATTCTTCCTCTCTAGCTCCACTATTCCAGGCTTTTACAGCAGGACTTCTTCTGATATTATAAATACATTTTTACCATCCACAGTCAAAATAGCAGTGGGTAAATGTTTGACTTCCTCTAGCCAATGGGCATCTGCTGCCTAGGAAGTGATCAATGGAATGATAAATCTCAATCAGAGTCTTATTGTATATTATGAGAAGAGTCACATATCAAAGCTGGGTTCTGAGGTTTCCAATTTGAGTTATTTACTTGATTGTATATCTTTCCTGATTTTGAAAGGACTCCCAAAAAACCTAAATCTTACCAAGCCGTTCACTTTCTTGTCACACTATGGCATTGTGTGGCTTTTGTATAAATAAAAACATAAAACCTTGGTAAAAGACCAGAAATGTTGTCCTGTAAAAACACACAGAGCATGTGGAGCCAAATTCCAGAAACAACGACAATATTTTTCAAAACGGAACTCCTGAGGGTTTTGTTGACTAAACACACACATATAAAACTGAATATTTTTTAGTACGTTTTGAATACTTAAAATATATTAAAAATTAAAAAAACAAAAAAAAAGGATGTAAGCAAGGAAATACCTCATCCTTTGCATAGACTTTTAATGAAACCAGTATCTCATCCTGGTTGTTTCTTATGTTGTTTTTGAAAAATGGAAATAATTCCTCCTAACGGGCACAACTGAAAATTAACTGTTCAAGCTCAGTGTTTTCTAAGTGTGCCAAGAACAGACCATAAAACGGGAAAAAAAAGAAAGAGCACTAATTACTTTATTTGTATCCTAAAACTAAACTAACAAGTAAAAGCCTTTAAAGAACACCGGTCAGAAATACTGATATCAAAGGAAAAGACTGCTGATAATCCTGGATTCTTTTGCAATGATTTATTCCATATTTTATTGCACAATTTATAAAAGAGAATTGCAGCAATCAGAGCCCTTGCATTGCTACAAGAGATTAAAAGATTTTCTTATCAGACAACTCAGAATTGTGATGATTCACACCTTCATTATTTCTTGAAACACTCCAGCTTCCTCCAGAAGGTACAGCAAAGGTTTTGCATGACTACATCCCTTAAACTAAACAGTGCTCGTGTCATTTTCCCACGGTGCTCAGAACAAGCTAGGGGTGAAAGAGTAACCCTTTTAAGCCGGTTAAACAACCGTCATTATTTTAAAATAAATGAAGAGGAGCCGAGTTATTTACGACTCTGTGCTCATGTTTTATGCATGCCTTACCTCGGCGACATTCGATAGCCCCCCACAACACTTTGTTGGCTCTAATCTTCAGCAAGTCTTTGCCAAGAAGGTCACATTGGCCTGTTCGCACTGAGAAAGGTGAGATTTGGAGACACGGTAAAGTAACAGGACAAATGGGAAGACACTGGAAAATTATTTTTGCTGCTAGGGTTTCCACACAAGCATAACACCTGGGTCAGGGAGAGTCCCTTCAGTTAAAAGTGAGTGCCAGTACCTCTCACTGCCAAGTTAAATCAAGGATACGCCCAGCCTTGCTGTGCAGGGAGGGGAGCCAGAAGGAGAATGAGCTGCTTGCGAGGAATTTCTTGAAATCCCCAAAGAGGAGCCATCATACTCACAGAGAGTTTTGTGGGATTCCCCAGCCAACCACCAGCACAGATCAGACTGGCCTTCAGGTCTGCAAAAAAAAATGGAAATTCAGACCCAGAGGGTAAGCACCTGAAACGGTGAGGGGGTGGTCCAGGGAAGACCCTTCTGTTTTGCAAACACTTTTCTGGAGAATGAGAGACCCAAGCAGCTGTGCTTGAGGACCAGCTGTACCCAAAGGTATTGTTCTTCACAGTTTCTCCACAGCATCCTCATGTGAAATTATATTTTGGTTCTGTAACAGGTAGACACCTTCTCCAGATGTGGCTTTTACCAGGAGCATCGGTGCTGCCTTGGTAAAACCAGGGGAGGGCACCCATTCAGCGTGCAGAGGATGGTGAGCGGCTGTGTTACAAGTCCTGACTTGAGGATTGTGTGTTTTAACCCCACATTGCCCCCATTATTAACCTCAAATATGACCCCAAAGAAGTCGAGGAAGGAGCACCTCTTTCCTTTTGTGATCTCTCCCACTAAGCAATACTGAGAAGAATTTAAGTTGGGTAGCAGCAGTCACACTGGAGATGCCAAGCCTGATGCCCAGACTCAGGGATGACGTGCTTTCTTCTGCACATAGTCCTGCAGCAGGAAGGGTGAAAGGCCTCCCTATGCCCTACAACACACACACACATGGTTCATTCAGGAGGCTGCAGCCCTGTTTTGAACACAAAAGGTACCCAACTACACATAAATTGGTGTCCACTGGTATTTCTACTGTAATCTCACCGATTGGTGTGGCTTATGGAGGCTTGGAGTGAAGCAAAACAAAAACACACCTCTGTATCACCTTCAACCTTGAGAACCCCCAAAAAAGGCCCTTCAGTGACTTTCTAAACTCCATTTAAAGTTTCTTTTTAACTGAGAGTTTCATGGGTGAGATATTTAATAGAATGTGACCCCCCCAGCTCATTTAGCTTTCTAGACAGAGTATTGTGCGCGAGTCTCTCATCCATTCACGCACTTGGATTACCTCATGAAGGTATTTTTTAGAAATAAAACATGAATAGGGAGGTTTTTTTTTTAACCTTAGCGATTAGCTGGAGATTAGAATTCAATTGAACAGTTCAGTTAAATATGGGTTTGTGTGTGTTGATATGGCTCCCCATTGTCACCGCAGGTACGAGAGGTTTGGCAGTTTCCCAGCTTGGTTCTCCAGTGGGGGCTCGTACCAATGTAAGAAGCAGTGTCCCACCTTTCAGTAAAATGAAACTAAATACTTCTCAGAAAATGCTTATTGAAATCCTGCCAGTTTTAAAGAGAGAGAAATTTGCATGAAACTTATTGTTTGTTCCAAAGCTTTACTT
>VXAZ01008961.1:69393-122490 GCA_013399875.1 Gymnorhina tibicen | reverse complement strand
TTTTTTTTGGGACAGAAATGTCTGGTTTTACTTGATTATACATATATATATATATATATACATTGTTGGGGTTTGTTCCCCCTTCAAGCTAGCTCTGAGGAAACAATATTAGAAGAAGAAATAATTAGGGAAGCCAACAGTCAGCTGCTTTCTCTGAAGAATATTGGGCAGATGACAAACCCACTACAACATTTGGCACACTATTTATGGGCAGGAAATTTTAATAGAGAAATGACACTCTGCAAATCATGCTGAAGTTGTATGAAAGTTTTTTCTTGCTAAAACTGAAGGACCATAATGACAGACAGACAAATGAACTTCTGTGCTTTCTCCTTGTCATGCTGGTAACTCACAGTTTTCCTAGTGTGAGATATCTCTTTTTCTGAGCAGTGACAACATTTATAAATGTTACTCTAAATGAGACAAATCTTTGAAATAATCTCTTCCAGGTTAGACTATCATTACCAATAAAATACCTCTGATTTTCAAAAAAAGGTGTAATTTGAGAGGGTTTTTTTTCCCCTGCTAGTGTTACTCTTTTGCTCTTTTAACTCTCAAAACCACAAAAAATGCTCTCAGAAATATTCCCAGCTGCTCGGGTCATGCTCAGCTGTGCTGATACCAGTTTACAGTGAACACTTTTAGCACATTAAGTCTTGATTACATGGCAAAATTGGAGAGTCAAACAAACATCTCCTCATGCATTAGGGAACTGCATAGCTACGGTAAGTCCTGAGGCATGACAGTGGCAGTGCCACTTGGTGAATACGCAAAGTAGAGGCAAAAAACCCCCAAACCTCTCTCTCTGTCCTCCATGGAGCAACCAGCACAGGGTGCAGGTGGGCAGCAGGGTGGTACAGTCACTGAAGCTGAGGGATGGCACCATGACATTTCTCCCTGTCCTCTGTCACCTCCCTGTGTCACAGCTCGGCTCTGCCCCTGGCAGTCTGACCCTGAGCTCACAAAAGCAGGAGCAGAAAAGACATCTCCGTTCCATTAATGCCAGGCCAGGCTCTCAAGGCACGTGATGAAGGAAATGCAGATGCACCCGCAGAGCTCCGCGGCGCAGCGAAGCCACGTTTCCCAAAGATAGGGATCACAGCTGGTGTAGTGTTACAAACTCTGCACCCAGAGAGCCTTCCTGCCAACATCTAAGCAGTGGCAAGGAAGCGCAGTGATGCAGGTTCAGCTCTGTGTGCTGCCAGAAACCTGACTTCACACTCTTGTCTCCTCTATGACCTGACTAACCTAGCAAGTGACAGCCTTGTTATAAATATCCAAGAATCATGAGGTGGTCACTTTCCCACTGTCACAGCTAATTAACTTCTAGGAATAACTATGGGAACTATTTCATTTCGCCATCCCAAACATGGGCCTGGAGTGAATGTGTGTATGTGACTGAACTGGCTGAGAAAAAACACCCCTCTGTTAGACATCAGGGCAGGTATAAAATACTGTGGGTACGTGCCACATATTCAAGGCTCTGCAATTTGCTAGAAGCAGCAGCAAGACTTACAACACAATTTTCAATCACTTACACCATCATTTTCAATCACTTGCACATGGTGGTACTTGTGGACAGAGGAGATATCAAAGAGTTCGTCTGAGTAAAACACCAAAAAAGTGACTAAAAAAAAAAAGTGTATATAAATTGTCATTTCAGTTCAGAAAAATCTAGGCATAACCTCATAATTAGGAACAGCTAAATTGCCTACTCTTTAGTCAACGGCACAAGGAGAAATTTATTTTGTTTAATAAAATGCTCTTAATGATTACTCTTTGTTTGCTTCCTAAATCTCACAGTAATCATGTACTGCAAGTGCAAAATGCTGGTGAGGAGGTTTGTCTCCCGAGCTTAAATGACAAAAAAAAAAAATCTCTTCAGTTTTCCAGTTTGAGGGAAGCTTTTCTCCATAGCCCCTCACTGTTGACCTGTGAGCCTCCTGCCAGCTCCTGGTCAAAAAGAGGGACCTTGACTTATGGCGTGGAGGGCTGCCAAGAACATGAAACCAGCACCTGTATCTCGGGGACACCAGAAAGCTGTAAACTGGCTGGATATAGAGCAGCAATTGTTTTATAATAATTGTTCACCATACCTGCATCCTGTTCCTGTTCCAGGAGTTTACAATGGATCAATGTACCCAAAGTGTTTATACTCAGATGAACCTGCGGCAACACAGTTCAAAAGACCTTTCTTTCCCTCGGCTGGACTGGCCCAAAAAAAGGAATTTGTTCCCCCTTCAAAGAGGGATTACAAAAGAAGCAGCCATCTCTTTCCCGTTCTGCTCACGTGCTGGAGCACAGAAAGGACAGCACAGGTAGGAGTGGCAGGAGGGAGGCCACATCATTCGTTATTTCCCTTTTGCAGAAGCTTTTGGAGCTGCAGGGTGGCTTTCCAGACAGCTTTCCAGGAACTGCCAGCTGGAATGCCAGTGCAGAGAAGCCATGCTTTGCACAGAGACATATGTGCTCTCACATACATACACAAAGCCTCTGAACTCACTGCAGGAAAGGTTTTACCCAAATAGCAGGATAAGTAAGGTGTGGAAATTACCTTAATGCAAAATCCACGTGAAGATCAGCCCCTTCGATTTTACCACGGTAGCAAGGTGATCCCACTCACAGCTGGGACAAATGCTATTGCTTCCACTTCACTATCTGGTGGCAAAAGCTATTTTAAATTCATAGACAGAAAAAAATGACAGAGCTGAGAGGTTGAAGTTAGAGTGAGCCAAGAGTAGGAAGTGCTGCACATTGTATCCTAGAAACAGCTTTCAGTTCCTCGGTTCTTTACAGTTATTCATTGTAGAAGGGAGGTTGGAAGAAGTGGTGCAGATAAAGTAGATACCAGCTGAATTTTTGCCAAGTGGTCATTAATCCCTAAAATTTCAATCTTATTTTCATTAAAATTTAACAGCAGAGACATGCCCTGGACTACAGAAACACAGCTGAGTTTGAGCTTCAGGAATGTGTTTATGTGTACACGGGTGGGAAAAAACCATAGCTGGATGGAACAGTCTGAGACATTCCCTCACCTGCAGTGCAAAAGGATGAAATTGTATCATGTGCTTTTTATCTGTTGTTTACACCAAGAAAACACGTCTGTGAAAGAATGAACACATTATGATCTCAGGAAACGTCTCTTTACCCAGAGGAAGATGAGGATGGTTTTCTCCAAAGAAAAAGAAATTTTTTTTTCCCTCATTGTGAAAGAGAATCTCTCATGTTTTAATGGTCCTATGAGAAAGAGTGCTTTGCCTTCGAGAGCCCAACAAAGCTGAGTGAGAATCCAGAAGGTTTAAAAGTAACCTTGGAATGATATGCAGATGCTGGTAAGATGTAGACATGCCTGAAAAAATATCCAGCCCCTCCTTATAAATCTTCGACCTTCCAAAACATATATCAGGCTTAAAATGAAGCAAAAGTTCTGCATATCCTTAGTGAAATCTAAGGTGACAAGGAATTCACCTGTTTTCTCTCCCTTTTGGAACCAAGTCAAGATTGCTTTGGTGAGAGGAGTTAGCATGTTTTGCAAGTTTATATCATATCCAGTGGGGAGCCAGTGATTAAAAAGGCATCTTTTGGGGTTTAGCTTTATCCAAGGATGAACCTTCAAATAGAGATTCCAGTATGTAGGAGGGGAGGAAAATCTAATTGGGGAAGAGGAGAAGAATGTAGCTTGCAAATTCAGAACTATTCCATCAAAGATAACTAGATCATCTTTTTCGTAGCAGGAATTAGAAGTGACAGATGGTCTTGCTGCTGAACCAAAGGTGTAGAAGTCCTGAGATTCAATCTGTATTTCTGGCTCTGAAACAGATTTCCTGTGCAAGATAGGGTAAAAAGGCAACATTTCAGTAATGGCCAGCTTCTGCAGACTTCATCTGAAACAGCTAAACCCTGATTTTTAGAAGAGGGGTCTGCGAGCCCCAGTTTACTTTCAGTGGGAGGGACAATGTAAAGGCACTGTGGAAAAGACAGATTCTTTCTCACAGATTGGATTAAAAAAAGCTGAAAGTTTAAAAATGTAAAAGTGGTGCCAAATCTTGAAAACTCTGACCAACAGTTTTTCTGAGTGGTGGGTTTACATCTGTGAAACAGAGACATTTATCCCTTTTCAAAATTCCTGTGCATCCACAGGAAAATATAACCTCAGACAAGAGAAACAGAGCAGAGGTAACACCAATGACAATACCTACAGGTAAGACACCTTTTACATTTTCAATTACATAAGCCTGCCTTCAATTAAATCTCGTCAACTTTGTTCACATGAACTGAAATTGCCTATTATGGTGCTGAATTGCATTAAGCGTTGAATTTGAATTTTATTTCTGTATGCAGATATATTTTTAGTTGGCTTATGCATTTCACTCGTTTCTGAAAATGGTAAATTGACTTCACTTTTTCCCTAACATTAAAATAAATACCACCATAAAACTAGAACTCTCCAGCAACTCCGTGGTTTTGACCAGAAATTAAAGTTTAGCAAAAATGTGGGTGAAAACAGTGCTGATATTTGCAGCCCCTCTGAAAATCTGCTCAGGTTGTGCTGTACAAGGCTCCGAGGTCCCAAAATACTCACACACAGTCACAGCTGACAGGGCTGAGCAGGACATCCCTGCCCTGACATCTTCCACAAGCTGAGGATGCTGCAGCACAGAGCAGAGGAGGTGAAAGCGATTTCTGATGCACTCTGGTTGCTCCCAACCTGGTGCTTCAGCAAGGGGGAGGAGGAGGACTCCAGCTGACATGGAAAAGGAGCTCGGGAGAGGATGAGGAAGCAAGGGGATGAGGGGGAGCAGTTCAAACTGCAGAGCAGAGGAATGGAAACATTCAATGGGGACAAAAGGTCTGCACAGAAAAGGCAGCAGCAGGTACAAGAAAAGGTGCAAAATGAGTCAGCTGAGGAAAGATGGCACCAGGAAGAAAGTAAAAAACTAACCTGAAACCTGTACTTCTCCATCATCACCATGAATCACAAAAAACCCCCATGGGCTTCTCCATCGAGTTCCCAAATAACCTCCTGGCTGATCAGCCTCTTACCCTAATTGGTAAAGATCTCTACTTGGCATCTAAGTTCTAAAACTGTTAAGGGAGCACAAAGGCATAAATTTAGCTCCGGATGATGGATTGTGTTTTATCATTTTGCTGCATTTTAAAACGAGCAATTTTTGGGAAAAGATATGGTTGTGAAATCAAGTTCTGTAAGATTTTCGTCTATCCTAGGATTAAAGGTTCTTGTGCAGATTTAATCTGACATCTCAAATGTGTATTTTGACACTGTCTTCATTCTTTAGGTATCTGAAAGTCACATGATCTCACATTATCATTTATACTAAAGTTTTTTTTCCAAGTTGATATGTTTTTTCTGTATTTTCTTGTGTGAAGGCTTTGCACAAATGGCGTGTAAAATTCCTAGGACATATTTAGTGAAAATGAGCTTCTACTGCTGGACCCCTTCTCTTCCATCTTCAAAAAACTTCCATGCACCTTCATGTGTTTGCTGAATTCCAAAGCAAAAATAAAAACCCAGAAAAAAATTTCCCTTTTTTTATTTTTGCAGCAATAAAAAAAAAATTCTCTCTATCCGTGCAAATATTTGGAAACAATGCTCTTTGTAAGACAAGTTAAAAATTACAAGATAAATGAATGGAAAATAAAAGTACACTCTCCTGCTGCCTCATGATACTTTGCTGTATTGTCAGAGAGAAGCTGAGCGTTTGCTGCCCTCAAGTGGTGCCCTATTTTTTTCTTTCTACAGACATTCACAACCATGCTTCACCCTTTTTGTAGCTTAAGTTCAGAGCCGGGGTTTTCTTGAAAGAAAACGGAAAGCTTGTAGCAAACATCAGCTTTGATTCAGAAAACATGTGGTTTAAAATATATATTCGCTTTTTCTCTTTAAATATTAGAGAGATCTTTGATAAGCCTGATTCTGGATATGCTTCATCTCTGCTCTGTTGCATTGCAGAAAAGGATGCTGACACACACAATCACACAAAGTGTGGACCCCAAAAGCCCTAAATATTGTTGATTATTCTTTCGTGGCTTTGAATTTTGGAGCAAAACAAACCAAGAAATACGGTCTGAGAAAAATGTTATTGCTTAAAAAGGTAATCGTAATGGGGAAAAATTGAGTTTGTCATATCTTTATTGAAGATCATGTTGAATTACTGACAATGGGCTAAAAATGAGTCAGGGAAAATGGGATTCCTATCACACTTCAGAAGTGGATTATAACTGACTCAGGAGCTAATTCAGCTGCAGCTCAAAGACAGCTGGGTCAGATTCTAACTCAGACAAAATGAGCAATAGGAATTGTGTCTTCACACTGCATTACAAGAGAAAATACACCCTTTCCAAATATACTACAAACAGAAACCTTCTGTAACAACACACATGCCTTGTTGCAATCTTCACCTACATTTCCAAACCAGCACCAATTCCTGTTGACTGCGGAGCGTTTAAGAGCTCCCTGGGCTGGAGCTTGTTTTATTCACGCTCTGAATCCAGGAGTATCAAGGAAGTGCAGAACTGCCCTATTCATCAGGCTATTAACGTGTGTCATCAGAGCATTCAGGGGCCGTGTGTGCCAGGTCCCATGGTGGTATTTCAGACAGGCACAAAGCAAACAGATGGTGCCTCAAGGATAATACACTTGGTTGCAAGAAAATGCAACAATCAGACATAATGCAAAACTGGGGAATAGGACTGGGACAAAAGGAGTGAGGAGAGCAAGTTCTACATGGTTCCCATGTCTTTATGCAATAAAAACCATCTGCATATTAACATGAAAAAACAGCTCTGGATACATTTATGTTTTGCTCCCTCTCCAATTTTGTCCTAATGTCCCCATCCCTCTGACGTATGTTGCAATCCTATTGTGAAACCAGTTAATTTTCTGAAATGTCTGAAAAATAGCAGGTGGACATAACACGAAAAGGCTAAACACATCATTTGGGACTGATTCCAAAGGAGATGTATACTGCACATATTCAAAAAAAAAAAAAAAAGGAAAGGAAAGGGAAAATGGTCAGTAAAAAAAAAAGACTTTTCTATTTAGTTCTAAGATCATACATACCCTGAACTAGGAAAGCTGCATCCCCTTGGACTGCCGCCTGGACAACCCTTGCTCCTGCTCCTCAGTGATGCTGGGAGCCTGGCTGGTGCCAAGGCAATGGCAGGGAGGCGTCTCTGCTGTTCTGGGAAACCAGCAGGGGCTGCAGAGCGGACACAGGCAGCACAACGCACCGAGCAAAACATTTCGGTAACGTGCGACTGCTGCTGGTGCTGCAAGCTGAGAACCTCAGCTGCCCCCTCACCTGACTTACCCCTCAAAGCTCACATTTAACTCTGGTGTTTGGGCTTGTCTGCTCTTTATAGAGCTCCCTTTCCTTTCGGTTTGTGAAACCATGCCGTCTTTTGTACTTATTCCCTAATCCATGCGGGAGCACACGTCCAGTCTCAGAACCCGCTTGTCTCCATGGCTGACAAAGTCAAACATCTCAGCAATTACACTTCGGGTTTGCTTGGCAATTTTAGCAACTGCTTCTCTTACATTTCGTCAAAGGGACAGTAATGAAGCCTAGGGTTTGGTTTACACCAGGAAGAGAAGCTACAGAGATCTCCTATTTCCCTGCATCCTGCCTGCATGCCATTTCCCAAAGACTTAGTTTTTCTGAGGAAAAGTGTAGCACAACAGAGCTGCCATAGAAAAGCTCACCATGTTATACGATGGGAAAACTTCGGGGAATTTCATGAAGCAACCAAATGGGAAAGCTGAAGGGTTTAACAGAACACCTATAATTCCAGTCATTTTGTGAAAACATCCGAACATTTATTCTAAATAAAAACAAACATCTAGTCTAGACTTACAAATGCTCCATCTTTAAACTCCAATACTTTATGTTCCTATGACAGATTTTAGGATTATATAACTTGCCAAGTAACATAGTCCCTATCTTCGTCACACCACACCTGGTTTTCTGTACTAGCAGATGTCATGTGAGTATCAAAACATATGTATCAGGAGAAGAACCTAAAATGCCATCAGTGGGAAGATCAGCATAGTTGAGTCCATGAGCTGGAAAGAAGGCAATCTATCTCCAGAGCTGCTTTCTTGCAAAAAAGCCCTCAGGATTCACAAGGTGTAAGAACAGTGCTCATGAAGATGTCTGTAAGACCCTACTCTATCTGCATTTAAAAAGAGGAGTAATTTAATTTTTAAAAAATCTGCATTTAAAGAGAGGAGTAATCACAAAGTGGTTTGTTTTGCTGTAGTTACTTGAAAGGTACTTGTAAGTGAAATATAGCGTGTCTAATTGTAGATGAAGGAGAAAACAGGGATTGCCTTCTGGTGTTACCAATGTGAAGCACAGGACAAGAAACAGAATACATAGGGAAATCTTGATCTTCTACAGAGGAACGTTTCTCCTCCTAAATCCTCCAGTTCCTAATTCAGGCATTGTCAATGCTGTTACCCTGAAATTCTTCACACCGCGTTGCATGGCACTCACTGCTTTGTAGTCCTGCTCCTGTTTTTGCCATCCCCCCCACAATTAATTCATTCCTGTGTTGTTTCAGCCCTTCTTCTGTTTTAGCAAAGAAGGAGCTACAGAAAACAGTAAGGAAGGACTCCATTCATCAGGATCCTTTAATTTCTCCTGCTATATTGTAAAACTGCAAATCCCTAAATGGAACAGTTTGATGGAAGAGGCCAAGAAACCAGCTTGTGTGCGTGGTTAAATGGAGAGGAGCAGAACCCGCAGCATCTCTGCAAATAATGTCCCTGGCAAGAAGTGAATGTAGTTTCAGAGACTCTGGCTCTTTTGCTGTTCCCTAATAAATGTATGAGAAGCACAGCACCAATGGTCAGCCAGGCAGAACACACACCAGAACAGAATTTATGATTAAAGAGGCAAACAAAGCAGCGTTTACATTTCTGAGTCTACAGATCTGCTCAAGCACTGGAGCAAGAGTAACAACAATGAAGCACGTAAACAAACCTATTCACAGGGCGCAGGGCAGAGAAAAGAAAGGTGGAGCTTTTGCTGTCTTGTTGGGAAGAAAGGACATGAGAAGACACACATTCTTACCAGGCGTTAACACAAAGCCAACCATGAACTGCCGTGACTCCTGTGACAGAACAGAGACCTTGGACTAGAAGTTAAGCAGCAAAATATGAGCTGCATGCTCATGTTATTGACCCAAGAACTCACACATCAACACATAACTTGGAGTTGTTAGAAGCTCCTTAATTAAAGGCACATTTGTGGCTCACTTACTCCAGCCAACAGGAGAGGTTCTGGTTTGTAAAGCAGACAGGCGAGATCCAACCCCAGGAAAGGCACGCAGACAGCAAGAGGAGAGAAACTTGCAGGAGAAAGAATCATGCTCTGCACAGACCCTTGCACAGAACAAGGTGAAGGACCAGCAGCTGGCTCAGAGTGGAGGTGTTGCAGTACAAAGCACCATCCACACAAGGCAATACGAAAAGCAAGGTGAAAAATACCCTGCCCAGGAGCAGCAGGGGCAAGGAGTTTAAATGACCTTCTCTGGTCAGAAGGGGCAGAGTCAGGCATAAAATAGGCAATCGAAAGTCTCCATGCTGAAAAGGATAGGAAAATTTAAAATCCCGTAACTGGGGCAGAATAGAAGTCCACATTCCTCAAGTCAACACTGCGCCCAAATATTAGGCAAACTGCAGGAAAGAAAAGTCCAGAGCACCACAAAAAGCAGAAAGGTCGTTTAAGGTGTACAGTTCTACTTTATTCCTTGTCTTCAATTAAATATAATATTACATCTTACTATTTAATTATGGAACACAGCAGTGGTTCCTGATAAGACACTGAATCAGGACTGTGGTTTAATTTCTTATCTTTTCTATTGTCTTGCAACATGACGTTGGCAAATTATTTTCTTCTCTGCACCACTATTTCACCTCCTAAATTTGGCTATTCTTGAATACTTAGATAAGAGAAATTTCCTGTCAACAAAAAACTCCTGTGAGTTTTTACAGTGCCTGTGTAATGGGACTTCGACCCTAACTTATACCTCAGGGTGCTACTAAATTTGAAAATGGTCACTTACAAATTTTACAATGCCTGAATAAATCCACTGCTGCAGATGGGACCTCATATTAATGCAGAAAAAGTAGGTCATTTTACCAAAGAAAGATTATTTGTAAACCAGGCAGAACCAGTCAGCTGATGTGACAGAACACCCCAATATGGGGACTATCGTGACTACACCCTGCAGGATTGGTTTCATGGTGTGTGGACACAAATTCAGCCCCTGAATCTGCACTACTGCCTTGAGCTTTGCCAGTGACTGCTGTTGTTTCATGTTGTGGTGGTTTCTCGTGACTTTCGGCATGAGTGAGACCCCAAAGTGCCTTTTGAAACAGGGACCTAATCACCATAAAGAAAAAAGCTTTTAAAATCTAAGTTTATTTGTGTAAATCTTGGCCCAAACCTTTATATATGTGTGTGTGTATGTGTGTGTGTGTGTGTGTGCATTCCTGTCAGTACTAATAATTCTTCTTTCCACATAATTGTAGGAGATAAGGTGCCAAGTATGAAAGAGAGGGGAAGGCAGCTGGGCTGAAAGCAGAGGGATCTTTGTGTCCCATCAGAAAACAGAGCTGGTGGCACTTCTTCTACAGCTTCACTCAGTTGCCTTGGTGGAGACCTCCTACATAAAGGAGTCCAGTAGCACTTCAAAATACCACCATGGGAGACAGGAAGATGGTGAGGAAACAAATATGCAGAAAAGGTAACTGGAAACCAGATGAAAAAGCAATATAAAAACACAGTGTGTCTGTGGTCTCCACTGTTTCTATTCCTCTTACCAATCTGTGGCATTAGGTAAACTGATTTATAGCTCAATCTGTTCGTTATTAAAAACAATTGACCAAATTCCTGGTCTTCAAAAGAAGCTACCACCTCTATAAATTAGGCTACTGCAAAGTATCTCACTTTTTCCCCACTTTGGAGTTCATTTGTCTCTGATAAACAGCTATTGATGCAAGATAAAAAAATGCTCTATTCTTTCACACCTTTCCTAGATCACAGGGTAGGTGAAGGAAGAGGGGCAGGTGATAGGGATTAGGGAGTGCAGCAGGTCAGTGAGATCACTTCATATGACAGAAAGGGTATTTCCAGCTATGGACCAACAACAAGAGATAAAAAGGGGATTTCTGACGTTGTGGATACCATTTCAAATCACTGCGTCATTTATTAAAAAAAAAAAAAAGTAAAAGAAAAAAAATCAACCACACAACATTCAAGAGACCTTGAGGTGTGCCAAGGATTTATTCACTGTGTGACTGCAACCAAGTTCATTCCCTTCCAGACACTTCTGTTTGCTTTGTCTTACCCATTTCATTTCTTTGGGGCAGGGAATATTTCCTTGTCTGTGTTTTCACAGAAATCAGAGCAAGAGCACTCCAGTCTCGAGTGATATCCCTTGCTGATATTTTAATAACGATACCTAAAGATTCATTTGGAGCAGATGGGCTCAAAGCCTTCCAATAAGCAAGGAAGTTAAATGCTGGTTTTGGTTAAGAGCGCTTTGAATAAATGCCGGGCTCTGAACCCACAGACAGCTCGACAGAACCAATTTAACCACTGGTAGCCCCTTAGGTGAGAAATGTAATCTGCTTCCATAAAGCAGTTGCAGCATTTCCTTCCACACAAAACTCTGCTGCCTACAGCAATTCCTCACCAGTCTGCACAAAACTCAGCTGACCTACAGATGCTGCTGAGCCCGGGGCCAGGGAGGCAGGAAAATGGTACTGAAGCAGATGCATGGAAGAAAAGCTAAAAGGAAAAAACCAGAAATGAACCATTCAAGCAAATAATTAAAAAAAAAAAAATGAAAACACAAGTATGTTGGGAAATGCAACATTCGAAGGGACCTCTCAGAAAATAAGCAGAACAAGTTCTTTTTTTTTCAATTAAGCAAAAAAGTAGCAACTACTTCAAAGGAGACACTTAAACAGAAATTCAACGCATCCCACATTTAATTATTTTATGTAGTTGCCAAGTTCACCTATTTTATTACCAATGGAAAAATGGTGGGATTTTCAACATTTAGTAGTTATGCGCATTACGTATTTTACCATTAGTGTCCATTCACATGATTTTCTCTATTTGCACCTCACAACTGATTCTTTAAAGTGTGTAATGTATACTCATTAAAAATACTGGTTGACCACATATTCAGTAGAGGGGAGGGAAACGAAGATATTACAGACCAATTATCTATTTAGAATTAGCTTTCCCAGTCTAGGTTTATCTCCACATTTTCAATTGATTTCCTTATACCGATCCCACTAGTCACTCATCCCTAGACCCAAAGCAGATTCTGTACCCATTTCATTTAATTCCTTCACGTTTATCCATTTCAATACTAATTTTTTTTCACTTCTGACCCTTTGCAAGATGTTCTCATTTTTTCAGGTGATGTGAATGGTGCCATTCATTCTGCTGACCTTTACAAAAGTAAGAGGAACCTTCATTTTTACAAGCCTGCCATTAACATTCAAAATGTCTGTGCCACGTTTCCTGTAGCCAGGTAAATGCAGCTGAGAAGATTAAATGGTCTACTTAATTTGCTGATTCCAGCAGAATCATTCAGACTCACTTAAGGTACCCACATTTAAACCAAATGATTCATACAGTGACAGTGAAAACCGGAGGAATTCCTAATTATTAGCTAAAGTGTTAGTGGTAATGTAAAAAGACTGTAGATGGTGACAAGGAATTTTAGCTTGTTGGGTCAGCCTTTTCTGGGGGGGGCTAAAGCTCGTAACAAACCACAGCTAATAACTGTGCTTTATCAGCTACTTCTGCTTTTCAGCTGCTGTAGGTTTTAGTTCTCATCATCCTTCCTTGCCCCACAGATTGAGGCTGACTAGGTTGGATACTCCTGACAGGAATTTATTTTTGGCTGCAGTTTTGAAATAGCTGCTATATTCTTTCATTTTTGTTTGCTCTATTCTGAAGTCCTTTCCTGGCTCTTGAGCGTTTTTGAAATGCCCAGTTTTCTTAAAAGAGGGTGCCTAAGTCTCCCTCACATCCAATGGTATGTGAAACCTGGAAACAGAGAAATTGTTTCTATATGTCTTGCAGTATCTCTGAGAATATAAAATACTCTTCAATTTCTATAGCACCTTTTACAGGCATCAAAAAAAAAGAGCACATTTTACTGCAATATTAAATAAAATTACTATTAAACAGAGAACTGATTTCACTCTCTCCTGAATTTACAAGGAGTAACTACAGCTAACTGCTCTTTCTTGATGTCACACCAATCAGTCTCTGGAGGATCCGATAACCCTTTGGAGAATTATTTTTCTCTCCGGAAATGCTTCAAGCAAAGCTTCTAGGAGAAGGAGACAGACCATAGTCTTACGTGACTTTCAAGTCTCACATCCACATCTCACGCAGACAAACATCTGAGCTGGAAATTTGGCTGAAGGGCTTCAAAAAAGCCATGTCAATAGTCAAACAGAAATTCCTGGGCCAGGGCAAAGGGCCAGCTGGGGCTGTGTTTTGTGCCTTATGCAGAGTCTCAGATGCTCTGATAGTTCAGATACTCGTGAGGAGATTGTGTTTATGTCCTCACAGTCTTTTGAAGACACACAAAAACTTTCTAGTCCCGGCCTGAGTCAGCTCCCAGGCAGAGGAGCACATTTATAGGCTGCTGTTGTGCTCAAGCAAATAGTAGTAAATGCAGGGACCCAGCAGCAACCCTACATCCATGAAATCAAACCTATAGGCAGAAAGAAATCTCATTAATATGAAATCCTACCAGGAGGATTATGAAGACATCTGCAGCAAGACAGCTGTCACAATATTTACTTTACATATGACAGAAAAAAAACCCCAACAAAATGTTTTAGACACTCTTAAATTGTAACATCTTAATTTGATAATAGCAATTTATATTAAACATGCTGATAGAAGTCTGAGAATGGGGGGTAATTTAGAAAGAGTCAGATTGCATCCAACGTTACGATTTCAATAGAAATAAAATGTTATTTAACAAATCTAGAGCAAATCAAGTCAATTTATCACTGATGCCACATACTGTGAGTTTTCAGCGGAAAAAATATTCATAACTTCTTGGGGGAAAAAAAGAATTTTAGTAGATGCCTAAAGAGAACTCTCACTTCTCCAGCACAGCCAGTTCTGGTTTAGTTTGTGCTAAACACATGCATATATTTACGAAATAGCACCACTGTCAAATACAGATACATTGAAGAGAAGGTTGGGGTGGGGGAAGTCCTGAAAATAAAGTGCTCTAATTGAAATTGCTTTTGGCAGGAGATAGGCAGGAAGCTTAATAGTATAGTATACACCACACAAGTCCGATTTAATAAATTGCCTAAGTCTGGTAGGCAGGTCTCAGGCAGTTCAAAACATCAGCTGAGACAGACTCGGTTTGCTTCCTCCCACTTAGCCTTGATGCAAAAACATCAAGACAAATCATTTCCTTGCAGAAAAATTATCATATTGGTGAATCTATCCAAAGACCGATTACTCTGTGCTGGAAGAGAATGTTACCACAGAATCAGCCCCTTCTGTTTGGACTCATCAGAAAACCAGGCAGAAATCATAAGCACGAGCCAAATAAGCCATGTAAAATTACAGCTGCAGAGGAGTTTATCATATATGGCTCCACTTTGCCTGAGGCTCGGGAAGTTTCAGGTTTTCTGCTCTGAAGTAACTTCTCAGCCAGGAAATATGAGGGTCTATAAAAAAGAGCTCTTCTGAATACATATCTGTTACGTGCACTTTGAAAACCATGACAGAGAAACAAAGGCAAAAAGAAGTGTTAGTTCCGAGTCAGCAGCAAGTATCTACCATTTGCTCATGATTTTTAACTCGGGTTTGGGGAAATGTCCTTCTGAGACAAACCAGCCCTTCCATCCGTCCCCTGATTTTCTACTTTCTAGAAGAAACTTCCACTGTGTTTTGCCATTACCGGTGTTATTTCCAGGTATCTGAAAGTTCAAATGGTCTCATGCCATGAGAGGTATTTTCTTCTTTTATCCCATCCTGAATAAGCATATCCTCTGTCTGGTCTATAATGTTCATTTTGGCTGAAGTTCTTCCTTCCTATCCCCCCTTAAGCACAGACACACTTTTTCTATGTTTCAGGTCTTAAAATCTGTCACTTAACAAAGAGCTGAGAACAGGAGAAAGGAAAGAATAAAAGCTGGTTTGTTCCATTGTGGAAATCTTTCATATTCTGTTCTAAGAGGGTCTCCTACCTCAGATATTTACCAGTTCCAGATGTTTCCGTGAGAGGATTAATCCTGCCCCCCACCCCAAATGAACTTAATTGTTCTATAGCATCCTGCAGGATATGGAGAGGGGAAAAAGAGGGTATTTTCTTCTTGACCCTTAGCTGCAAAACAATTTGTACCCTGAATTTGGGAACAGACAGTTTCTCCAATGCTCCCACAGTGTACACGTGAGCTATTCTCTGCCTTCAGACCGTCTCATTTCATTACAGACATCAAACTGGTTTTATTCAGTGATATAACAGGAGCGAACTCCTAAACTGCCCACTCATGTTGGTTTCTATCCTAAATTTTCTCAACAGGCATTTGGGAGGTTTTTGATCTTCAGACATTTGCAATTTACTCTGTAAAGCGATAAAGTCAAGTAAGACAAACAGAGCAGTGTATGAACAGCTTAAACCTGGCTGGTAGAGCTAGCTGGAAATGCATAATGCATTTTTTCAGCAGGTAGACTCCAGAAATCTTGCTTCATTTACTTCAAGAACGCACTGTGAACTTACTGAATGTAGCACATCTCTGGAGCCTGAATACACTTCAGGTACAGCTTAATTACCCGTGCTGTTCACAGACACAGCTCAGTTCAATAGAACCTCATGAAAAAGCCCGGTGGTGAAATTTAAAACACTAAAGGAAGGTGGAGTGTGCTTTGGTGATGGTATTTTTTCTTGTAACACCCAAAGAGCATCATGTGCTGTGATGCTATAGAACCGTTCAGCACCAGGTTATAACTGAGGTACTTGGGATACACTCGGTGTTTTTAAAAACCTAACGTTACTCCTCTGCCTACGGTCTGTAAAAATTCTTAGCTACATACCTACATTTTTGTGCTCCTTTAGCACACAGCTACCCTGTATCCCCTCATCAGGAATCACACAACCCGTGGGGATCACCTGGACTCCACAGGAATCCCCCTGCCACCACAAATTCAAGCTACCCACTCGCAAAACACCTCAAAAGATCAGCCAAACTTTGGAGACTAAAAGGTGAGGCTGTCACACACAGTTGGGATGTAAGATCAGACTTTAACTTCTTCAGTACAGACTTTTCCTTTCAAAATGTTCTACTTCCTAAATGAATAACCTGTAAGAAGCATATATGGGGTTATAGAACATGGCTTCTGGGAAAGCAGCTGCCCCACCAGCCCACTTCTCAGAGTTTCAATTCTCCCTCTCTCTCTCTCATCTGGCCTCCATCATTTCCAGGAATTTTTTTCAATGAATGCCAAACAGTAAGAGTTATTTACCATAATTTCTCATTAATTAAGTGCAGAACTATAATCGGTTAGAACCACTAAAGCACACCATACTTGAGTTATTTTATGTTCTCTTCCCAAAAAAGGCCAATAAAAATAAAGAAATCAAGAGGCAGGATTGAAGAGTAATTAGTGATTTTGAATTCCCAAAAGGAAAAAGCTTAAAGTCTGTTGTCGATATCTTTTCTCTGTAAATCAGGTTCTTAGAAAATCCATCCAATTAGAAACATACATCCAGGTATAAACCCTCCTCTCTTCCAGATTTATTTATAAATATGCTAGATTTATATCTCTTTACCTTGCACTAGTAGAAACAGCTATTAGAAACAATTAAATGATTAACTAATTAACATAGCAGCTCACCATTAACAGAATTTTTAGTCTTACATTGAGAAGTAGCAGAGTGGAAAATTATCATTCTGCTGCCAGCAGAGCACCAGGAAGCTCTTCAGAAGCAGTGTGAAATGCAAAAATTCACTTTCTTACCCGAGGGGTGCTTTTTTTCCCCTCACATTATCACCCGAGTCAGCACTGCAGAAGAGATAAATGTCTAAGAAACAGAATTACTTCATGGATTAACTACAAGCAATCAGGCTGCAACTTCCTCGGCATGTTGCCATTCTGAGCTGGATACTGGTTCTGATCTCACTGGGCAGGAGAAGAAGAAATGTCATTAAAACCAGAGAAATTGTCTCAGCACAAAGCAGAGAGAAGAGCATCCCTTCCTTGGCACCTACATCTGCCTCCCTGTGCTGGGTGACGGAGACCAGCTTCTCCTAAACTGGAGTAGGACGTTTTGGTGGGGAGTGTGGGCTATTTTAATTTGTCTTTTAATTTGGAGCCATTACGTTTCACATTTTAAAGAAAACCCAAGTGTTTGTGTTTTTCTTGCTGAAATGCAAGTTAAAATACACAATCGCAGGACACCGAGTTGCTGACATCATACACATCACACACATCACATGATGTCATGAACGCTGTCAACGCTGTGCCATATTTACCAAGAGTAAAAAACAGCCCTTTACAGAAACATCTCGCATTTTCACTGCCACACGGCTCTTCTCCTTTTCTTTTATGCGTGTAACATGCATAATTTACTTTCCTATGCAAATAAATCCTAGCCTTTATTCAACCCCTCTGGTTGCACCTATTTATAAAGGATTAATTCAAAGGCACACAACTTCCCTTTTCATAATTTCCTGTTCAAGACCTCCCTGTAACACCTTCTAAATGACAGCAAATAACGTCCCAAATACCTGCTTTTAACCTTACACAAATTAAGCAGAAACAACACCACCCCACCACAAATTAAACAGAAACTACACCACCTCCGCACCCCACATATGTTTATTTTTTCCTCATGTGAGGCAAACCCATTCAGCCTGTGAGCTGTCAAACACATTGCGTTCCTTGGCTAAGGAAGGGAAAAAAAAAAGGTGCATTGTGTTTGGCCAGGGTGGCAAAGCAATGTGCTTCTCACCAGTAAAACTGCAGTCCTAAAACCACTATTACCACCCTTTTTGATATTTTTTTCAGTATTTTATGATCAGACAGTGATCAAAGGTGGAAACCACTTACTCTTTTGCATAATCATATTCAGCTACATTTTCTCCTTGAGGCTGGACCATCTTTGCAGGGAGTCCAGCAGAAGTTCCACTGGAAGACTCCCTAAAGAGAGTTTTGTTTTCGTTATGGCATGTAAATCATCTTTCAATTTCCTACTCAGATTGTTGGATCACACTCCAAAGGACATAACATGTGGCAATAATAATTTGCAGGAAAATTGAAGAAAGAAGAAAGAAATTTGAGTAAATTCAAACAAATACGTTCTCTAGCAAAATCCCAACAACTTTCTTCTTAGTTACACTTTTTCCCAATTGCCTGTAATTCCGTCAGGTTGGAAGACCTGTCCAAGCAAAAGCCATGGATTGCCATCACTGCTGGCTAGGTCATCTTTGCTCTGCGGTCTTTAAAGGACGTGGTGGATGGGGACCAATCTAGAAGTGATAAGCATTAAGGCTTAAAATCAAAGGGTGTGGTGAGGCGATTTACTTAATTCAGTTGTGACTCTTTGGATTTTTGCACCCACGATGACATTCAGCCAATTAAAGCGGGTCTCGTACATTTATCTCTAGATAAAACGTTGTTAGCTCCGTTTTGCACCACCGCAAAAAGCCCACTGCTAAGAAACCCTGAAATGCATTTCTGAGCCATCCTCTACATTAAATCAGGCACAGGCTCCTCGGTGAAAAAGAAGAACAAGGGAGTATCATACTGTAAAAAATACCGGTATTATTAAAAGAAGTAGTACTACAAAGGGTAGCACCTTTCGCAGCAGGATGCTCCTTATATAAATGAAATAACCCAAGATCATTACTAACACTTACATTCCTTCTTTCAGAAATCTCTTAACTGTACATATTGTGTAACATTGTTTCTTAAATTTGAACAAGCTAAAACTCACCTGCAAACACCTTGGAATTCACAAGGATCATGAAGAGCCATCATCTATGATGTAGGAGATCTTTGGAGATGTTGTATAGAGTTTTGAGATCCACTTCTGCTTTTGCTGGGCTTGACACACTACTCATCCAGTGCTCCCCTGCTTTCTAAATTGATTAAATCAGTCTGACTGATGGCAAAGGGGTTGGGACAGCAACACAGACATTAGTTAGAGTAAAATTCACCAAAGGAACATTTTGTGACACACCAAGTACTGCCGACACTGAACACATACTGCATTGTGGTGTCAGTTAAAATTTCTTAAGTTTTATTTCTCAAAATTACACTTAGAATAGCCCTATTTCCAGCTGAAGAAAGAAGCTGGGTGCTATAAAAAGCCATTACAGGAATGATAAGAAGTGCAAGAAAAATATATTGCTTAGAAAAGCAAGGAACCTCCTCAGACCTCAACTTACTGAACAGAAGCACTGGAAGGGCAGACTGTGAGGAAGGACAGCACTCTAGGGCCAGAATTTGCAGCATTCCTTTACTGCACTTGATTCCATGACAGTCCCTGCTTTGCCTACTGCAAATAGGGGTTTTCTGAATCTACTGAAGATCAGGACCGTACCCACACTGCACATCCCAGTGGAGCTGGGAGCCCAGCTTCCCAGTCTTTTCAGCCAGGAATACAAGCGCTCATCTGACTGCAAAACAGTTTTAGTCAGCATTTACCTAAATTGCAGGAGATACAGGGGAAACCATCCCAGCTCCTGTGTAACTCTATTCTCTCTCCAGGAGCCTGTAAGTAGCAACCTTCCTTCCACCGCCCCAGGCACACTGACACTGTTTTGAGTGGCGTTGCTCTCACTGTTTTTCTAACCTGCCATATGGATTTTACAGCCAGCTTGCAGCCACCACCACTTCAGCTCTGTGTTTGCATTAACCCACAGGTTATTTTTCTGTGGTTTGTGTTCTAGTCAGTCTCACACCCCAGCTCCAGGAGGCAGTTTGCTGTAAGAATGGAGACCACTGACAGCACATCCTGCCAGAGACCAGGTATCCAAGAGAAACCTCTGCATCCCGGGGGAAAACTCCTGGGGAAGAAGGCAGAAGCGGGACTGGAGCAATGCCCTGGAATACTGATGAAGATATGGTTTGAAGGAACAGGTTTCCAACAAAAACATGGCAATACAGGACTGGAAATAACCCACATCCAGTCAAACTCAGCTGCAGGCACCACAGAACAACACACCGGTGAGAGGCCCCAGATCCCCCACTTGCTGTGACACCTCAGATGGGAAATAAAGGCAGAAAATTCACAATCCATTTCGTGTCCTCTCCCTCCACCAAGGACGGATCCCCCGCACTCAGAACACATCTGGCAGACGTTGCCAAACCTCCTAAGACTCCCATGAAGGAGACGCCATGGCGGAAGGAGATGAGAGGGCCCTAAATCAGCTTGGATAGCAGGATTCTCACACAAACACCCTCTCTCTCAAGCCAGTAGGACTTCGACATGGGGTGTCATAGCCTCCATCTGCCCCAAACACCCCACCAAAATTCTGGGCTCCAAACCTGACCAACGGGATGGGCATTTCAGAGGGCACATTGAGTGACACCTCCAGGGACACTTTGGTTCCCAGTGATAGGATTTCTTTTTTCTTTTTCAGCCAGACAAGAATTCTCTCATTAGTGCTCAAAGATTTCAGGACTCAACTCCCATTCTCCAGCAGGCAACTGAACTTTTTCATGACTTTTTTGTGAAGCTTCTCAAAATCTAGCACTTATGTCATGGGAAATTCCATCTTTTTCAATTAGGTTTTACTCTAAAAGGAAAAGTAAAGGAGGATTTCCAAACCTTCCCATGAAATTAAAACTCTGAAATTTGTTTCTCTAAAGGGGAATAACTAGGAATTTTCAATTCTTTTTTAGAAATATTTTTACCGCTTAATTCATATATACTGTTGTTATATTATTTAACGAATGGAAATATATGAAATTGGTTATTCAGGAATTAAATATAACTAGTCCCATTAATTCATAAGACATCTAATTTTTTATTCAGCTTTGAAAACCATTAATGACAGTAGCAATTCAACACACACTGAAGGCTTTGCTCTTCTTTCTGCTTAAAGCTTTTCTCTGTGCTGAAAGTTTCATCACGTTTTTACTAACAGAACACATATAAAGATTAAATCAAATTTCAAGCCAAATATGCAGTTTCTTTTTGCACCATCTTAGTCTTCTGAAACATTTTCCAGAATGGAAATATTTTTTTTTTTTGATTCTTTGTGAAATTGCTTGAAAAAGATACGACATGGGCATATTTCCACATTAAAAATTCATCAGATTTTTCTGTCAAAATCTTTTCCGGCTAATTGCACTGGGATTTACATGAGGAGGGCCTCTAAAAACCTCACCGAGTTGAATACAGAATTTGGTTTCCTCTGTATACTTCCTTTTGGGATCTTGAGTGCACATACTTGCCCAGTATGGACTTCTCCTTTCAAAATTAACCTGTTCTCCATTTCTCAGATAAACAGACCATTAAGAGACGTCTATTAGATTGCAGAAAGTGGTTGCATTTATTGAAAATACACATGCAGGAAAGTTGATGCCCCACCACGTCCCTTTACGACAGTTTCAATTCCGGCTCTCATTTGTTACATCCAGGCTTTTGCTCCTGTGAATGCTGATCAAGCTTCTGCTGAGCCTGGGGAAGAGGCAGGAAGGTTTTCTACCAAAGCGTTTATTTGATTAGTTTTCTCCCTTTTTTCAACATCAGAACCAAGGTGACTAGAAGTTTGTGTTAATTGGCAATGAATTAGGTTAGATAAAAACTCCCCCAGTAGGGACAGTTTTGCCTGCAACCACTGCCTCAGTCACTTGAGCTTCTCTGCCTGCACTGGAATTTATGACAAAATAAAACCAGCCTTATAAGCACAATGACAAAGCAAGTAATAATTTCACCAAGGAAACACTCACCACTCTAATAGCACTAACGTGCAGGTGTTAAAATGGAGATCCCAGAGCTTTCACAGAAATATATTTCACATCCATCTACTGTAAACAACATCAGACTCTTTACACTATGACAAATCAAAGTGCACAGGATGCTTATTCTTAGAACAAGCAGGTACAGAACATTCTTATCACAGATGGTTACATAAAATCATAAACCGAAACCTGACATACAATCACATGAAATTATTTTTAAGAGTTACAGACAGAGTTCATTTTCCTACCTTTCTGCCTCCTTACTTGGCATTCACTCATGACCAAACCATAACCAACACACCTTTTCTGACTGGAGGCACATAACACCACTGAAGTCCAAACTTCCTAAATTCTGTCTTTCATTTAAGGGTTCCTGATGGTTTAAAGTGCATATTTGGAATGTCAGAAAATCAGAGTGTCTGACACTGTCAGATTTTCTGTTGTCTCAGATTATTTGTCACAGAAGGCTCTCAGGGTCAGGTGCATTAGAAGTCTCCAGGATTGACCACCTGCAATGGATTACCTGCTTACAGGAATGCAGAAGGCATAGGGGAGTGAGGGGTGTCAAAATCTCAACCTACAGGGCAGCAAAACCCCATGCATTTTATCGCGGTTACAAAGTAATAATCCCGGAGGGATCCTAATGGATGAAGTCGAGCCCATTCCCACCTCCCTCCTGGTGGAACATGTTGCCCAGAGAAGCGGTGGCTGCCCATCTCTGCAAGTGTTCAAGGCCAGGCTGGATGGGGCTCTGAGCAGCCTGGGATACTGGGTGGCACCCCTGCTGATGACAGGCATTTTGGAACAAGATGGTTTTTAATGTCCCTTCCACCCCAAACCTTTCTATGACACTCTACAAAGGCAGAACTTGCATGAAGGAACACTTTAGTTGAAATTTAAAATCACACAGGTTCCAGGTCTGGATCAAAACAGGATTTCCCCACTGCCTGAGGAGGGGCTGTGCTTCAATTAACCAGCAGTACAAAACCAAACCTCCACCCTGAACATCCTCCTAATGTGAGCTCATCTAAAAGGAAAAATCTTCAAATCTTAGTTGTATTTAAGGAGAAAAGAGGAAGTAGCAAAGAAAAGAAAGCAATTATTAGCAAATCAGAGAAAACTCTTCTACTTTCATATAAACTCCTTTATAAATTTCTTGGAAAAACTTTTTGTTAGTTAATTGAGGGGTTTCCTACCTCTTTTTTTCTATGTTCTCATGTTTGTTTCTAGTAGTTTGGATTGTACAAAATAAAATTCTGCTTCCCCAGCCAGTAAGGAATTAACAGACACTGTAAACTGAGTCATGACATTCTTACTTGCTCATTCTTGTTATCAACTTGATATCCTTCCTTCGTCCTTCCCTTCTCCAGGTTTCTGAAGGAGGCCACTGTGTGGCATCCCAGTACCAAAAACATATGGCTGACAGGGTCAGCAGTGCCCAGTGAAAATTTATCGAGGCATTAAATACACAGGGAGCAAATATTCAACTCTTTTTCCTGCAGTCACAGATGGCAGGAGTGAGAGGGACAGGATTACTTGCTCTGTTGCTGAAGGAGCCCACTCCATGCAGATGTAGTCAAATACTGTGTTCAGGATCTTCTCTCAGTCACCTTTGCAGGGAAATATTCTGCAGAGTAACAGATCTGAAAAAATTTCTTTTTGAAGTTTCAACTTAAAATTACCTTTTTCGGCATCATTCTGCATAATTCATTATATTACTTTTATTTTAGAAAGGTAAGTAATATACCAGCTCTTAAATAGTCATAAAAGAACTTCTAGCATCTTCCGCTAATCCCCCTGAGAAGCACTGCAGCTGATATAATGGTGAGTTAAAAAAATAAATAAGTCCACAAAACTCAAACCCCACCATTGTGAAGGAGACTCATGCAGGGAAAAGAGAGTATGAGTCAGACAGAATATTAGAATAATAGTTCACTTAAAAGACCCCAAAGTGTACCTGTGTCTTCTCATTTCTGAAGTGTGAATGATGATTTCCCTTTAGGAAATTCTAAAATAAGTATCCAGAGAGCTCCAAATCTGGGTGCCCTGCGTCAAACCTCCTTCTACATCCTGAACAAACAAGCAAGTCTGTGAAGATGTAGGTTTTTTTCTCATTACAAATATGTTCTGCTGCGACTTCAGCCTCTTGAGCTGTGACCTCATCCCACCTAACAAGCGGAGCAGATCTACACGTCTGATCACTGTTTGGATGGAGGCAGCCAAGGAAAACCTCGCCTTGTCCCACAGCTCTGTGGCTGATTCAGTGAGTGGAACTTTCTCTTCTGAGTCAGCACTGATTCACTGGTGGGGCTCGGTGCTATGGGACAAGGTATTTCCAAAGGAGACGTGTTTCAACTGAAATACAAACTAAGTTCCAGCTGAGCACTGAACACAGTTCTCTGCAGCCAGGACAATGAGTGCTACAGCTTTACGTGTGTAAAAATTCAGGAAGTCAAACAGTCTTTTATTTCCTGCATCTAGAAACTTCATCTAATTATGAAACAGTAAGACCTGCACATCAGGCAGTGACACTGCTCTGTCTTCCCAGGGGCTCAGTCTCCTCATCACTTCCACACACAGAGAATTAAGTCTCTGGTCTTACTCCTCCCACCCACATTTGCCTTGCCAAACAGAGCCATAGACTGGCTTTATACTCCACCACCACAGCTCCTCTTCCCTCCCTGTGAAATGGAGCTGGGAGCACTGGATGTGTGGCCCCATGTAAAGCCAGTTTTCCTCTGGAAAAGCCTACAGCCACAGAAGCAGGGCAAGATGATGAGGGCAAGGGTAGGAAATGCTGCAGGATCTCCAGAGCTCACTCAGGAGTTAAACCCTTTCCTCCCTTACCACAGGTTTTTGTTCCTACAGAGAGTCTTCTGAGCAAGCACAGGGTAGAAAGGTGTCCATATGCAAACCCTTGCAAGAGCTCATCTCTGTTTAACAGCCTGTTTGAAAAAATTCATTTTGTTGGTGGTGTTTAGATTCTCAGACACTGAACAGTATACGAGACCCACAGGCCTTTGTCCATTGTACCTGCCAGCACAGGAGAACTTGCTTCAGCTCTCGTCTGGTGCCTGGGGCCAGACACTCTGCTTCTGTCCTGATTTCACTTAAGCCCTTCCATGTGCCATCCTCTGGAATATCCAGTGGGAGTTTCTGAAGGGCTGAACGTGGGCCACGCTACCCCACTCAGCCTCAAACCCTCCTTCTTTTCACCACCACTCTGTCCCTCCTGTGGTGCCCGTGCTGGCACCACAGCAGCTTGGCCACTGGCCTCCAAAACATTGTCAGCTCTCTGGGGAAAGCACAGCCCTCAGGCTGCTGAAAGTGCAACCAGTGCACCTGGTATCAATAACTGATGCTTAAATCCAGAGCAGACACCCAGTTCCTCAAGTCTTCCAGCTACTGGCACTGTGGGATCAAGCCCACAATCAGAAGGTTGGTTTAAAAGAATAAACTCCACAGGGAAATGCACAGCTATCCCACTGAACATGCAAATTGAGAAGAGTACACATGTTCTCACCATATCTGGCTTTGGCTTCTTCTTTTTGCTTTGTCTGGTGTCTCATTTCCACAAGCCTTTCCCTGCAAGGTAGAAAATTATCCCAGTAGTCTGCTCATTCCAGTACTAGCTTTAGGTGGACAGATAACAATACAAAAATCCTTAAGGAGAATTTTAGCTCATCCATAGGCCCCAATTTAGAGGTTTGGTACAGCTGCCTGTGTTAAATTGTCATATATTTACATGCATTTACAAAGTCCATGTGGCTTTCTCACCAGTGCAGCTAGAAAAGCACGCTCACTAATCTCCAATTTTAACTCAGCAAAACCTTTTCTTTTTTTCCATAGGAAAATGCCAGTTCCTGAAAAATATGCATATATATTCTGCAGGAACAGATTGATTGAATGAAATCTTCTAACAGCGAGCAAACACACTTCCTAGGGAAACCTGGCTGGTTTCCTGCTAGCTCCTGGCCTCCCTGGGAGCCTCCCTGGTGAGCAGCATGTCCGGGCTCACAGGCTCCCTGCTGCAATCATCACGGGGAGCCCTGTCCTTTTCTGTTTAAAATTATGAAATGAAAATATTCCTTTTATTAATTAAATGAAATCTCATATTCCTGCTCTGTGGGAAGTGAGAAATTCCAAGATACTTAATTTTAATACAGAAAGGATGTGAGGGTGGTGATAAACTTGCCCATTTCTCCCTCTACAGGAATTTGAGGTTCTGATGAGCCCTTCTTACACCATCATTGCTTATTCCATTGCCCACCTCTGGCTGGGTAAAGACAACTGGGTAAAATCCAAACCTGACAAATTAACATTTGAAAAAAATTAAACTAACCAACTGCTATGAGTTTAACAACAAACAGGAGCCTATGTTCCCCAGAGACCGACCATGGAGAGCAGCTGGCAATAAAACCTGACTGCATGTGGAAGTGCTTAGGAAAACAAAACAAAACAATAATGCAACTTGGGCACGCAAACTCAAACTTCTAATCTCACCCGGACCTTGGGAAAAAAAAATAATCAAGTAGCAGAAAGAACAACTCAATTTTTAAGCAGCACTTCCCGACCATGACTCTCAGAAAGTTTAACAAAGTTAAAAGCTTTGCAAATATAAAAACACACATAAAAAATAAAAAATAAGGAAGATGAGCAGGCCAGTGGTAGGTGAGCAGAGCATGTTTCACAGCCACAGCCCAGCAGCCAACCTTCAAGAATTTATCAAGGTGAGTAAAAGACTCAGTTTCTCAGGGCATAAACCTTGTGCTCTTCATAGTCAGCTGCTGCCTGTGAGCCCTGGACTGTTCTGCTCCCACTGCCAACAGGCAGAACGGCCCCTGAGGGTGGCAGGATTTCCAAACACAGCAACTTTTTCAGCTGGGCTGATACCAACATGATCATCTTCTCCCTCCTAAAATCCACTTACATGAAGTCGGCCTCTTTGGGGACATCCTCTGTGGCCGGTATCTGCACCCTTCTGGGTGAAGGTGCAACCAAGAAATATATTTTTGGTCTTAGAATAGCCTGCGTTCCATTTCCTCCACGGGGAAATGACAGAGCCTTGTCTTTGCCCATCTCAGAGAATAGTCAAAAAGCCCGGAGACACTTGCCCAGGATCCTGAGGGAGCATTTTAGCTGCAAGCATTGTAACATCTAGGCCAGCATGAGATAATGTTTTGGCTATCTGCTTGAGGTAACTGGCGTTAACATTTCGGATTAGGGCTGTAAAGGGTGTTGAGAGAAACGAAGTAGACATCTGGTCATACCGTTGGAATTTACGTGGGAAGCGAGAGACGTATCTGCAAACGACCAAAAAACAAAATTTAAGCACAGAAAAGAGGAAAATAACATAGTTCAGCAGGCCAGGATGGCGGGTAAGAGGAGGCTACTGCTCCTCCTGCTGCGTTTTCCACCGTGCACTACACTGCTAGGCAGTGTAAGTGCAAGGAGCATTTCCATGATGAAAGATACAGAGAGATTCTCTAAACCACTCGTGCAGAGAACAGTGTGACTAGATTTTCTGTGGCAAGAAACGGACTTCCAGAACACATCAAAACAGCTCTTAAAAAAACACAAAGCTCTGCCTTGACATAGCCTCGTTACAAGCATGACACATCCACCCTTCCTTGCATCTAAGGCATTAGGGTAGGTGTTGAAGAAAAACTTGTTATCAAAGATGAGCAAATTAATTTCTATCCTGAGTTTTTCTGCATTAGGAGTCATTCCTTTTGGGTTTTGTTGCTGCCATTTCTTTGATGCAATCGCTGGGAAACCTGTGGGAAGAGAACCCAAGTTTTTTTGGTTCCAAGACAACACCCAAGCCACCAGATCATGACACCCTTCTGCACAGAAAGGGCAGTTACAGGCACAAGAGGAATGTCCCATATGAAAAATAAATCAGGGAAGAACATTTATTACTTTTTTTGACAGAATTTTTTTGTTTATTTGTTGGTAAAAGATTTTTGAAGGGAGAAAAATTTAGCTGATTACAATGAAAGCATCCTTTTTTTTAATAATTCTCAGTTTATTTAAAAGCTCGGCATTCACACCGCTCAGAAAAGTGACAGCTCCAGTAACTACGGCATTCTCCAAACCTAGACATTTATTATCTATATTATTTGCTGTTTTAAAAGAAAAATGTCTTCCAGTCGAGGACATGCTGCCTCTTAAAGGGAAGGAGGAGTTTCCCCACAGTCCTAAAAAAAAAATCTTACTTTTTAAATTGGTAGTCCTACACATATTTGAGACAGAGCAAATATACTCAGTGATTAAGACCTGTGTTTTGAATGATGCATTATTTTCATCTGCAAGGAAAAATCTCCAAACTTTGAGAGTCACAGACTCAAATCCTTATTTTTAAAGTTAATACTTGATATAGCCACCTTTCTCACAAAATGGACTTGCAGACTAGATAGGCACCAATGATAATTCTCAGATAGAGAAAGGAACTGAACCTAAAATTTCTAGAACTTAGAGAGCACTTAGAGTGCTTTGAGAATTGAATGATCAGCTTGAGCAGAAGCAGCCAGGACCCATGAACTCATAATGCCCAGTCAAACTGAAGACCAAAATAAAAAACAAGTAGGCTTCTCTTGCACTTTCAAGTGAAATTCCAATGTCCCCAAGGCTGAAAGTGAGTGCTTGCAAAACTTAAATAGGACTCCTTTGCACCTTCATATTTTACCCGAGTTACTGAGTTAGGAGCAGATGGGTTTTGCAGATTTAAATCTTTGGGGTTTGACTGCTTGAGGTGCACTTAAATACTTCTCATTGCTACTATTATAATGAACATATTTCACCAGTTAATAAGGTAGCAAACTTTGAAATGCAGGCATATGGGCAGCGTGGGAATTCAAGCAAACTCGTGTTTCTGTGGGATGGAACAGCCTTGTGCCATCAAAGGTGATAACTGTTAATGGGTGGAAGTCCAGCATCTGCTACACCACCTTTACATGGTTTCATGTGAAAACAAAATCCATATGAAACACTGGTAGGAAGCAGGGCCTCGTGAGCTCTCTTCAGGCTCACAGGATGCCCTGACCAGCCCTGACTGGCACATGCCCAGCCTCCAATTTCACCTGTCACATGAAGCAGGGCTGCACAGCGCTTCAGTAAAATACCCTCCTTATACTTTTTCTGCTTTTAAACTAAATCATTATTTAATATTTTAGGGAGATAAAATTTTTTAAATTAATATTGATTTCTATTTTACATTTTTTCCTGTAACAGTAGAAAGCTTCAAAAATGAGACCGTTGCTGAGACTGATTTTGCCTTACCACCACTTGCTTTATCACCGTTCTGCTTCATAAAAGATACTTTAGGAAAAAATTAGGCTGGTTTTAATTTTATCAGTGTTCACCCTGAAAACAATACTCAAAAAATTCAACAACAAAGAGAAACTGAGGGTGCCTCCCACCCTGAAAAATTGGTATCTGATTTGCAACAATTTTTCTTCCAAGACTTCCAAACTTTTTAATATACAAAGTAAATATTACCAACCCGTTCTCCTCATTAGAGAGGACCCTGCCTCACATCCTTCATATTTTAGGAATAGAAATCGTTGAAACTTGCACATTCTGGTGCCCTAATGAGGCTTAAGCCAGAGGTCATTCCTCCAGCTAGGGTGACTGTATTCATTAGGGCGTGTAGGTACTTGCACAGATGAGTCGTTTGAAAACCTTCTGTGACTTTTTAACAGCTCTAATTAGAAACACTGGCACAATCAAGTGAATCAGTGCAGCCACACCAGTGCTGGACAGTGGTACAAATGTGCCTCCCTCCCTCAAGGAAGAAGAAACCACACGTACGTAACTCTGCAGGTTAAAAAAAGGAAAATACCGTACCTCTAATTAGTTAAAAAATTTGCAAAGGCCAAGCCCTGGGAGAGGGCTGTGGTAACTGAATTAACTGGCACTTCCATGGATAAATTTCATCTTGAGAGCGTATTTATTTACTAAATGTGGGTGTTGGTCACCTGACTCAGTACAGATTCTTTCATGAGCTATTTTACAAAGTACTGAGAGAAACAGGTACCTCCAGAACACAACTTCTTCATCCTAAGGAGGAAAGATAAAGCATGTCAGGTAAATCACACCCAGCAATGCCTGTTCTCTCCACTCACTGTAACTGGAGCCCAGAGAGATTAGCTCTGATAAAGACACCTTCTTCAAATGTCTGTAGGCATGAAAAGCATGCAAGACAATTCCTGCTCTAGCTAAGGCTCCAAGAGACCACAACCAACAACAAGTTTTGGTTTAGAACAGAAATATCCCACTTTAGGGCAAGAGCTGCACCAATACTCAACTGAAGCAGAGTTACCGCTTACTACATTCATAGGGCACAGGCTCTGCTGCTCCACAGGCAATCCCAAAGGCTTTTGGCCAGACTGCCTGTGTGGCAAAAGGCTGGATGACTCCTAGTGGATAAACCACATCCTGTCACTGGTCAGGAAGAAACCTGAGGACTTCCAAGTCCCTTGAGGACAAATTACTCAAAGAAAAATCTGTAAGGGTTTTATTAGTAGCAGTAGTAGTAGTATTAGTATTAGTATTTAAAACACAAGTGTGTTAAAATAGCATGACCAGGAAGGGTGGATTCAGGGAGTTGACATCTGACAGATGTTGGTAGTTAAGAAAAACTCTGGAATCCAGCCCAAAGACTCACTGACTGAAATAGGCTTGACACCCAGATCTAACCAGGGAAACAAATGCCCAGATCCCTCCATCCTCTGGTGCCTGGGTGCCAGATGTGTCAGCGTCTAGTCCACAGCAGAGAGGCCACAAAGTACTTCCTCACTGTTACAAACAAAACCCAGTCCTGGCATGTGTCATTTAATAAATGTGCCTTTCAGTGCTTAATGTTGTGGTTCCCAAACCAGCCCAAGCAGCAGGAAAGGAGGATTAGTGTCTTTCCAGAGAGGATGCAGCAGTGAGTCATGATCTCAGCACTGCTGTGAGTCACTTCAGCAGTGCTGCTGAATGGCTCAGCTATGAACATAAAGTGACAAAACATTCCCTTTGCATTAGAGATCACGGGCAAATCCCCCAATCCAGACTGGGAGATGTCTGTGATCCAACC
Organism: Gymnorhina tibicen; assembly: GCA_013399875.1. Taxonomy (NCBI): domain Eukaryota; kingdom Metazoa; phylum Chordata; class Aves; order Passeriformes; family Artamidae; genus Gymnorhina; species Gymnorhina tibicen. The sequence goes on along the minus strand of VXAZ01008961.1, from coordinate 91,401 downwards.
CTGTATCCAGATAAGAACTTCCCCTCTGCTTCTGCTCATTTTCATGATGACAGGAAGCAGAGAGGAGCTGAAACGTGAGACAACTGGACTGTAGTTGTGTTTGCAACTCTGCCCCATCACCAGCTGGAGCAATGAGCTGCAACAGAGTCCTGACTTTTCACTTACTGTGGTGGGTGCTGCTTCCCAAGATCCAGCCTGTGGCCATCCTTGACATTCATCCCTGCACCTCACTGGGTGTCTGTGGCTTGGAGCAGGACAACCCTCCAAAGGCACAGGGTCACAGGGAACAGGCAGGAGATTTTCCTTGCCTTCCAGTGGGCAGAAAAAAGCATCCTCATTGGGACAAATCTCTAATAAATATCTCTTTTCCTAATCTAGGTCATAACATTATGCCTGGGTTGGGGTCACCATCTTTCCTGTAAACAAGTGACTTCCCTGATCAGAGACTGGACCTTCACTGGAAAGCCTTCATGTTTTCTGGTAGCAATGTCACATAACTTAAGTCCTCAGCTTAAGCTCAACTCAGATGGTAAAATGATCCCAGAATAAGGTGGTTCTAAAGACATGGCCTGCTGAGCCAACCAGATTATTCACCCCCAGCCCTTCTTCTCATGTGCATCAGAGTGAAGTGAAACTAGGTAGATAAACCTGGAGGTTTCCAGGAAACACGTCCTGTAGGCAAATCTAAGCCCTTGGAACAAGACACCTGTGTTGTTTCTGAGAGGATTTTGCATATAGATAAAGCAGCAGCTCACAGCTTAAAGGAATCACAGCAGTTCATGGCAGGATAGAATAGAATACCTGGCATTCAGATGGAGACGAGAAAAACCTTCCATTATATAAAAACTCCAAATCATAAATGCTACTTCACACTTTCAGATTACATATTTCAGTGAGTAAGTAAAACTGAGCAGGGAACAAACCATTCTCATTAGTGAGAGGCTTACCTGGATGCATTATCCAGTTACTTCTGGATGACTGGAATTTGAGAATTGCTTCACTGCATCTCAAGTTCAAATTCCCTTGGAAAAGGAAGGAAAAGCTCTCACGCAAGAAAAAAAACATATCTAGAAAACAAAGGTTTGAATTCAGATTGTGCATGAGTTGTATTTTCCAGCTTTTTCTGTCAGTACTTTGCTGCCAGAAAGCCCTATCTCTTCGTCTCCACTTCTGAAAGTATTATATAATAGAGAGTTTATGGAAAAGACAAAGGAAAGAGCTGCTAAAACCTTTTCTTTACTATTTAATTTTCAGCAGGGTACATAATAGTTCAAAGAAAGTGGTATCCAAGCAACAGGTTTGAAAGGGGCAAAGTATTAAAAGATTGTTCAGTCAATTATCATAGCCTGAACATGCTGTTAACTGGCATAATTGCCTCTGATGCAAAACACACTTTTTATAGTTATAAATAATCACAGAATATCCAAAAGATATATTAATAATGAAGAAAACCATCTTTTAGAGTATTCTTCTCACATCCAGCTCACACTCATATACATTTTCTCCTCTAGCCAGAACATCATATCTCACAGGAACTAAAAGCTGACACCTTAAAGCAATATATTATTTTGATTTTCAGTTAACTCTAGCCAGAAAAGTGATATTTCTTCAAAACATACTTATATATATCTGCATTCAAAACATACTTAATGTCAGATCTCCCTCTCTGAAGGGACTAAAAATAATTTTCCACCGTTTTATTCCCTCAGCTCCATGGAACTAACATAGCTGAAAGATTATGGGTTGGATTCTACATAAGCATTATTAAAGAAAAAATAAATAACATAGCACCATAGAGAATCTTTTTGATCAGAAGAATATATATTAACCATGGCCTGAGTGTTCCCCTGTGATCGCTGAGTCAAGGTTACAGGTGATGATTCACAAGCCGGAAAGAACACAGCTTGACTTTCAGAGTTTCCATGGCTGGCAGATAGATGCTCTCTCTTCCTGCAATGAGCACAGTTGATGGAAAGACAGCAAATGGATAATCTTAGAACGCTGTATCTGCAGAACTGGGCAGCAGTCCTGGAAATATTCATAATTAACAAGCACAGTGCTGTTCAGACATGTAAAATGGTGTGTATCTGCTTGGAGCAGGAGGCTTTGGTTCAAAAGCCAGAACTGCACCTTATGATGCGACAATGCTCCCTCAAAACTGCCACAGACGGGGCTGTTTCCCGCACGGATTTAAAAGTGAAAAGAATTCTCCCAAAGGAAGGTTTCTGGCAGTGTAGAAATGAGAAGACAGGTTACCAGGCAGCAAGAGAGCATCAGCGAGGAGATACAGCCATCAGCCTTCCCTCCCTGATCCAGAGCTGCTCTGGCAGAACCCGAGCCTTCCCTGTGGCAAACCAACCACTTGGGCACAGCTTATGAAAGCACAGAAAGGAAGGAAGGCATATGGCATCTGCCTGGCTCCGAGCAGAACTTTCCCTCTCAAATCTCCTCCTGTCTGCACTCCCCTGTGCCAGAGAGATGCTGGGTACAAGGATGGGGAGACTCTTCTCCCTTGCTCCCAGCCTGCAGACCGGCCCCTGCAGCTCAGGGCAGGGGCGCTGCAGGGTTTTGGCAACCCCTCCCTCTCAATCCTCCTCCACTTGGCACCAAGGGATCCTGTGGACCTCCATGGTGATTTCACCAATCCCTTATGAAGGGGGTGGTTGAAAAATCGCCTTTTGTCTCAAATAGGAGACATCATACATCATCATGTCATACTTCAATACACAAAGTATAATGAATGAATTGTACTTGGAGATGTATACAGAGAAATTATCTGATCATGGGCCAGCCTCACGACTACCTGATTTGGCTCCAAGGTGATTTCTGTTTTCCACTCAGCTGGTTCAAGTCAACCTAAGCCTCAGGATAATTCATGGTAATCAATTCGTGTGGCAAGCCACTTTTTTTGGAAGAAGCTTTCCAGAAAAGGCTCTTTAATGTGGTATAAGGTCTTTCCAATACCTGTCAAATCTGACACCACTTGATTTAAAGAAGAAAGCATCTTAAAATGCTCCCCATGTGAAAATTCTGTGACAGTTTGGATCATTGTTGAATAAAGACGTTTTCAAAATGCAAATTCACAAATGGAAGATTCAGCAGATCTGGCATCACCTTGACTGCAAACAAACAAAGCAAACTTCTTTTCTGTCAGGGAAGGTGGGTAAGGAAATACTGCATTACTTGTGGAATGTACACTAACACCAACCTCCCAAGGTATACCAAATACCCTTTAGACAGATACATCACTAAGAAGAGGGAAGATGGTTCTTGATAGGGATGAACACAATATTCAAAACAAAGCTGGGGACAACAGTGTGCAGAAGGTGGCTGCAAACTGCACATCAGCAGCAGAGTCTGAGGAGAGGGACCCGCTGGTCAGAACCCACATAAATAAAACTACAAAGGAATCATAAGCTAATTTCGCATGTGATACCAAAAGTGGCAAGAACGAGGAAAGTGTTACCAGCTAATAGATTCATTTTTGCAGCTATCAGCTAAGACACTCTCTAAAAATGTCACAGAAAACATACTATTATCGTACACTTCTGTGCTCATCCCCCTTGAAGCATAAGAGACTGAACATTCTGGTAAGAGTTCAGGTCTCAACAATTACCTTGGGGGTACAACCCAAGCTGTTAAACCCTTGTTCTAAAAGTCAGTCTGAAAAATGTTAATATAACTCTTTAGTCTCTCCTGTACCCTCGATGGCTGATACACTGCATATCTTAAATATATTTGTCTTGCCACCAAGCTGTGCATTGGTAACTGATTTCAGACCAATTTTTCTTTGTTGATTACAAAGTGGTTTTAAATTAGAACTCCTGCTTTGAGACTGAGTACTTTGTCGAACCTAAAACGTAATGATTTTATGTACAATTCTGAAGGCAGATACAAAGCAGTACACAAATGGAAGCCTCAAAACTAAATATAAACATCTCTGTCCCAAGCCAATACCAATAAGTAGTTGGCAGGTGCTGCTTGAGCTTGCCACCTACACACACACAATTTGACAGAGGATGAAAGACAAGTACTGTACTTGTGTTCCACCTCAAGCCCTCTGAATTCACTGTTGGGCCTGACATTTGGGAACAGATTTCTGCAAAAACACAGTACAATGAAGTATTTGAGAAGCTCAGCTGTGCTTCACTCAGCTCAAGTGGCACACCAAACTCGCTGTACTAAGAGAAGGAGGTTACAGCAAAGGATTTCTTGTGCAGCTGGGATGTAAATGATACCAATTCCATTCTCTTCTGCATTTTTGATATCCTACTTGAATGCACAAGCACCTCTATCCTTGAAACAGAGAGATACCATCCTTAAAAGGATAACACCATCTCACAGCAGTGTTGTAAAATAAATATATACAATTGTCCTGGTTGCAGCTGTCACAACTGTGGCACCTGACTCAATAACAGGATTTTACATGGATTAACAGGATGACCTTCCATAGTCATCCTCCCAAAAGGTTTCAGCCTTCAGATTTCTTCTTCTTCTTTCTTGCTTTAGATGCCTGCAGTTGGTAAACCTTCCTGGAGGTGCAAGATCCCACATCTTGCTGTTCAGGCTTAATTCTCTTAGGACTCTTGGACTGTGAGAACAATCCAGTCCCACGGGATATCCCTGGGCCTTTGTACCAGGCCCAAATCTCTGTACAAAGATGATGAGTTTGAGTCCATTCTTGCAGCTCTGTGCAGGAACAGCTGCAAGGCTGAGTTAGGGAAGGAATGCCGTGGAAAATGGGACCTCTGGGATTTACCAGTCCCTTTTGGGGCTCTTTGGGCAGAGATTCAGAGGACCAAGTAAACCAGGACATGGGGCTCCAGTGCACCACTGGCTTAGAGACTCTGCTGCTTCAGACACCATTCACACCATCTTCTTCCAGAAAGAATTCACATTTTGCTTATAAAATGGTTATTTCAGAAGCCTCTTTTACTTCATAACTCTACATAATCCTACACTCTTAATTGTACTTCATTTCTTTAATGCAGTGGTAAGTCTTCAGGCACATTTAAAGGCTAGAAAGAACATTAACTGCTTTGTAGGTATTTTTAGGAGACATTTTGATGACTTTGTATCACAGAGTTCAGTTAGAGTCTTCTTTCTAAAAACAACTAAGACATCAACATGATTAAAATATGAGTATTAAATCCTTTAAAGCATTTAGATAAGTTTGTGGCTAGAAATAGAAGAGTTCTTCGGTTTTTCAGAGACACAGGACATCCAAAACTCTGCTGTAGTTTAAAAGCTAAAGGTAACTTTGACTGAGAAAAGGTCACTGGACCTTCATAACCCATCTACAGGTTCAAGGCTAGAATCCACATAAATATTCTTTGACAACCTCAACACAATTCAGACCTAAAATTATCTCATACCTATAAATTCTTAAAATTTGATCAGTCATCACTGATTTCCCTCAAATGTGGCAAATTCATTCGTGTTTCTGAAAGAAATAAATCGTATTTGAGCAGGGAGGAGAGGCAATAAAGCATTAAACAGAAGACGTAATTGAAAATCTGACAAGTTTGACACAAAGCCTGTTTAACACATTTGCTCACATTTGGTAAAGCACAGCCTCTTTCCCTGCAGAGCTATGGATTTACACAAAACTTAAGGGGCCAAGCCCACAAATCATCACTCAAGCATTTTCCCCATAGTGCAAACATTCCTGCTCCTTTTAAAGGTTTTCATAACGTGAATAAGAATTACCTTCAGAAAACAGACGCTGGCAGGATAAATGGATACTGAACAGAAGTTTAGCTAAAGAAATGTTGTTATGGTTCACAACCAAGCTGCAGTGAACACCACCAGACCCGTCCCTTCCTCTGGGGAATGCAGATGAACACAGCTCTCCAGCAGCAGCCACAGGACCCAGTAAGCACCAGCAGATGGTGCTCTGAAAGCAGGCAAGCTTCTAAGAAAAATCAGCTTTTATGAATCGAAATTTGACAAGCACCAACGAGAAAAATATCTTCAGTAAAGGTATCACAGTAATATAATAAATTATTCTTTCCTTCGGAGACAAATACAGCAAAAAAAGGGCAATTCCCCCCCCCCACCAACTCATTTGCTTTCAGGTGATTCTGCTTTCATTATAATAGCACTGCTTTGTTTCCAGAGCACAAGTGCCAGTCATGCAGCAATCTCCTCCTTACCCATCAGAATTTCTTGAAGGCATCATTCCTTCTTGATACTTCACAGATTTGCCTTGGAGGCAAGAACAGCTCAAGTCATTCATTTCAGGAAACCAAAGACATTCTCGGTGTTGTCAGAAATTGTGAAAAATTTGGGTACATGATTCCAGTGCCTTTTCTTTTCCTTTTGCTTGGCAGCATAAAATAACACTGATTAAATTGATCTCACACTTGAATTTTTTTTTTTTTCATATATTCTCTATTTAACAGCTCCCAGAGTAGGACTGGCTTTCAGCACATACAGGTGCAGCCACACAGCTGCAGAAGGATGGAGCACCACCTAAAATGGACTGCAACATTGGAGAGCCAGAGCGGGATCACTAAAGGAAGAAACTGGTGATAAACCAAATCAAGATATTTAACTTCACTTTTAGAAAGTTGATCATGGACTCAAGCCTGACAGAGGTCGAGAAGTGTTTGGACAACACTCTCAGGCACATGGTGGGATTCTTGGGGTGTCCTCGATGACCCTGATGGGTCCCTGATGGGTCAAGTTCTGTGATTCTATGGAAAATGACCATGAAAAATGTGACCTGAAGGCAGAGCTGCTGGGAAGAGGTGTGGAGGAAGGGGAGAAAGGTGGGAAAGAGATGCAGTATCCTGGATGGATGGATGCAATCTGGGGACAATTGTAAACAGGTAACTCATTACACCACACCACTAATCCTAATTAACAGCCTTGGATATCAAGGACCTAATTTGTGTAGAGTCTGAGCTTGAGACTTTTGGCTGGTTTGGGTAAGCTCAGCCCACCACTGCCTGCACACAGGAGCGGGATTTCAGCCTCAAGGACTGACAGCCCCTGGAGTTCATCAGAACCAGGTCTTTTCAAGGTGGTCTGTGTACATATGGGAGGGAGTGGGCAACACTTTTCCTCTCTAATTGAAGAGTCCATCCTTTTCCTGTCCATTTTGAAACACAGGTTAGACCAGCTTTGAGGACATGCCTTACAAAACTGTTCACCTGCAAGGATGGATTCCCCCCTGCACATTTCCATGTCAGTTGCTAGCCAGTTACTTTACATCAAGGTTTGTCTTTGGCAACCAGTTTCACAATGAGAATATTCACACCTGACTTCTCTCATCACAGCATTTAGCTCCGGGCAGAGGCACATCTGCAGTGGCAAAGTGGCAAAGTGTTCAGTGGGGATGCACCACTCACCTCCCACACTGGGTCACAGTAAATACTTGTAAATTCTCTTCTTATTTACTTATGATCAAAACAGGAGAAGCAAAGAACACACCTCACTCACTGCACCAGAACACACATTCATTTGCTGCATCAGTAGAACAATTCATGTGTTGATTTAGTACTTGTTAGTTCCTATGAGCTCTCCCTCATCATTAAACTTCTCTCTGATGCCCCGCTTGATTTTAATGGGACCTTAAATTAGTGAAGGACTGTGCACTCTGGCCCACATCTGTTTCCCCTAAGACTTTTTATGCTATTGCCTCTAAAATATTTCTATATGTTTCAAAGTGAAAGGTCAAAAATTATCATGAGGCTGCTTCCTCCTGCTGAAGCACTGTTTTCCCACCAACTCACTGATTTGCATGCAATCAGAAAGTTCCCCTTGCTTAATATCTCTGTCAATCCTAAATCTCTCATTACCTTGATGAAGAAAACACATGATTTATCATTTGACACTGTTCCTGGATTAATATTTACATCATCTCCACTAGAGTTAATTGTCTACACTTTTTTTCACTTGGAGTAGTGGTAGGGACAACAGATCACGTTGTAACGTTGCATATATTAGATTTTATCTCAACTTTAAGTGATGCAAGGAATTGACATTGGCTCTCTGCCTCAGTTTCTTGGATGAGGGCATGCATTTGGATCATAGATCGGCCTTAGGGTCCCACTATGTACCTCTTCCCCTCATGAACAATCTTTCAGCTCTTCATCTACAGAAGAAAAGTATTCTTTCATTCCACTGGAACATTCTACCTTTAGCCTTATTTTATTTTCAGTCCTTTCTGACATCATTGCTATCAACTTCTACTGGTACAACAGATCCCTCCAGCACAAACCCCAGCACTTTCCCCAGGACGTGACACAGAATATGATGGGTTTAATTTCACTTTTTACCACACTAAAAAAAAAAAACAACCCTGAAGTGTGAGAAGCAGGCAGTGGATATAGAGTTTGCTCAATAGACAAGAGGAGCACTTTGCAGCTGCAGAGCACATTTCAGCTAAGGGCCTCAAAACATAAAATAAATTTCACAAGAGCCTTGCTGAGATAGGGTTTTGTGAGGTTCATTTAATTAAGGCTTGGTTGATGAATGAGAGTAATGTTTGGGTTTTTGCAGAGGAAATCACGACAGTGACAAACAACTATATTTCTCATTTCTTTTGTGAAATCTCTGATGTTTCTGGAGAAGAATTTTATAATAAGATGTGAAGACAGTCCTGGATAATCTTTTTCACACCAGGAAATTTAAAATAACCTGCAACTCTACTATGTCAAACCATAATTGATTTCATATCGACCAGCGGTGTTCACAAATTTGTATCAAGGCACTGAGGAGCAAAACACACCACAAAAGCAGAAGGGAGCAATTGTGTGAAAAATAAGTGACATGATTACTGAACCAACTTTATCTGATATTGCATGGGAAGATGACTTGCCATTCAGGCAGAAACTATATGCAAAAAAACATTCTTTAACTGGGAAAACAGTTAATTAATATACTCAGGTTCACAGATGTTCTAATCAAGTGCAGTTGAGATGATTGAAACTGTAACTGTTTGCTATCCTGCATAAAAGGCATCAAAATAAATCTCCAGCATTAAATCCTGACATGAATATGGACCTTCTAATAAAGCAAAAATTTGCAATAAAATTAGCATAGGCATTTCTTGGCAATTCAATTAGCTTAAAGAAATGTATGGTCTTACACAGATCACCAAGAATCTATCACTTTTAGGAGCTGAAAGTCCTTTTACATTTATGACTAAAAAATTAAATAGTATATACCTCAAGCAATACAGAAATTCCAAGAATAATAACCATATTCTTATGGTTGTATTATCTTATGAAATAGTAATTTCAAATCTTTTTGGGTAGTGGAAGGAGGAGAGCCTTTCAGAGAGTGAAAATGGAAGGATAGATCAGGTCCTACTGCATGGTGTGGGCAAAGTGAGTCTGCCTTGGGTCTGTCTTGGTGGCCTGAATAGTCCTGGGAGATTCATGTCACCATCCCTTAAAATGGAAGCACAGGTGGAGTGAGACGCCCTGCAAATGGATTGAAACTGTGGCACTCAGGTGGTGGAAATAGAGAGTTTCCTGTTTGCTGCAGAGAAAAACACCCACGAATTTCAGCAGACCACAGCAGGGGTTAAAAAATGGGGTAATGAAAGTAGGGAAAGTTAAATCATAGAATGCCCTGGGGCATTGGAAGGGAAAATAAAGATAATTTAGTTCTAACCCCCTGCCACGGGCAGGGACACCTATCCCAGCTATCCCTGCTTCCTCTATCCCAGGCTGCCCAGAGCTCCATCCAACCCAGCCCTGAACACTTACAGGGATGGGACATCCACAGCTGCTCTGGGCAACCTGTGCCAGGGCCTCCCCACCCTCACAGGGAAGAATTTCTTCTGAATATCTAATTTCAACCTACTCTCTTTCAGCGTGAGCCCATTCCCCTTGTCCTGTCACAGGGCTGTGTCAGCGCTGTCCAGTCAGTCAAGGGCTCCCACTAGTGTTGCTCTTTATTTCAGTTCCATCACTTGAATAAGGAACTAAAAATAGGGGATTATTAGAGAGAGGAAAAAGTACAGCAAGAGAAAGAAGCTGTCATAAGGGTTAGGCTCACAGATACTTTCACACTCAATTCATCTGTTTTAAACCTGATCCATACTGTCAATTCCTCAAAGCTTATAAAATCCGGAAATTATATCATCTGGAAATCTTGTTGAAAATATTCAGATGCCTTTGTCAGCACCTAACGAAGAATTGCAACACTTTGTGAAAAACAAAGTTTTAGCTGGAGCTCTGGAGAAGGAAGGAGATCAGGGTGATCTGTAACTGCTGCCTGTGGCTCCTTCTAGGGGCATCCATGAGCTTTTTACACCTGGTCCTCCAAATACGTGGTGCTGGGACACAGAAAGGATCTGAGACCAAGGCGAAATCGATCTTGTTAAAACATTTGGTGTGGAGGATATGGTTGGTTGGTTGTTTTGAGTTTTTTTCTTTAAATCAAAGCTGCAAGTTGAAGATCCTGCTCTTAAAAATAAATCATGTGGAACTGGCTGTTGGATTGGGCAATAGCAGGTAACACTGGAAAGTGAAGGTCTTGGGAGCAGAGTTAAAGCTGGCACATCTGGAAATAAATATTTCCATAACTGACAACTTAGGCTGGTTTGTATTAGATAGCAATTTGCACATGTTAACAATAACCAGTACTTTTCACCAGATTATTTTTGTGTAGAACTGAGAATTTCTGATATTGGAACCTTTGTAATATTCCAGCCAAATTCACACCTTTTGAAGTATATCTTCTAACACACTGAAGTACATCCCTGACTTGGATTTTCTTTTCTAGCAAACCTGATGAATATGCATTAATAAGAGCTACTCATTGGAGAGCTATGAGCTTTTTTGATTTGTGTGAACAAGAATTGCACATCTAAATAGGAAGGGGCCACAGGAAGAAATTTTTACTTTTGGATTAGATAAAGACATAGGACACAAATATCATCTTTGTATTTTCATTGAAATTTGCATCTAGTCTGGCAATTTCCAGGCTCATATCCTGCATCCCTTATTAAATAGCTACTTTATATTTGTTTCCTGCGTATCATGATTTCGCTGGCATGACTTGGGGAAGCAACCAGACTTTCTGCTGGTACTCAGGAGTCTACTGAGAAAACTGTAAAATGTCAACTATTTTATATGTTAAGTCTGGAAAAATAGCCATGAGGTAATTCCACTAGAGCATATGACAGAGATATTTCTGACCCTTCATATCTCTTGGCACAAGAGCTCAACAAAATCCACAGCTGAGAAAAAGAAAGCCACACAAATCCAGATGAGAGACAAACCTTCTGTGTGGAAACATGCTGCAATGACCCACTTAATACATGGTCAATTTTCTGATGTTTTTTAAATTAAACCTTTAATTCAATTTTGTTCAAATACATATTTTTAAGTACCTGCTATTCACCAAATATATTAGGACAAATTACCCGTGGAACAGCAGTTTGGTAAGAAGTAAGGAAGAAGCTGTGGCTTTAAAACCCCAATTCCCTTTCTTAGTAAAAAATGGAATTCCCCAAATAGGTGTCACAAATTCCGCAAATAAGTGATAATCTTACTTTTCTGGAAGCTGTCTTAGAAAATAAAACATATAAGCAGATTTATGGGCATATGTAGCATTGCTGGTGCTAATGAAAATACAAACTTCCTTGTGCCTCCAGGACTGCCATACACCAAGTTTTGCATAAAAAAACAGTAGTTTCTTTTTTAATCTTCCTGAACTTTCGTTCATTTAAATGTATCCACTTTATCAAAGGTGGGATATGTACCAGCTTCTATAAAGAAAAAGAAAAACTGAGATAAAAAATTCATGCCCTTGGGTTTGATTTTAAAAGGAGGAGTAAAAAATAAAGTTGAGCCTTCATGAAAATGAACCGGTACATCTTTGAAACCTGAAACTTTGCTGTTTCATATGAGCAGGTGCTACTGCTTTAAGTGATTGGATGCCTTTGGCACTTCCATGAGTGTTAAAGCCACGAGTAACCAGCTGTGTTTTATGTATCTGTGCTTGAGCACTCACAGACTACTACTAAAAAGAAATCAGAAATAACCTGCACAGCCGATGTGCTGCTACACTCAGGTATAAATCTTCATTGTTTTTTGATTGATTAACTGAAAGGGGTGCTGTTATTGCTGAACCTGATCAAATCTACACTGTCTTCCTTTGTCCATATTGCTACAATAACACATGCCTTTGTTTTCAAAACAGATCCTGCACTCTTTCTTCTTAAAAGGAAAGCATCATCAATTAGCCTTGAACATTCAAATCAGTGTTTTGCAACCTTTAAAGGGATTTTTCAAGTTAAAGAAGGCAAAGGGATTTTCTTGTGATGCAGAATATAGCTTCTCTATTAGGCATACACAGGGTTTCTATTTACAGCACCAAAACAATGCAGATTATCACCACTGATCATTTCAAAACAGCAACTGTGGGCTTTGATGACTAGACACTGAGTATTTGTTTAGGAGACAAAAACATTGCCATAGCAGATTTCATCCCACTTCAACAGGTTTGATTTCAAAATCACCTTGCCCTTCACAAGCCCCTTAAGAGTACAAAGCCACAGGTATCCAGAGGCAGCAGTTAAAAAACAGTTCCACAATGGAGACACGGGAGAAGGAAAATCCTCTGCCTGCTCCTGCCCATCCGTCCTGTCCCCAGGAGGGGGAAGCCGAGCTCCGCCAGTTGCAGAATAAAGTTGCAGTGGATTAAAGTGAAGTGTGGGAAGGATTTTTTATTCCTTAACATCAGCTGTTCTTATGCTTGTTCCCAGGAATTAAGTTAATATTCTCCAAGTGTCTCCTCCCAGGGCCCCCCACTGTGGACAAGAATATTTCTATTCTCACTGAGAATGCTCTAAGTTTTGGGTCAAAGAGGATTTTTTCTTTTTTCTTAGGCCATTTTACTCTTGAGGAATAGGAGGGTGAAGCTCACACGAGCCACACTGCCTTTCTGGCTCCCCTCTCCCCCACGCAAATGTGCTGCTCAGAGCTTTAACAAGGAGTCCGGAGCCCAAGCATCAGTTTCAATTAACGTGAAATGCAACTGTTTTGTTCTCCAGGCCCAGCAGCCTGTCTGGAGGGTTCCTCTCCACAATGAGGAGGACCGTGCTACTTTCACAGAAGGCCATTTCCACTGCTGGAAATGAGGAAGGTGACTCAATTTTCACAACACTTTCACGCCACTGGAGACACTTTGGTCAGGTGCATCCAAGCTTCCTGTAGGTCCACATCGCACCCTCAGATGCCCAGGGTCATCTGTCCTGGCACCATTGCCCACCTTTGGGCACCAAATCCTCCACTTGGCTCTGCTGCCTGCCCACGCTGCAGGGCGAGCAGCACACAGCACAGGCTGAAGTGTGGGACTCAGAAAATGAAACCTTCTCGTGAAGCAGCGTGACTACGGTGAGGTGGTGGCTGGGCGTGCGTCTGCAGCACGTGAAACCATTAATTCTGGAGTCATTACCTACAGTTTCAGCTGCTCCAAGGATACAAAGCCCACGGGACTGTTTTAGGAGCTTCCCAGGCCGCGAGGAGCTGGGGTGACAAAGGAACGCGTGTGTTGGGTGGATGATTTATTTAAGGCAGGGCAGGCTGCCTGCAGGCAGGGAGTGATCTCCCTCCGAAGGGGAGCTGCCAAGCAGTGATGCAACATCCACGGCAACACCGCTCCAGACCTGTCCTCCTGGGAAATCAAAACGAAAAGCTCCCGACAAATAAGTACATTTTATTATCCTCAGCGGACAGCTTCAAGCACTCGGACAATTATGCCAAGCAATCTTTCAATTCAGAGCAGAATCATCCCGAGAGATATCTGCCTGAGGGCACAAACCAGTGTCCTTTCCCTTTTGATAATGCTGTGAAAGGTGAGCACACCTGGCAAGCCTTACGGTCAGCAAACAAACACGGCGTGAAATCAGGGATTAACCGAGCAAATTCTGCCCCGCTGGTTTTAATGAGGAAACAGCACATGCATTAGAAGTAGATCTTGCTCCTGCCACCCCATGGTAAGCACACAGAGCTACCCCCCCTTCTGATGCCTTACAGTTAGCCAAAAAAAAGCTTGACAAGTATTCAAAAAGATTTTTTTTAGTACAGAACTATTTAATAAAAGATGTCCAGGTTCTCCTGCAATATAGTATTTCTAATAGGGTGTACTAGTCCTGAACTTTTAAGTCATCTTACTATCCAGCTTCCTCAAAATGACCAAAACCAAGCAAATCAAAAGATATTATTTTTTTAATTGAGGACATGGAGAATATTTTTTTCATCCTAGTGCTCTGCTGTGCCTTTCTGTGCATTTGTATAACACACAGACTTTTGGTTCTTATGGGAAAAGCAAGAACACAAGCAATATATAGCATTGTTGGCCAAGAATTTTTGGAGTTTCTTACTAGAAAAAAAAAGCCTCCTTATTGAGTATGCATCCTCAGGGAGCAGAAAACTGATTCTGTGCATGCCAATTTTTGTATAGAAATAAATAAAATTTGGCACTGTGATTTATATCTCCAGTATAGAAGCAATTGCTTGAATAAAAATGTTTCTAAGAGTATATGTGATTTAATGATATACAAGACTCACTGCCACTGCCTCCATTCCAGGAGCTTATATTTCCCATCAGGAGCTGCTGAATATTTTCTTCCACATTAATGCAAACCAATACAACATAAATTATTCTGTTAGACTATTTTTTAATTATGCCTGTTGGAAAAATCCATATCTATATGGAAGCTGTGTTAACACTGTGCAATTCAGTGTCTGACTGCATCCATGCTCATTTCCCTGCCAGTGCCAATAACAGCTCTGTGGTATAAACCCTGTGCATTTCTGTGGCACAGCAATTCAAAATCTGGGGCTCTAGGTAATGGAATTTTTTTATGCTAGTCCTTCTTCCAGTCCTCTTTTCTTTTCTAAATTACAAGAGGGTCAATTTAGATTAAGATACAAGGAATAAGTGCTTTACAAGTGTTTTACAAGTGGTTCTGTGTTCAAGAAGTGATTGGACATGGCACTCGGCCACAGACAACTTGGTTTGGGATTGGCAACAGTGGGAAAAACTCCAGAGCCACAGCACACAGTCCTCTCTCTCCCCTACTTTATTTTCAGGGTCTCTCTGGAGCGACTTATGTAGATTTGATTAACCCCACACAAATTTTAGCTGGTGCATTCTTTTTGTATTTGCATTTTTATTAATCCTTTTTTTTTTTTTTTTGGTGTGCCTGTAGACACCACCAGAGTCCAAGAGAGGTTGTGCTGTCTGCCACAGTGGCACACCTCAAGGACCCTGTGTCACTTACAAGTATGGAACACATCCCAAAATTCCTCTCAGCCCATTCCTGGATCTCATCCAGACCCAGGGTCTGAAAGAAGCCTGGTGCAAGTGGCTGCTCCATGTGGTCTGTGGCCTTGTGCTGAGCCTGAGCATCCCCCAGCATTCTCTCTCCAAAACACATCACTAAGCCAAACCTACAAAAATCTTTATACGTGTTAGAAGTGGCATATTCGCTCTCAAACAACTTCCACTGCCAGGTCTTTCTATACTCAAAAGAGAGAATTTGGCAGCCTCTTCTCATGAGCTCGAGCCAGTGAGGCCTTGTGTGCCCTGTGCCCTTTCTGCCTCTCCCACCTCCTCCCATGGCTTGGAGCGTCCACCAGCTCCTGGCAGCGTTGGGGGGGTCACTCCTGTGGTTATACGTGAATAATTTTGATTTAAGGGGCAAGAACAAGCAGTTTCTTGCCTCTTTAAATTCCTTGAAAGTTCTCAGAAAACCCACTGTTTCCACTTATTACTCACGCTCATGCTTTGGAGTCTAGGTCCTTCCTGACTGAAGCACATTTTGTCCTTCAGAGTGACAATGTTTTCTCTTTTTTAAAGGCCGCCTCAGTTTATTTTCCTGCTCCTTAAGCCTCTCAGCTCCTGCTCTAGGTGGGGGCAGCAGCCTCTGCAGTGTCTCTTCAGCCAAAATATCAACCACTCATTAGATTAAAAATGAAGGGAGGGTCTCAGCTTGAACCTAGCCAGAGTTTGAAGCAGAGGACCTACAAGGATGAGAGAGAAAGTAAATGGCTGATGTTGGACAAATGTGCATCTTGCACAAATTAATCTCATATTACACTGGGATTCATATCTGAACTGCCTTGGCTCTGGGAAGTTTTAGACAAAGTTCTTGACCTAAATCTGTTGTGGATTATTGAGTGACTTCAAAACAGCACACATGGAATCACAGAGTCTGTGCATGCCACAGGCATCTGACTGTGTTTCTAGTTTTGATGCACTAGTATGAACTAATAAAGTGAATACATTCAGATTTTAGTACACCTTTTGTTTATCACTTTCCAGCACCTATTTCTCCAAGAATTTCGATGCTTTTATGAGAAACAGGTGTTCCTGATTACAGTTGTTCACACCAGAAACAGCTCTGTATCTGATACTAAAAGAACTATAAACCATCCATACAAATTAAAGCCTTATAAATGTATTACTGCTATTACAGAATATTATTTGTTGGAGAAGCCCATCCCCACAGAGTTGGGGGATGAGAGCCATCTGCTCGTGTTGGCCTTGGCAGAAGTCTCTTCACCAGAGAAGGGAACTGCCCTATCCAGCCCACAATGCAAAGATTATGTCTGATGGCATCACTGCCCCTCACAGCATTAAGACCTGGCTGACACTGTAGCCTGAGAGTTGTACCCAACCGTGTATTTTTCTCTTTTAAAAGAGAAAGGCCTTGACCATACAGAGATGTCACACAGAGAACATCCAGAACTGGATAATCACGGAAACAACACATCCTCTGCTCAGAGGTGACCAGCCAGGGGGTTTTTGTATGTTCAAGAGTTCTCACTTCGGGCCCTACTTTTTCTGGTGAAACAGCCAGCTATTCCTGTCATTCTCGGGTTACTAGTGAAGAATTAAGCCTACCCTATTACCTGTAGGTACTTTAGCACCATACTAGGAACTGATCCTCTGGTTGACCAGTGGACTTGGCTTGGGACTTTTAAAATTTTTCTCACCTTGTCTGAAATGTCATACTATTGTCCTCAGGCTGAAAGAACCAAAGATATCTTTTGAGATGGCAGAGATATTAATTATGTTCTAGACAAGACTGACTCACATTTCCTGCATTCCCAGAATTTATGGGGGTTTTTTGAGAGCAAGTCTCTTCCCTGAACCACATCTCATAATGAATGAAATTATCATATCAACTGCAAAGATGTTCCTCATGACCGCCTGAAACTTGGAATACAATGAAAACCCTATTAAAATATTTTGAACTCTTCCCTTGATAAATAAAATATGTTTATTTTAATTCTTCAAAGCTGACAGAAGACAATAAGATCACATTTTTATTCAGCTAAATCACAAGCAAGATAATCCTTATTTGGGTACAATCATGACTAATTTTCAGTATCTACTTCTACCACAGTCACTATGAAAACATTTTTTACAAATGTTTTAAAAAGGATAGTAAACATTTTTAATACAATAGAGTTTTGATAATGCTGTCTGCTGCCATACTTAAAATATGGACCTAACAAATTCTTCCCTGGCTTGGACTAATAATCCCCCCAGTGCTACAAGAACTGCTCAGTTGTCATTTGCAAATATATAGTAGAAATGTAAACTGGCTAAAACAGGCTGTCTGTCAGGTCAGGGGCTATCCAAAATTTATGAGATTTCTGTGTCATTTCACTATTAAGTCCTGCTTTAGAGTTCACTTACGTAAATAAGATCTTGTTGACTCTTAATGATCTTGATTCAGATCTAGACTGCAGCTTTCCTTATTCATAGTTCTTCCATAGTACTGTGAAAAACCACACCTTTTTTTTCCTTCCAGAACCACGTTATTGTCTTTATTTGACATGAGGTTGAGATTGGTTTTATGTTATTTCATTAGCTACCTGGAGACTGTTTATGGTGACCTTTGTGGTGATTTTGTAGAGCACTGAGGTCTTGATTCTGCAAATCCCTTATTGAGGCAGACTGACCCCTGCGTGTCCTCAGTTACAAAGCCTACTTGCCTGGAGGGTGGAAACCTCCACCAGCATCCGTCAGGTCTTTTACATAAACACTAGCATATAAAAATATTCTTTCTCTTTAACTTTTTCAAACACTTACCAAAAACATGATTATTTATAGGTAAGAATAGTAAAATGTGTCTCATTTTGAGAAAACCATACGGGATTGTGAATCTGAGAAAGGAACAGGATTTTTTTAGTCCACAAGTTTAAAAATCATTCTGTAAACATACTTGAAAGTGTTTTATCTTGTTTCTAATTGTGTAATTGCAAGGTTTTTCACATCTGAATAGAAACAGGATAATAATCAGAAAATATAATCTCCTGAGAGCTGACAGAAAAACCAAATAAAGTCAATGTAACTGGGACAATTCTATCTGTATATTACTGCTTTGTTCTGGGCAACCTCAATTCACATCCAGTCTGGCAACAGATGAGAAGCAGACAGAACCAAAGCAATCACATTAAATTATAGCTACACTATTATTTTACTGGGTAATTATTAGAGATAATTGTTTTCAGCACTTGAGGAAAAGCCATCCAAAACACTCTCAAAGGAAGCACCACTGCCAGCTGGGAGGAGACCAAGCTCTGCCGCTGCTTCTTGATGCTGGCTCCACACAAATTCACCTCGTGGCCTTCTCCCTGGCTCCAAGTCCATCACCTTTTGGCAAAGCCCGTTGCTGAGGTGTGAGTGCAGGCAGTGACCAGCCTCACAGACCTCTCTCTTCTCAGCTACACCCCATCAGCAGAGTAAAAACCCTGCCTGTGTCTGAACACAGCTTCAAAAGCAGCCCAGCCACGCAGCCACCTCTGTGTTCAACAGCTGTACCTCAGCACAAACCCAGTGAAACACAACCAACCACTATAGTAACCTCAGGACACGCTTCTTAGACACTTTCTCAGGCTGTCACTGGTCAGTAGAAAGCTAATATTTTCTACAAAATATGACTCAGACAGAAAATGCTCAGGCTGTGGTACTAGAGCAGGGGATGTTCTCTCATGTAGGACTCGCTTTCCTTTTAATGGCTTTCCAAATATTTTGATCCTTCCAGTGGGAACAAGAAGAATGCCAAATGGATGCCTTCTGCTTGGGCAAGACCATACTGGACTGGCTCCATGCAAAGCCATAGCCATGAACCAAAAGACAAGATTCTCAGAAACAATTAAAACACACTGTTGGGCAGTAATACAGAAACAAATATATTTAGGAGCCATGAGGACATAATCAGTCCAGACAACTTACTAGAGTGTGATATTGGCTAGAAAAAAAATTTACTGGCACG
Organism: Gymnorhina tibicen; assembly: GCA_013399875.1. Classification (NCBI taxonomy): domain Eukaryota; kingdom Metazoa; phylum Chordata; class Aves; order Passeriformes; family Artamidae; genus Gymnorhina; species Gymnorhina tibicen. The sequence continues at coordinate 72,140 of VXAZ01008961.1, read as the reverse complement.
GAATCTTATTTAGAAATGAAGAGACTTGATTAATACCAAGGAGGTAGTAAAGTTAAAAACATTTGAAATATGTGTCAGATGTATATCTGGTATTGTGGTCTAAACAGCAGAACTTTCAGGGACAGAATTATCCCAAATATTCTTAAATTATTTCAACTGCTAGCAACATTCCATTAGGAAGGGATGCCCTCCATCACTGTCACCACGGATGATTTAGGCCCTCTCACACTTTCACAGATCCCTGCAACTCCTGGCTGCGCTCATTTGGAAGCGCGCCACGCTCCATACAGCATTTTCCATTGTGTCACTGAGTAGCTGCTACACCATTTTCTGTCTGTTTTCACAGCTTGTTCTGCTTTTGTGGCTGTGTGGGTGGACGGGCCCGGGCAGCCCATGCGAGGAGCCCGCTGCGTGTGAGCGCAGGCACAGGAAGCGGCTCTGCGTGCATGCTCCACTGCAACCCTTCCAACTGTGATTCCAGGAAAACCTTGCATGGCCCCGCGTGGGAAAACAGGTGTTTGGGTGGGGAAATTAGCACGAATGGGGAAACTGAGCGCTCTCACCTCGCATGCGGTCGCATTTTTTTATTAGAGCAGGTTGGAATCTGGGTGAAAATCTCTGTATGGAACGCAGAGAACAAAGTAAAAGACAAATGTCTGCTGAATTTTGAGTTGCCTCGGTGATGTGTGTTGTGTTGCTAGGGTATTCCTGGGGTTTTCATTCCCACTGCTTTCTTTTCTAACCTCCTGGGCTCATGGGTGGAAGTTCTCATGAAGAAAGTGGTCAAGGGAAAGATACAGCTTTTTAACAATGTCATGTTACATTTCTTGTGGATCCATGCACATGTGAACACATACATGTATTTCCCTTGCCATAGTCCTGATATTCTGAAAGCAGAGCACAGTATGGATTGCATCTGCTGTGCAGATACATGAGCAACATGCAAGAGAACTGGGATTCCTTCCCTCCCCTAAAATTAAATTAATGCCCAATCTGGTCCATTTAAAAGCAAAAAAAAAAAGAAAAACAAAACCAAAACCACAAACCCCACAAAACTTAAACCCCCCCCAAAAAAATTCTCTAGAGCTGTCTTATGAGCTGTAAGGGCAATGCTCCTTTCTATCAAGGTTGATTTATTATACACTGAGTGGGAGTGAAAACCACTAGGGCAAGAAAAATAATCTCAAACTTTCTTCTGATTCATAGATAAGTCACCTTGCAAATTCCTCCCTGAATGTCCTTAATCATCTGTTGCTTTCTCTCCCACAGCCAAAACACACTAAATCCAAACAACAGACATTAAACAAACACAACTCTCCAGGGAGATGTGCAACAGCACAAACTCTGAGGTGTCCTACTTTGGGAAATAAAATAGAACTGATTGGAACAAGGGAAATGACCACTGCTGAGATGTGTCAATCCCTAAAACAGTCACCCAGAGAAGGTCCAAACATTGCTTAGCAGCTTTTTTGCTCCTAAGAAATCTCCCGAGGATCTGAGAGGGAGGACAGAGGAGGGACACAGCTGCTCGTACATCAGCAGTCCTTCACTCGTGGTCTTACTGTGTGCCAAACACACACAAACATGCTCGTGGGGGGAAGAGAAATGCACATTTCTGCACCCCAGCTGAGGTACAGCAGGAGCAGACAGTCTGTTAATCCTATTTGTTGCAGAATGGCAGACTTAGACAGATCGTGCTAATATAAACACACTCAAAGAGGAGAATGAAAGGGATTACAATTCCTTATTCACACTACAGAGAAACTACTCTTAACAAGTGCTCTAGAAAACTAAGCCTGTAATCTCTAAAAACATTCAGAATAGGATCTTAAAACATCTCTCAACAATCTCAGACCTCAAAGGCTGAATGACTGCACTGCGCTTTCAATAGTGAAATAAATATTTGTCTTTACAAGGGCAACATTTCCTTGTTTCCACTTAGAGCATGAATTAGCACGCTTAAAAAGCCAAAACTTCCTGTACAACCAAGAACATTTCAAATGTATGTACTCAAGACTCTTTTAAAACATTACCTGCTGGTCAAGAGAGCAAATAACTTGCATTTTTTTAATAACAAAACTGGGGACCACCACAGGTAGAAGGATTTTTTTTCCTGAGGCACAGTAGTATTATAAAGATGATGGAGGAAAAGATGAACTCTGGCCTGTCCTTCTCACAAAATCAGTTTCTACAACATTTAACTCAAAGCTTAATTTAGGCTTATTTATGCAAATGGGTTTTTAAAAACCCATTTAAAAATGGGTTTACCAGGGTTTTCTATGTCTGCCTGCCTTTCTGTTCTTCTTTTTACATTTTCCACTGAACATTTTGGGAAGAGCCAGTCTGTTAACAGAGAAGACAGCACTTTCAATGCCCTGCTAAGAATAGACAGAAGTGTTTATAGACTTAAAATTTGTCTGATTTGCTGCTCCTCTGATGAAGCAGAGGCAAAGGATCTGATTCTGCTCCTTTAAAGCCCATCAGTCCTTTTGTACTGACTTGTTCATTGAACTGCCTTTGAATTCAGGTTCTATTGCACCCTCAGCTGCACTGCTGTACAGGTGAAGAACAGCAGGCCATGCTAATAATTCCTTGAGCTGCAGAAAAGCAAGAAATGCAATGAAAGGTCAGTGTTCACAAAAACCAGAAACGTGTTTCAGTGCAATGCTGTGGCACAAAGCCCATCAAATTGCCGGCTGAGGGAGAGGGAGAGGAGAGGGAGAGGGAGAGGGCGAGGGAGAGGAAGC
>VXAZ01008961.1:0-69336 GCA_013399875.1 Gymnorhina tibicen | reverse complement strand
GGGGGGGAGGGGGAGGGGGTGAGGGAGAGGGAGAGGAAGCCACTCTAGCAAGGCTCTTCACTCCAGCACAGAAATGAGAAGGGAAACCAAAGACTGGAAGCAAATCCAGGCCACTGCCATGAGAGAGTGAGGAAGAAGTTGTTAAGAGTAAGAACAATGAGCTCTGGAAATGAACCACTGACTGACACAGCAGATCCACATGGATGTGCTTGTCTTGGGGTTGCAGGTTAAACCTGGAGGTCTTTCTGGATGCGATGGTCTAGCCAAGCTTTTGCTGAAGAGCTCAGGGCCCTTTGACTCTGGTGGCTTAGAGGAGCCAAAATAGCAGGTTCAATGGTCCTTTGGCCTCTGCAAAGTCACCGTAACAAACACAGATCCCAAACAAGACAGGAGGTAAGTGGGGGACCTGTGGGAGCAAATATGCTGGAGTCTCCAGCTGCTCTTTCCTCTGCTACTGCCTCAGGGACCAGAAGGATGAGGTCTGAAGGGAGCCTGGGTGGAGGTGGCAGGGAAGTCTGTCAGCCTTGGGGGCCAGCCAGCTTTCTTATCATTCTGGTGCAGCATGTTCAGAAAGCAAATTCAGGGGTTTTTCTTTGTTGTTTGTGGCAAAGGCAGTGTTGTGGCTGAAACCAACCGCCCCAGGAGCTGTGGGTACATCAGCTCCCAGAAATGCTGTTGCCTGGTGAAGCCGAAGGGCTGGAGCCAGATGGCAGAGCATTCTGGGGTGAGCATTCTCTGAAGCAAGGTGCCCTCAGCTGTCACAGTCAGAGGTCAATGTTTGCGTCACAGTGCTGGCTGTGCAGCATGACCACCCAAGGGTCAGTGTGACAGCTCCTGGCCTCTTGCTGCTGAGAGCTCGTATCCCATGTTCCTGCACTGCCCAAAACAGGGGGATCCTAGTCTTCTCTGGGATGAGGTTCTGGTTTGGACAGAGTCCCCAGGCTCAGAGCTGCACATTACTGGAGGTGGCCACAATGTTCTGATGAGGGCTCAGAGATTTTGGAGAGTGCAGCCCCCTGCAGAAGTCCTTGTTTCCTTGCCTGTCCCTGCCCAGTGTGTGGCCCTGGGTACCAGAGCAACTGCCCCTCCATGGTCTGGGCAAATGAAAAAGTTGCTCTGGGGAAAGCTGGTGTACAGACCTTCGGGGCACCAGCTGCATGGCAAGAATTGCCTGTGAGTGTGTAGATGTGTGGCAAAGTTCATCTTCTTTTCACTGCTTTCTGGAATATTTCAGGGAAGTAACATCAGAATGGGCAGTGTTCGCTAAGCAGCTGACACCCTGCCAGATCACATCCTTCTTTACCCCAGGAAAAATTATTTCTGCGTCATTAAAGGCAAAAACTCATCTTAAATAACATCAAGTTATGGCAGATCATGACTTCTTCTCTTACAAAAGAGCAGAGTCTTCAAAATTTCTCCTTCAGAAATGAAACTCAGAGTGAATTACCCCCGGAATGTGTCTAGACAAAGATCCCATTATTGCCTTCACCTGTCACAGGAGCACCTACAGCTCTGTGAGGTAGATTCTTTCTTTTCTTTCTTTTCTTTTTTTCTTTCTTTTCTTTCTTTTCTTTCTTTTCTTTCTTTTCTATCTTTTCTTTCTTTTCTTTCTTTTTCTCTCTTTCTTTCTTTTTCTCTCTCTCTCTCAAAGGGGGCAAAATAAAGTGGCAATCAATAATCTGGCAAACAAAACTGAGAAGTAAAAACCGCTTCTGTCTCTCTTTGAGCTGTAACTGGTACGAGCAGTGTACACTGCCCCACCAAAGCCTGCTTGCATTACATCACCCCAACATGAGTAACAGGAAAAGGACAAAGGGGTCGTACTGCAATATCAGCTGCAGACAAGTGCCAGGAAAAAAAGAAGCAAAGAGGTCAGGAAAGTCACAATTAAAGCATTACAAAATACTACACATATGCAATCAATGGTGCAAGAAGTTGGGCACCAAGGGGCTAGAGGAAGATGTTGGACAGCTGATCACCAGCTGATAAGCCAAGCAATATTGCTCCTGTTTTACTTTCTGGGGCGAGCCCTGTCCCGCTGTGCTCAGAGGAAAGAGGCGGCACGTCCGTGGCTGCATTTCGTGGCACGCAGCCGGGCAGCACTCACAGCCCCACCTGTACTCACTGCACCGACAGCCACCGACCTGCCTCCGACCCCTGCGGAACCAGTCCCAGCGCCCTGACCGCTGCGCCTCCTGAAAGGCAGGGCTTTTAGGGGAATTCAGCCCAACCACTCCTCTGTCCTGCAACCACATTTTCAAAAGTCCAAATGCCATGCTGCCCTATAGCTACACTTTGTATTGCGAGTGGTATCAGAGGGAATTTTTTGAGTTATTTAAGGGCCAAACCAGCTTTTTACAATAAAATGAAACTGCAGTTCTCATCAAATCCTGGTAGTAGTATCACCTTCTATCAAATAATTCAATAAACAACATTAAGTCATACAGATTTCAGTTCCCATTTCTCACTACTTGGCACCCATATCATATCCTGTTGCATTACGTGGTTTCTGATTTGACTGTGCTATGAGGAGAAATAAACACTTTTCTAAATTTTTTATTTCTAAAGACAATATTAAAAGATAATTTTTGGTATGTGATGGGCACTGTTTTGCTCTGACACTAATGAATCCAAGAATGCAGCTGTGTTTTTCTTCAAAAGGGAATATTTTCATATTAGAGATTGGTTTCCAAAATTTACTAGATTCTTTATTTCATGGCAATGGCTCATAGCAGGACAGATACATATTTGCTTTCTAACATAGTGTTAAGATTATTTTCTACTATACCTGTTCTTAAAATAGCTTTCTATAAGGTCCATTTAGACTTGGAACAAAATATTCGTTTCCAAACCCATGCTCAACATGTTTTATAATTTCAAATCAGGGCTCATTTACTTTAACAACATAATGTTGACATAATGGTGATGATAAGCAAGTTACAAGTATACCTATAACATGTTTTTCTTTTAATCTGCTTCTTAAAACTCTTGACGTTCAGTGAGATATGAAACAAAAATCTTTAATTTGTACAGCAAATACCTCAGCTGCATTTTATGACCTCAGAGTAAATATTAGTCTTGAGACTTTGCGTTAATTGTGTTTGCATTTGAAAAATGTTTAACCTGTTCAGATATTATATCATTAAATCACAATTTTCTCTGAACATTTCATTAGTTCTCCTCACAGAAGATCACCATGATCAGAAACAAAAAGAGATCTTAATTGCATGGCATTTTATAGACCTAATCTTACCACAGTTTGGGAAGGCTGAGGTTTGAAATTAGTTTTGGTAGATTCTAAATACCTCTATGTTTTAGTTCTAACCAGAGAGCAGCCAGTGCATGCACCATGAACTCCCTCTCCATGCTCTCTGTAGAGTTTGCCAGTCACTGGGATCCAGGCTTAGCTGTCATGGGTTTTTTTAAATTTCTCTGAAGATTTCCAATGCTCTGTGTGTTACGTGGGATCAGAAACGCCATGCTGAAGAAGTTGTCCTAAAAACTAACAACATCCTTTTGGAGAAGGTGTGGGAGCCCAGAATGCAGAGAATATTTCCCTGCCTGTTTTGAAGAGTTTTACTCCCCTGGACAACACTGGTTTTGACCTTCGTCCATGGAGAAAACTGCCAACTCTCTGGGAAGAATTAGAACATACATCGGTGTGAACCAGATGATAGAATGTTATGCAAGGTTATCACAAGGTGAAAATCTAAAGGTTTTGGGTTTATTAATGTAGTAAATAGATGAAAAGCAAAAGCTCCAAAATGGAGGATTGTTGTTGTTCCTAGACTTTCTTCTTCTTCTTCTATTACTCCATGTTTTGCAGTGAAAGTTGTTTAAGATGATTGGATAAAGAAATCCACAGTTCCTGTATACGTGACATAAACATTTGCTGAACATTGGTAGAAAAGTGAAAATATCTTTCGTCTTAAGTTCCTATTGGATTATTTACCTTTAAGAAGGCCGTGTTATCTTGATTCTGCGGACATTTGGGACTTTGCAGACTCTCTCAGGATATCCTGCTGCATTCTCTGCTCTGTGCTTTACTTCTCTGATAAGACTTAATAAACTATCAGAAAGCAGAGAGCACTGAAGGTCTCGTTAGTCTCTAGGACTCCTGGCAAGGATTTCAAATTCCTCTCTCATCAGGGGATGTCTTATTTAAGGCACAGCAAAGCAAGAGGTAAAATATCCACAAGTGATTTTTACAAGAAGGAAAACTTCTGCTGGATGGTTTCAGACAATCTGCACCTTCTCTTCCTCAGCTAAAGGCATCTGCCTCTGGCTTGTGGTTGAGTTTATTCAGCTGTGCTCCCTCTCTTGTCATTCTTATAGTTAATGCACTAAACCTGGGCAAAAGAAAGTAATCCTTCTTCAGAAGGCATTTCACACTCTAAAACCTGTGAACCCTAAAACCTGTGAACTCTCTTCCCAAAGAGATTCTTTGATGCATTATCTAGTGTCCTTAGCAAATGATCACAGCAAAGGATATCTGGCAGAAATGAAAATGAGCAAAGGAGCAGAGGGCAATTCAGACAGCAAGAGCACTCTTCTCTTTGGAATCATTCCACTCAGGATAACATGGCCTGAATACAAGAGGCTCAAGAGACATTTTCTGCAATGACATACGGTGGTCAATCCTTTTTTTCTTTTTTTTAACATGCCCACACACAGTGAGCAGGGAAAAGTATTGCCAAGTTAGTTATTCCCTTGCTATCCCTAAAACAACAGGAAATCAACTATCTCAGTGTGCACAACTAATAAAGAACTGTGAAGACCAGTGTTCTTTTCAAACAACATAATTAAATATAACACAGTACTTTCCTTCTCTGGGTATAAATAAATGGATTGCCATTTGCTGCCACACACACAGAGCACATTTTGCCCAAAACGTGTTTTACAGGGCTACAGATTTCCTCTTTTGCATGGAGCAGTCTAGGAATTTGGGTGTTAAAAGTGATTTTGGCCAATGCCCTGAATGCCTGGTGTGACAACAAAATGTGAGGTAGAGAGCAAACAGACAGACAATTGCTTCCTCTTTGTTCATTCACTTCTGTCAAACGATTTTCTCAGAATCACAAGATACTCTAATTGAAGTTGCATCTTTTCCCTCATCACCAGGCTGTTCTTAGCAGCCAGCTTTGCTGTCTTACTCCAGTATCTCCACCAGTCAAGGAAACAATTTGTGGTTTTGCACTATCCTCCCCTCACCCTCTATTGAGATGCAGTGTCCGCCTTCCATTTGCTACTTCTCTTAGCTTCTCTGGAGGCAGAGAAAAAGGGTTGGAAAAGCGTTGCACACAAAAGAGAGGACAAATTAGCTGTCAACAATTTTATTTTTTTTTAAATCACTCTAATAACTCCGCTGTCTCTGAATTTTTCTGTAAGCATATGGTGGTAGGGCTGAGGAGCCACATGTGATGAAAACTTCTCACATAGGCTTTTCCAACATCCCTGTTTGTTATTGTTCACCTTACCTTTGATGGGATACTTGTCGGGCAAAGATCATGTCACTGAGGTCTTTGTTTTGACCCTAAGTCAAATACCCTGATGTATTGCTAGCAAGTGCCATACTAACAAATCTGTGTCCAAAAGAACAAAAATACATTTTTATTTTATGCTATACAGTGTGAATACAAGGAACCATATTCAGCTGCAGCTGCTTCTCTTTTTTTTGCTTGTGTGGGAAGAAAAAGGGAAGCACTCCCCAAAAAACGTCTCACACGTAATGGCAATGATTTGGCAGTGAGAACCTGCTTTTATTAACCACAGGTTGTTCAGTGTGTGCCATAGGAATGGAGTCACTGGCAGAAGAATATCCTTATATTTCAAGTCTTCTGAGGAATTCTGCAGGTAGGGGCAACTTAGGACCTGCCTAAGGCTGGGCCTTCATGAACACCATTTAGAAGGGAAATAGAAGGCAAGGTTGCCTTATAGATTACAAATTCATCGAGCAATGTACATTCAAAAGCCTGATTCAGGCAGCAGAGAGGTTTGCAACCTGAACTTTCCAACTTCTAAAGAGATTCCTGGTTATGGAGACACATTTGTCTTTCTCGCTTATTGGGAAATTCCTTTCCACCAAAATTGGTACATAGGTGTAGTCATGTAGTTTTATCATGTATGAAAAAAGCAGGATAGAATCCATGGCAAAGAACAGCACAAGACTTCATTCAAATTATGCATCTTAGAAAGAACAATTTTATATCCAGAACTGTAGAAATTCACATAAGAAGTCACAAGCTTTTAAAGTTGGGAAGTTTGTAGCCACAAAGAACTGATTCTCTGTGCATCCCCATTCACTAAATGCCTGTTCTTAAAACAACATCCAAAATATCAAGAGTAGTTCGCAAACTAAGATATCCCATCGGGAAATATTTCAGTGAAAGACATGAATTTGCTGTTGAAAATATGTTCTGATACAGGCATAATTCCATAGGAATGTTTATCTTTCTTTAAATTTAGCACAAATTTAAGCCTACCCTCCCAAACTGATCACTGATGTGCAGGTATCAGTGACACACAGAGAGGCTGAAGTAGTGTCAGCTTTAAGTCACCAAAACTGAAATCCCCCTTCTTGCTGCTGGCTGGCAGCGGAAATGGCGTTGAGACCTGCGGGTCTTGCACAACCCCAGAGTTTCATGTTCATTGTGCAGAAGTTGCATTCCCAGGGTGACTAAAATCAAGAAAAAAATAAAACATGAGCGTGGCAGACTTTAATCATTGATGCTGTGACAGCTTTGTGCTGTGTGTCACAAACGCTCATGCTGGCAAAGCGGTCCCAGCTGGGTTGAAGCTCCTGACAATGAACAAGGCAAACACAGCCACTGATGTGGAGCCAAAAACGAAACTGCTGAGACTGAGAACCGCAGCTTTCAAACAGCCGGGTGGTGCTAAAACACCCCCTCACCAACACACCTACGACAGCTCCAGGTGCGGTTGTGCTCTCTATCAAACCCCATTTAGTTATTTACAAAATATAAGTACAGAATAAATATGCTATTTATGCAAATATACACCTAATGTACTTTGAAACAACTTTCCCGGCGCCCAGGCAGGATTCTTCGAGATCGCGGAGCGCACCGGGTGCAGTCCCTGCCCTCCCCCGCGGCCGTGGGACCGATCTCCAGCGCCTCGCAGGGCCAAGAGGATGCCGCTGTCTCCGTGCTAGGGTGAAAGCTGCCCAGCCCTGGCTCCCCGGTGCTCCCCAGCAGCGGTGAGGGGCATCCCGCCTGACGGGGACCGGCGTCCTCCCCGCAGGGGAGATGGATCTGCGAGGAAGATGGGTTTGCGGGAGCCGGGATCCCCCATCCAGCGGCACCAGCGAAGCTCTGGAAAGGGGTCAGTGGGGACGGGCGAGTGCCTGAGGCCCCGCACCGCCAGGATGAGCTGTGCCGGGTCCCCGCTTTGCACAGCGCCGCGGTCTCTGGGCCGGCCGCGCAACGGGCGGTCGGAAGGCGGAAATCCCCGGTGCAGGAGGCGTGGGAGGGACAAGGGAACGGCCCAAAGCCGGCCGCTGGTGCTCGGCTCGGCTCGGCTCAGCTCAGCACGGCTCGGGCACCATGAAGCCGCGAGGGTGAGTGGTGGCCGCGGGGGAAGGGTCGCTGCCCGCTCCGTGCGCGCTGGGGCGCGGGGGGACACGGCGGCCGCTTCCCGGGCAGGGATGGGCATCCCCCTTGGGGAAACGCGAGTTTTGCTGCTGCAGCGGGCAGGGGAAGCGCCGGCGGGGACTGGGCTGCTTAACTGGAGTCAGGGGCGACCCCCGGGCCCGGGGCAGGCTGCGGAGCAGGTCCCGTCCGCCGGCAGCGCTGCCGGAGCCGCGGGAGCGGGCGGGGGGAGCCGGGGCGGGGGGAGCCGGGTGTTGCCAGAACCCCCGTCAGCCCGGGCAGGGGTCTCCTGTCCGTCCGTGGCCATCGAGGGCTCCAGGCAGTTAACAGGCCTTTTACATTTTCAGCTGAAGGGTTGCGACGGGACACGACTCACCTGGGGTTTACTGCCCAGGGTAGCGCTGCTTTACAGCAGATGTTAGGAAGGCTCCGCAGGTGACCTGTTTAGGGCACCTGCTGGTGCGAGAAGAGCTGTGTCGCCACAAGGGTAGGGGACGAAGCGGGTCTCAGCAGTGGAGCAAAGACCCCAAAGTTGTTATTGCAAGCATCAGGCTATCTCTTGCCTGGCTAGAGTGTGCCACGGCAGCAACATCCTATGGCTCTAAGATGAGCAGCAATGAAAGAGTTGAGATGCTGGTAGGAAGAATCCTCTCACACAGCAAGAATGTATGAAAGGGGAAGTGCAACTTTCTCCTGTTTCACATGGCATTTTAAAAAACTTGCAGAAGAGGAAGGTGTGGGAAAGAATTGAAAAAGTAAAAAAATTAAAATATTTTTTAAAAACTAGGAGAGCAAGAACCTAAGAAGGTAGTGCAGCTCTGCCAGCGCTTAATTAAGCTCACTGCTAGTGTGATGGACACAGGAGCTGAGTGAATGTGGAGGGCAAAAGGGAGGTTTCTCTGCAGGCAGAGCATTTCTCCCCTTTTCCAATAGAAGCTTGGAATTAAAGCTACTCCGGGGGAACATTGTGGGTTGACACTGCCCCACAAAACCAGAGCTGCAACCTCCTCCAAGTAGGAGGATGAGGGGTCTCTGGATCTGTCCAGCCTTGACTGTGGCATCACTTATTAGGATAAGAAATCAAGATCCGCTTTGTATGCATACATATGAGAATCAGTTCTGGCTGAATATCCAAAAGTTTGTTGGCATTAGGAAATGCCTACCACGGGAAATTCCCTAGAGAGTCCCATAAAGATCAGTCGGTTATTGTTTTCATTCAATTCAAAGGAGTTGCTATATCTAGGCTTCTGACTTGGGTGGGGAATAATAAAACAAACACAGGCATGGGACTTAGAGAGATTGAGGACTACATGAGCTGATCTTGCCTAGACAGACCTCTACAAGCCTGGCACAAAAGTGATGACTCCTGCACGGTATAAAAAATACAACAGGAATTAAATACATATCCATGTGTAAGAGCCACTGTCAGAGACAGAACAGAATGTTTAGGTGTGCTTCTTTGGGAGACTTCCTTTGAGACTGATTGCAGATTTTCTGAAGTAATAGAGCAGAAATTTTCCACTCTGGGCATCCACTTAAACTTTTCAAGCCTCGTCTATCAGATCATTTCAAAGGACACAGAAAAAGAAAATAAAGTGTTTTCTTTATACAAAAAGTAATATAATTCAGACTGGTTCTCCCCTGAAGTTTCTCTAGCTCAGTCTCTGGAAATGGGGCTTCAAGTAGAGGTAGATTTTGTGTCAGGAATGTCTTCTGCTTTCTGCATGGGAAGCTGAATATGTTTGGGAAGATGATAATTTTCTTGGGGGTCAGGTGGGAATTAGAGACACTCCTCTGCAGCAGAGGAGCCCCAGGTTGTGCCCAGGCAGGCGGTAGGAGTAAAGCTGGGCAGAAGCAAAGCTGTGCCTGGGAAGTGATGTATGAATTTCTATGCTTGGCTGGACAAAGGAGCAGAAGCTGTGGGGAAAGAGCAGGAAGCCTGGAAGAGAGGGGACTTTGTAAAGCACAGCGAGGTGAGAAACGCTGCTTAGGTTAGGGCTTGGAGGGAGGAGGGCCAGGCAGAGCAGGGTTGGTTTGGAGAGAAGGCAGCTCCCAGTCTGGGTGGGAGACTCTGGAGCTCCATCCTGGGTGGACATGGCCTGCTGGGCTCAGTGCTGGTCCTGGCTAAGGGCTGAGAACACCGGGGGAAGGAAGCCAGCTGTACCCAGGAGGTGTGGCCTCACAGTCCTGCCTGCTTGCCAAAGGTGAGCTGGGTACGCTGGTAACAGGCCAGTGCTCCTGTCACTCCACCCCTCAGCTCAGCTTTGCAACCTTATTGTGCCTGGGGCAACTGCAGCCACACAGTTCTCATTCCAAAACCTTTCCGTCATCTTTCTTTCCCTTCCTACAGCAGTCTGGAGGAAGGAGAGCACAATATGGTGGCAAAAGGCTATTTTAAAGTAACTCACAGGGAAGTGCTGTCCATCTATCTCCCTTAAACCCCTGTGGGATGAGAGTTAAATCACTTGGACTTAATAGATGGGTTAACTGGGTTTTCCTATAGCATCCTTTCCTTTGGGAAACTCCTGCACAGATTTGCCCCTTCCTGAGTAATCAAACACACCAAATTCTTTCCAGCAAAAACCTTTGCACAGCTCTCCACCAGCAGTAGGTTTCCTGTTTACACATTTTTACTGAGTGCATAAGCTGATGGCCAGCATGGTCAGCTGCTATTTGTCCTTTAACCAGATAAAACCGTAACTCCTTGAGTTTCAGCAAAAGATTGGAGAACCTGGGTTTTGACCTGTGCAGCCACTGTCCTTCCCAGTGACCCAGGTAGGCTCCAGAGCCTGTTTGTCCAGCAAGCCTATCAATTCTTTCACAAGACAACACAGGCACAACACCAGCTTCATGCCCTCTGCCCTGATTCCAATATTAGTGCATTTTGCTGCTATTCGTGGCCTTGGCCACCAAACCACTGCTCAGTTGTATAAACAGAAGTTTTGCAGCTGTCAAAAATGCAAATACTTAATGCGGCATTACACAGGAGCAGTACCTAATTTACCTACTTCTACCACTATATTAAAACATTCAATATTGGGTTTATTGCTTATTTAAACACCAGAGATGCAAAGTCAGTTGTAACACTTGTTTGCTTTTCGGTTTAGGTATGGATTTCTGTTGCTGCTCCTTCATATCCTGAAAGCTGGTAAGTTCAGAAAAACTCAGTTGAAAATTAAACTACCATCCCTTTAATATGTTTGGCCAAATCACAAAGCAGTTGTAAAATGAACAATACAAACATCTATGTGTTTTCTACAAGATACTGAAGAATTCCTCAGTGTGAGTTGTTTCTCTGACATGCACCAGGGAAAGAAGAAACAATCATTTTCTATCAGTTTCATTGCAGAGAATGGCAAGGGACCTTATGGATGCTCAGATTGCTTTGCTTGCTTCAGAGACCTCCCTGTGTACTTATCTCTGTCAACAAAAGGCTTTAAAAGTGGAGTAATAAGAGCTGCTGATAGCAGCTAAGATGCTTGTATACTCAAGACTAGAATTATACATCATGGTGTATCGAGTAGCCAGTATTAGTAATTTTACAACTACTTAGTAGTAGTAGTAAATTTACTACTACTATTAATAATTTTACTACAGTTCTAAAATATCCCTTGCAAAACAAAGGTAGAATTAAATCGCACCACCTGATGATATTTAAATGTTTTTAGAGTTCTCTCCTCTGTTGTTGCTTAATCGCTGAGAAGGACCTCAATAACGTCACCAAGGAAACTCCCTGGACCCAATATCAGGACAAACTGTACCAGATTCAGTCTCAATAGATGCTGGCTGGCCTGTTTCTGGCCAGTGATGGAGGTGCACCCATTTTGCCAGGGCATTACTTTTCCTCCTGTTCCAAGAGGTTTCCCGAATTCTGAGCCAAGGAACCCTGTTGCAGTTCAAGCCTGTTACTTCCAGTCCCACCCCACAGAGTTTAAGTGCCTGGTAAACATCCTGCCTTTCTCCCTGCAAGTGCTGTGTCTGCCTCAGTGGTGTTTTTAAACCAGGGTGTCCAACTCAGATGTGTAGATGAGCTATTTCTGAGTCCAGTGCACCCTCGCAAAGACAGGTCCCCCTTTAACATTGTCACCTCTCTCCCACCTCACCACACGCTGTTTCTGCATTTCCAAACCTTCACTCCTGTCATCTTCCTTTCCCTAAATCATCCACCCACGTAATCTCTTCCCCCAGCTGTAATCTCTCCCATCCATCCCCATGCCTGGCCCCCTCTTGCCCCCAGCCTGACACAACCAATACACTGCTTTGGTGCCACCAACCAGTTGCACCAGAGAGGTTTTGGCTGCAGGGCTGGAGGTGATGGATCCTCCTTAGCAGGGAGGCTGTGGGCAGAGCTGCCCAGCCCTGTGGGACTCACTGATCTGTGCTTTCTGCATCACCTGTCAGCCACCTCATGCCTGTGCCTTGCTCACCAGGAGCAGAAGCTGCCTTTCTCTTGTCTGAAAGGCAGGAAAAGTGTTCTGAAAGCCAGACACAGTCCTGACTTTACCTCAAGTGACCCTCAAGATGTAAATATCTAATGAATGTGTAACTGGAGGTATCTGGGCATGCTGGTTTGCCAGCTGAATGTATTTGTTGAGGGTGTCACCAATAGTAGCAGTAAAATGTGGTTGCTTTCTCATGCTGGCTTTGAGAAATACTGCTTTTACTCCCCTTCTTAATTTTTTGGGTCTCAAAATAATGGCAGCACTCTTTCTTACCAATGTTTCCACTTCTTGTGTTTAAGTGGAGTTATTTGGCATTTTTCTTAATTGAAAAAAAAAAAAAAAAAGAAGTTATTATTAAAGCATTAGGACTTGAATATGTATATGCAGTCAGTGGGCAAAGTCAAATGTGGGTATCCGTGGGGCTGGGAATGACTAACACTGGTTGGCCCTCAGAGGAAAGGTCCCTTTGGAAAATGCACAGGCAAATGGCCATGGAGAGAATTAGCCACTGGCAATTTGCAGGGTAGGAATGACTGTGAAGTGAGCACACTTACCCACCTGCTATAAAACTGATACTGGAGTCTGTATGTGGCAGAACGTACTTGAAAATAATTACTTTTTCCCCCACATAACCTCCCTTTTTTCTCTCTCTCTTTTAATCTTGTAGTTATTGCACTAGAGAAGAAGAACGTCATCAGTAAACTTGGAGACAACGCCACCCTAAGTTGCATTTATAACAAAAGAGACTTGCAATTAAAAAATCTACGGGTCTATTGGCAAATAGCTGATGATGATCAAGGAAGGTGTTCAGTTGTACATGCACTGATCTCTGGCCAAGACAATAACAGTAATCAGTGTATTCACTTTAAAGACAGGACTCAATTATTCTGGGATAGGTTGGAAAATGGTGATTTTTCTCTGCTATTACTAAATGTCAGCCAGAGAGATGGACATACATACAAATGTGTGGTACAGGAAAAAACTGAATATACCAGAGTGATTCACCAGGCAGAAGTGGTTCTCAGTTTAGCAGGTAAGAGCTTGTGTCACTTTGCCCAAATTCTCAGTTCCACTTTTGAAATTCGTGCTATTTCAATGTCATATTTAAGCACATCTTTAACTTTGAAACAGACTTCTGCCCTTTGCTGAAATGAAGCCTGCTTAATTTAAATGTTACAGACAGGGAATGTAAACCTTGGAGAATACATGTAAGAAGTGTTTACCCAGTGTCTGTTTCTTCTTGTTTTTCTTGGGTATGAGGGCTCTTGCATGTGACCAGGTGACAGCAGCTTAAGCAGGTCCTTTCTTCCTTTGGGTTTGGCTTTAACCTTCTGCCCTCCCAGTGATCCTCTCAGCTCTCTGGCTTACAGACCAAACCTGCAGGTGTGTTTCTCTTTCAAGTCAAGAGGGTGTTGAGAAGTCCAGCAATTCGCCTTCAGAACTCATGTCAAAATTTTGTCTTGTCAGTATGTTTCAAAGTGTCAACAACTGTTTCTTTTTTCTCCTTGCTCCAGCGAGTTACAGCCAACCCATACTCAGTGGACCAATAAGAAACAGTAGCAGCACTGGAGAGGAGGTGACCTTCAGCTGCAGGTCTGGCAATGGATACCCAAAGCCCAAAGTTTACTGGATCAATAAAGTGAACAACAGTCACCTGTCTCCATCACAGCTAGAGATCACGCGCCACAACGATGGCACTTTCAGCGTTTTTAGCACACTGAAGGTGAATGCCACTTCTAACATGCAAATAGAGTGCTCCATAGAAAATGAGATGCTGCAGGAAAATCTATCAGCCAACTGTAAGTCCCTTCATGCTGCCTCACGTTTTCTAGATGGCAGGAACATCAATCAGTGTGTCTCTGTCTGTAGCTGTGCACTAACGAGGGCTATGCATTGATTCAGTAGTTCCAAAAAGTGCTGAGAAGATCTCAGGCTTTGTTTCAAGCTCTAGTTATGTTTAGCCATGGACGTGATCTTTAATTCTTCCACATTGAAGTGAATACCCCATCAAGTGTATTATGACAACAGCACTGTGAAGCTCTCACATCTGAAGTAGTCCATAGTTCCTCAGGAAAATGATGGTTTGGGGAATCAGGTTGTTTTTTAGGGGCCACCAAAGAGCAGATCCATGATTTCTGACCCCTACCCAATGGCCTTGCAACACTCACATTTGCTTTTTCAATCTGCCTGGTTTCCAAGTTCAGTTTTCAGTCTCCAAAACTCAACGTAATGCAGCGCACGACTTAAACTAGGTCTGCAGCAAATGGGCAATACGAGCTCAATAGAACAATGGGCCTAATAGCACAAGTATAATATGCTAGTTATTGCTGATGTGATGATTAATAGTAAAAGTAAGTATTTAGTCACTCAACTCTTCACAAAACCAGAAAGTTACCTAAGCAAAAAGCTATTAAGAAGTTATAGTTACAGTACTACTGTTGGAGTTCATTATTTCCAAAAAGCTGTGTAGAGAATGTCTGGAGTGGGAAGGCTGATCTGGAGGTGGCTGTTTGATCTCGTTGCTGTTCCTGGTCCTGCCTCCAGCCACACCTTTCTCTCACAGGTCTCTGCACCCTGGTGCAAGGAGGTTGTAATGTTTCCATAACTGTAGCTGGATACCCACAGTTAATTTACCTGAACACCCAAAACACTGATCCCATAAATGTAGGCAAATGATATAAACTATTTCCAGGAACAAAAATTGAACCCATGAGCAGAAGTTGCACAGTAGAGTGTTTATGAGATAATATACCATGCTGACATCCCAAACTAAAGGAAAACTAAATAACCTCATCATTAGTTTTCTAATGGCATTCTGTCACATTGTCTTCTGAGGGAAAAGACCTTCATATTACTATTTTTGAGGGTTTTTTTTAAAGTCTCACAATCACACTTGAAAGACTAAGAGATATGATTTGAAGCCTTCAGTTTGCAGCAATGAATGAAGAAGATTCTTCACTAACTTCAGGGAAACAGGTTTTCACCCATCTTTCTGAATACCATCGGATTTACATTATAGATTCTGTATAGATTTGTTTTCGACTGAGTCTAAATACAAGTCCAAACATACAGTCTCTCAAAGCTGTAAGGAAAGAAGAAAAAGGAAGAAAGAATATGATGACAGGGAACAGGAAACTGGTATTCAGACAAAATTAATTGGAGATGTGTCTTGCTCAGCAGGAATCACCAGAATCACAGTGATATGAATAGCACAAACCTTTAGTCCTTCAGAACTTTTTTATGCATGTAAAACATGGTGAAATATTTGCCTGGTATGAAAAGTGAAAATTTACTCCTTATTACCTTCTTTTCTATTTTATTCTAGACACACAGCAGCAGCGAAGCAATGGTTCTGGCTCAGAAGGTGACGAAATCCTAGAAAAAAAAGGACGAGGTGCTCAAGCAGCTGGTATCATTGCCATTGTCATTCTGATAGGTCTTCTAACTGTTTTAATCTGCTGGCTGTGGAGAAGGAGGTCCTCTAAACTAGTGTCCTACACAGGTAATGAGACACTTCATTTGCATGACCAAATTTTAAGAATTCTTTTTCACTTGCCAAAGTACTTAATGTTATCCAACAGGAAGAGATCTCAAGTATGACTAAGCTGTCTGTGCACGGCAGCAGGAAATCACGCCATTATTAAAAACTTGGGGTACCCTGGGGTGGAAATCTAGTGCCCCAGGATATGTTATTCTTTATGGTTTTTTCCTCCTGTGTCTGAGCCTCACAGGAAGTAATTTCTGGATGTGAGAGTAACCCAGACTTTGTGCCTGCTCAGGCCATGGTGTGTCAGCTGTGATCCCTAAAGGCTCTTTCTGGACCGATGGCATGAAACAGGACTGGGGTCAGTAGCTCTCTCAGCTGAGCACAGTTTGAAGCAGAAATCAGAGCATAATTCAGTCCTGAGAGCTTTAGAGTCACTGGCTGGATGATGAAGGGTCAGGATCCCACCAGGGTCAAGCAGAAATGAAACTTGTCTCACTGTCACATGTGTACCCTTGTGTAGCTGGATTTGCCCACGTGTGTGACTCTAAAAAAAGCTCTAAAAGACATCTTGTGAACCAGACTGAGTCTGCCAACATACCTGAGTACTTGCTCTAAGCCCCTTTGCAGCTATCCAGGAGCTAACGTCTAAGGGAGCAGGGACAACCACACTTTTCATGGACAAAGGCAATCCATGTTTTCAGTCCGTGCCCTCTTCCTCAATGCCAGCAAGCCTGGGTGCCTCAGAAAAGACCAGGAAAAAGCAGGGTAGTGATCTTGTCCAGGATCTGCAGCAGCTCTTGTAGAAGTCATGTCCTTCCTTCAGAAACAACCCAAGAACAAGGCAGGACTTTGTCCCAAGACAGGGAGCAAGGCAATCACTTCAATCCCAAAATCTCTCCTTCCTGAAATGGTGACCTAGGTTGTAAGCAAATAGAGCATGGACTGAATTTTGCTCTTCAAGGAGCATTTAGCACATTGAACCCTCAGCTTTAGTGGATGTTGCCTAATATTAATCTCATTTGTCTGAAGACTGTGGTTATCTATCCAAAATGCTGAAACCCATGCATTTGTTTCAACAGGTGTCCAACCAAGAGAAGACCAAGGAGGACTCAGCTGTAAGTATTAATAATACATTACTTTATTTTTCTCAAGAGCGACTTAACTTCATAACTTCAGGACTCAAGTTCAGCACAAGCCTGTAGATTAGACTTGCTGGATGATACAAACTGAAGCATTTTTTGGGCACTACATCCTAGAAGGTCTTGCTTCATGTCTGTGAATCTGAGCCTATACACACCTAATTTAAAAAAAACCCTCTCCTTTCCTAAAAAAAACCCATGCTGTTCAGATCTTCACCATTTTCATATTCTTATAAGCAAGAATACAGTATTGCAGGTCAGCTGGTTTACTAATTCATTTATTATTTATAGTAGGAGAAAAATGAAAATTGGGTGAAAAAAATGAAGACAGATTTGGAAAAACAAACTCAGCACAGGGGACTTGCAAGAGTACAGAGAGGGTCAAATATCTGCCTATTTTAGATCTCATTTGGTAGTTTCTGCTGAAGCAAATGACTGTTGCCTGTGTGTCTCTGCAGAACAGGCAGAAAATACTGTAGTTTCACCAAAACTGTAATAGTTAAAGCATAGTTTGCTGTAGCAGATGCTGTAAATGTACCTAATTCATAATATCAAGCAGAAGCAAAATAACGGTTAAACTAAAAAAGTTTTCCTGGAACTTCTTTGGCAGTCATGGAAACTGGGTTATAATGGTCGGTTATTTTCCAGACCGCAGCCTGATCCCCAACATTTGTTTTTGCTAAACATCAACAGGCATTGCACTCTCTCCTGCAGGGCATAATCTGTGGAGGAGGAGGGATTTTCTCCTTCAAATAAGGAGACATTTTCTCCTTTTGTTCCTGTGAACTGAATTAACTTAACACAAGCAGTTCACTTCAGGTCAACTTTTTCTTCTCCAGACTTACTTCTACCCTTCTTGATTAGATCACTGGACTTAGCTCATAAATAAATAATTTGTGACATAAATAAGAGTAAATATTTATCTTGTATTGAAGGCTGCTGTAGCATGATTTGTTCACTATGAACAAAGCAAAGCCTTCCAGACCCTGTCTTTTCCTTGTCATTTCTCCACACCACTTGTGGTAGAGGATGTGGGACAGCAGCTTTGGTGGCTCACTGATGACAAAAGCTGTCCCACTTCCAAGGGCCGTCTTTTGGGCATCCCAATTTACGGACAACTTGGACCAATACCAGAGAAATGAGAATGATGCAGGGAATGTGATCTCTAGTGAGAGATTGGTTATGTCTGTTTAGGCTGGAGAAGGCCAGGCTGATTAAGGACACAATAACAACTCTCTTCAGAGAGTCTTTAGAGAGGATGGGACAAGTTATTTATTGTGCTAATTCAGCTGACACTGCACTTAAGGCACAACAGACTTAAACAAAAGAGATCTGAGCTAGATGTTAGAAGAAAATGTCTAAGGGTAATGGTAGTTGAGCACTGAGGCAGAGTTTGTCCAGGCTATCAAGTCTCCATCGGTCCAGTTTTGTTGCTTTGTTCTTTCTTAATAAAAGAGAAAAACTTTTTTTTCAGAAATTCTTTACAAACATAGCTGGTACTACCTTGGGACACAAGATGGGCTTTGGATAAATTCTAGCCTAATTCAGTCATCATTTGCTATTTTCAAGCCAGTTGTATGTGGAAGATGGGGGGGGTAAGGCACTGGGGAGGTGCTCCCAGGGGGATGCTCTGCCACAGCATTTTACTTTTCAGTATTGCTGTAAAAGCACTTCTGCTTCTGGCACCTTATGAAGAAGGTCAGATTGTTTCATGGGCAGTGAGAATCCTGAATACTGAAAACTAAAATGAGATTACTGAAAATAACTTTGCTGTTACAAAGGAAATAAAAGAGTTTGGAAACTGTGAGGAAGGCAGATTGTAAAGAGGAGTAACTCCATCCTGGTGGGGTTAGTCTCTCCAGACACCCATTCGAGTCAGTGGGGCAGGATGCTCTGGTGAGGAGAAATTCAGAGCTGGAGCAATTCTGAACTACTCCCTGAATTCCTTTATTTCCTGAGAGAAGCCTGGGAAGCTGTTTTCCCTTGGCCACAGATGGGCTTTGTGCACCTCATTCTCTGAAATAGTTTAGAATGAACCCAAGGTGACACTGACATCCCTTCACAAGGGAGGGGGATGTTAACAGGAGGCCACTTTTTCCATTTGCACAGAGAGGCACTTCCAGACTGTGGCATGAGGACAGAAAGCCCCCAGTGTCTTGGGTATCCAGGCAGGACTTCTCCCCAGTCAGTTCTCTGTCAGCAGCATGAATATGTCTTTTCCATAGCTTTGCAGCTTGTTCCACTGGATACATAGGGAAAACAATGCTAGGAATTATTATTTCTGGGCAAGTTTTTTGTCTATTTTCTAATAAAAATAAGTTATTTTGTTTTTACAGCACCTGCCTAAATGGAAGGTCTGCCAACAATTTGGGCAGCTGGAGATGTGTCAAGAGAAGCATCACTCCCTCAGTGGCAGCATTGTTTGTAATACAGTGACAGATTTCTGCCAAGAGAGATGGCAAAAAAAAAAAAAGCTAGAACACAAGAGACTGGAAAATCTGCTGGATTTTCATTCCAGCCACTGACTGTGTCCACAGATCAGCTGTGTCACCACTCCAGCTCAGCACTTTGGACAGTCCTCTGTGATTGTCGGTGATTTGGGCACCTGTACTGGGGCAAGCAGAAAGCCTGGGACTCAGCTGCTCTGTGCCAGACCACTGAAAGCTGGTGACTGTCCAGTCTCTCATCATCATCCCTGAGGACTTTGTCAGGAGCAGAAGTAGCTATGTTTCAGGAGCGTGGGAAGTTCGTGCTGTCACCTTACCCTGAGGATGACTACTGCACGTGAAGAAAGGCAGCTAAAACAAAGAAAGAAAACTGAAGGACTCTGCAAAGTGAGATTTGTGACCTTTTCCATGTTTCTCTCTCTAGAGTACATCCTTTCATTGTCTGTTTTCGCCAGCTTCACGTCACTGTGTACAGAACCAGGCAGAACACTTTGACCCAGTCCTCCAAAACCAGGAGTTGCTCTAATGGGGTTAAGTACTGAATGTGTTAACATAAGGGAAGGTGCCTTCTTTAAATGCACTTGATAGCAACATTTTGGGTTTTACCAAATATTCCACCAAAAAGGGGACTTCCACTTTCAACAGGAGCCAGCTGGAAGAAAAAACAGGCTGTGGAAATCTGACCAATTAAAAAGTAGTGCTCTCTGCTATGTTAATGTCAGGTTACCTGGACTTACCCTTTTCAGGATGGAACAAAAACTGTGGTTGAGCTCTGCTTGATTCAGCTGAATCTTTATTTAAGCGCTTTCCCGTGGCTTCTGGGGAGGATTTTAAACTGAAGGTTTTAAACTGAACTTGTGGTTGTGTCTCATCCTTACAGTCACCCAACAACACAAAACAAAACCAAAAAAGTGCAAACTCCATCAGTGTGATGTCCATGAATGTCCAGAAAGCCAAGAACTGCAGTTTCCTTGTGCCAGTGCATGTGCCTTGCTGTTTCATCCCCAAGCCAGCCAAACTGACTGGTTGAAAATAGCAAAACAGTAAACTTTGCTGATGATAGGAAATTTTGAAGGAGGAGGAATTTTTACAAGCTCTCTTGCCCAGATGGGACAGTTTCCCCATCTTGTCATGGGGGGATGGGGATTATTATTTTAAACTGAGCTCTGGAAACACTTGACCTCTCCTGCACCAGTGTTAGACTAAAAGAAATTATTTTTGTGAATAAGTCATAGCCTTGTTTGTTCTTGCTCTGTTTGTGAGAGGCACTCCAGTATCAACTCTGAGCTCAGACACTGATTTTTCATATCAAGATCAGCTTTCAACTCCCAGCCAAGTGAAAATTTTGTTGTCCTCACATCACATGGAAGCCAGAAGCATTTGGCAATCGTGCAGCAGTTATCTCTTGTCAAGCAATACCCCCAGGGAGGCTCCCAGCTGAGTATCTGTGCTTCTCTCATGTCCATGAATCCAGATATTAGATCTTTTCTGAGTCCAGATCTAGTCTTCAGTGAACCCTACAGGGAACTTGTTTGAGGAAGGGTTTCAGACACCTCAAAAATGTGAACAACATCTGTGTAGATGTGCAGGGTAACCATCTCCTAGTGGTTCAGTAAAAAGTCCTGCAGACATTTCCTCCTTATCTGTCACATGAAGCTGTTTTGTGCAGCCTCTGGTGCTGCTGTACCTGACAGAAGCCTTTTCTATAAGGAGTTTCCACTTTTATATTCTGCAGCTGTAATGGTTCAGAGATGTAAGAAGTGACCGAGTAGTCACTTTGCAATATGTTATTAAAACTGATCTGGACTAATTGGAGCTTCTTACTTCTGGGCTACTTCATGGATACACCTAAATACAAAAGCCTTTTCTTGCAAACTCTGTGCTTTATTTAGCTTAGGGTTCCAGCTATTCTCAGATCTAAGTAAATCCTAGGTGATGGTTGTTACCATTCAAAGGACTTGGGAATTCTATAATAACAGAGTTTTTGTCTTCACATGCCATGTTTATGTTTTAAATAAAATCTATTCATTCTTCTGGATGTTTGAGTAAACCTATCAACACACAGAAACAGGTCAGTCCAAGCCCTTGCCCCCACCCAAAGTGGGTTTTACTTTCAGCCACACTCCTCAGTGCTCCTTTTCAAAGCCCTCAGATAAGGGGAGACAAACAACACAGAGCTGACCACCTTTGCTTTATTTTCTTCCACACAACAAAATCCCTTGAACAACACAACAAACTCCACGAAAGCCATGCAGTAGCCTGAAGGCAGCACTAAGCCTGGGCTGATTCAACTATTTCTCACCTAAATTTACGACCCCAGGCAGAGCAAAGGTACAACACACTCTTCTGCTTCCAGAACTGAAACCAGCTCATTGCACTCCCTCAGATCAGTCTCGCAGCTGAGCACGGGCATCCCCCTCTTTGCCTTCACTAAAGACAGCAGCTCACATGAACGACACGTCCCAAGCAACAAACACATGCACAGGAAAGCAACACTTGATGCAGCTTTGGAGGAAGAGTAAGAAATGGATTCACTTTCACAGAAAAGTGAAAGACTTTTGTTGTGGCATGGCTGGTAAACCACAAATGGAAAGCCCCAAGAGAAAACACGTGTTGCTACTTAGTGATCCGAATCCATCCATCCTGTTGTCAAATTCACTATTTAAATCTTTTTACCTGTGAGAGCTGAAATATCTCTTTTGCTCAAAAAAGCATTCCCTTTTTCCACTTAACAACCCTGTCTCCAACAACTTTTCTCAGTAGCCATTGTGCTATGTCAAAGAAACCTTATTAGTTGCTTTCCCAGCTTGCAGAGTGAATCTTTCTCATATTTGTAGCAAACATGCACAGAAGTTCACATTACCCCCTAAGTGTAATTTCTCTAACCTTTCTCTTTTCCAAAGGAAGAGAAACTGCTCTAAAGCATAATTGAGTACAGCCTAATTCCACAGGGAGAGAACACCCCCACCCCCATAGGTGTTAGGCTCTTAGGGCTTTTCCTCTCAGTATGTGGCGGGCATTAGGGCCTTCACCGCTTTCATGATATGATATGGGGTGGAATCATTGTAATCTGATCCCCATTTGAGGATTATTGCGGAGCTCCTGGGGCAAGTCTGGAACAAGGGTACAAAGGTGATTAGGGGACTGGAGCACCTCAGCGATGAGGAAAGGCCGAGGGAGCTGGGCCTGTTCAGCCTTGAGGAGAGATGACTGAGAGGGGACCTCATCAGTGTCTGTCAGTGTCTGCAGGGAGGGGGCAGAGCATGGACCAGGCTCTGCTCCGTGGTGCTGAGAAGTGGGACAAGAGGAATGGGCAGAAACTGGTGGACAGAACCTTTTGTTGAGGGTTCCTGAGCACTGGAACAGGAGGCCCAGAGAGACTGTGGAGATCTTCCCTGGACATACTCAAAAGCTGTCTGGACACAACCCTGAGTAACGCGTTCCAGGGGATCCTGCGCAAGCAGGGAGGTTGGACTGGATGACCAACTGTGGTCTCTTCCCATTCTCTGTTTATAAAAGGCACCCCACATGTTCTTTGAGGTGATCTCTGCATCTGGCCTCCCAGGGAATTACAGAGCCGTAGCTTCTATCTCATTCATCTTTCAGGACACACTTACATGACAACAGGTCAGTTTGTAAAATTACCTTCCAACACAGGAAAAATGCTTCCAATATTTCCTGTGTTATCAGCACCACTTAGCATAATTGCTGTATCTGAACCATGCTCCCTGCTGCAAAATGAGAGTCCTTGGCAACTACTCATGTGACGTTACTATTAATCACAAACTCTTTGTTTGCATATTGTTATGAAAGAGCCTGTCTCCCGTTTTAGTCTGGCACAGAAAACTGCTGTGGAGAGATAGATGCTCATATATCAAGGACACTTAGGCTGACCTTTGAACTTGCCCAAAACAACAATTTACTAATAAATTACTTGTTTTTCTGTAATTCCAAGAAGCGCTGCTTAGGACAATTGTGTAATTGACAAACTTGGACACAGAGTCATGCTCAAGAGTCACACAAGGCTGTCTGTAGCTGACTTGGTGCCTGCAGTCATATCTCCAGCTTGCAGAGACCTTCTTCCACTTGCTGGACTGGAAAGTCTGCTTCTTTGCAGCATTCACCCCAGCAGACATCCTAAGTCAACAGAAGCTGTTTGCTAATTTTGAATGGGATTACACTGCACAAAAAAAAGTTCACCTTTAAAAAATATTTAGAAGGAGGAAAAAGATACCTCTCATTCAGACTGGAAATCTTTTAAGAGTCTGTCAGTAAGAAGCTACACTAACACAGCCATAATGTGGCTAGGGAGTGACTGCAAACATTTTCTTCATTTCTTCTGCCAGATGTGTGCTCTCACATGTCATCCCTCTTACAAGGCTGAGAGGGCATTTTCGAAACAAGATCAGATTTGCTTGCAAAAACTAGTTTTTCACAGCATCATGCTGGACTAGAAGCAACTCTATACTTCTCAATTCATCTCTTTATCAGTCAGACTTACCATTATTGTGTTATCTAACTCGTAAAATGCATCACCACTGCAGTTATCACAGTTGCTGTAACTAAAAATAGGTCAAGGGATAAAGTTGCAAAATGCCTGAACTGTAGCTAATTTTATAACAGTAAGAAAACATGAAATATCTTTACCACCTTCACATAAGTCTTATTAACCAGCTCAGATCAGTGATTAAACTCTGCATCAGCAAAGTACAAGTCCCATGATAAACCTGATCTTTCAAAGCCTTGTCTTTGGTTTTCCATGCCCTCATGGCTTAAGTCTGGGTATGCTCATATTTCTATCTGGCTCTATCTGCAGCACAGAGGGCTGTTGTCTTATTTGAGATGTGTTATTGAATTATCTTATCAAAACCTGAGAAAAATCCAGCCTTGTGTTGGTTCCTGACCTATTGAACGGGGCTGGCCATATAATGACGATGCTTTCCAGGAGAATTCATTGACTGTTTCTACACAGGGTGAGGCAGGGAGACACCACCCCAGGAAGGTCTCCTGCACTCCTGGCACCAGCTGATACAGAAAGCATGCCCAGAAACTGAAGGACTGGAGAAGGTGAAGCAGTGGCTTTGGAGACCGGGAAGTCTCCAGGGAAACCCATCAGGGTGAGCCTTGGTGCCAGGTCTCTTCTCAGCAGGTGGGGATCCCATTAGGAGTCCTGGTACTCCAGGGCACACTCCAGTGCTGAGGGGTAAGTGCCTTTGAGCAGGAAAAGTTCAAAGAATACATAACTAAATACATAAATAAATAAATAACCCCCAAACTTTGCACAACTGTTCTGCTTAACTTCAGATTATCTGTTTATTTATTTGAAGTTGCGTTTTTCATGACTACCATGAGGCAGACAGCTGCCTGCCCACGGTATTTCGCATGGGACAGTTTGATCAAGCTGAGAGGAGGAACAAAAAAGAAAAGGGGGGAAAAAAAATTAAAATCTTTTAATCTGCTCCAGTGACAATTTGCCAGTCCTCAGGAGATGAAGCTCTGTGGGAAAAATTGATTGGCTTTTAATTTATTTTTTACTTAAAGTAATCGTTAAAGAAGAGCTCCCATTAACAAATATATACTCTGGCTAGCTGGACTGATTAACCACAAAACCACCAGGCATGCACAGAGTGAGCCAGTGCCTTTCATCAGCATTTTTGGCAATGTGGCAACTGCTGACTAGCTTCATACAATGTGTCTTAGGTTCATTTTTGTAAAATTCCTACTCCATCACAACATAATCTGGGTAGAAAATTACTTCCAAACAAACATTCAAACAACAGTTCCTCAGAAATAGAAAACTTGGCCAAAGGAATCCACCAGTTTCTGTGGCTGCATTTATTGTATCAATAGACCTTCGAGTCTTGGGAAACAGTAGTAGATATTCCACATGTTGAACACCTCCACTAGTATTTTATACTATATCAGTTTTTGCATTAGAGCTGGTTTTAGTGTTCCCAGGTCACAGGTGCTCAGGCTTGAGCACCCCACAGCCACGAGGGATACCAGGCACAAGAGGTGTGCCCCTGCCTGCACATTTTTTCAGAATTTTTAGGGTGGGGTTGAAGGGCAGGAAAGGAAAGGAATTGTTTGGTTTAGTCTCCAGGCAATGCTGCTGCAAACAGCGAGGAGGGAACCACTGAACTTTTGCACGTAGGCAGAAGCCAGGTAAGAAGTTGGCTGTGAAGCTAGAAATGGACCCTAAAACCCTCCTACACAGGTCTGGCTCTACAGCCCAGCAATCTTACTCATCTCTCACTACAATGTTTTACAAAGCAAGCTATACTCTTAATCTCTGCACTCCCAGGTGATGGGATAGAGCACCCAGCCTGGCAATAAATAATTGCATAACATATCTCTGATATATTATATCTCAGCTGGAAGCTCCATGCAAGCAGTCAGCAGAGTTGCAGAGGTGAGCACAAAGCAGCCGCACACAAAAGTGTATTTGAACAGAGATAAAGTGCAACTTAGCAGGGTGCCAAATGCTGGTCAAATTTTGCAAGGAGATAAGCAAGAAAGCACGTGGCTCCCTCAACATCCTTGTCTGAATGGCAGAATTGTCACAGACTGGATGCAAACACAACTGGAACGTCACCACCTTCATCCAGACTATTTATTTTTCAGGGAGGGAAGATTGATATTCTTATCTCCCCCGTACCCCAACATGTCAAAGCTCGTGTCCCTGTTCACTGCCAAGACAGCACAGACAATTTTTTTGCCCTCTTGAGGTGCTGCACCCCACAGGTTGGCAGAATACCAGCAGCTTAATTACGCACACAGTTATTAGAGCCTGCCTGAACTTTCCAACTAGGAAAAGTTGTGCTTCCTCTCACAAAATTTAAAAAAAAATATTGATTTTCAGCTAAGGTGAAGTCCAAGATCGGAAAAGTTGCTGCTATATACATTTTGCCTGTCACAAAGTCGCTGCTCACCCTACTGTCTCTGTGGGTCACAGCCACAGGGAAGGTGTTGGGCCTTCAGGGCCTTTGGACACTCACAGCACAGCAGGTGTTGCTGAACTAAACAACTTTCCCACTATTAGACCAACTTCTGATAGGCCAGGGGTAAAGGACTGCAGATAACAACTGCAGAATGGGCACTTTAATTGCTGCTAACATTTACATTAACACACAACCCTTCAGAGACAAAAAACCCTCTACAAAATACAGCGAGAGTGGCTGGATCTGCAGTTGTGTTTAGAAATGAACGCATTAGGCTTGACAAAACTCACACGGGATACCAGAGAGCGTAAACCAAGTTGTAAGGTGTTTTTGCTCTTGGATTTCATGGCATCCCTGCTGT
Organism: Gymnorhina tibicen; assembly: GCA_013399875.1. Lineage (NCBI taxonomy): Eukaryota > Metazoa > Chordata > Aves > Passeriformes > Artamidae > Gymnorhina > Gymnorhina tibicen. The sequence goes on along the minus strand of VXAZ01008961.1, from coordinate 42,912 downwards.
GCCTAAATGGAAGAACTGCTCCTATAATTAGCCTTGGCCTGAGCAGTTGCATCAGTGAAGGACTGCACATGGGGTTGCTGGGACTGTGCTGAACCTCCCCCAGGTACCTCTGCTTGCCTTATACCATTCACAGGCCCAGAGAGGAACCCAGTTACACCCCCCCAAATGCTATTACAGTTGTAAATAAGCTGGTTGGAATGTTAAATACCTTCTGAAAGATGGGTGTGCTCGTCACACATTTCTAGGCAAAGCAGAGCCCTCTCCCTACCTGATTGAAGCAGCCACACACACAATACCAGACTCCCCCTCTCCAGCTCAGATTTCCACCCTGAGCATGTTTGAGAGCCCTATTTTGGCCAGCCCAGGGTAGGACAGTGTAGTAGTGGCTGTAATGGAGAAAAGAAGACAAAAAAGTGGCTAAGAGATAGATAGAGACTTTCGGTCTTTGAGATGTGCCAGAGTCCCACACACAGAGATGAAATGCAATAAAGTGCATTTTCACTGAGTTGCTCAAAGGGCTGGAGAGATGGGGCAGCACCAGGAAAGCTGGGAAGGTCAAAATACAACTGGGGTGTACACATTGTGAGGCCTGTGATGACATTTTGCTCACCACAAGGATCTGCCAAACAACAATCAGGCTCCCCTTGCTGCAGCAAGGGCAGGCTCAGCCCACTCAGCCCCTGCCCTGCTCAGCTAACCAGGCAAGCCTGCCAACGTCATTTTGTCTAGTTTGGGGAAAAGGATGCTGAGGGGTGACCTTGCTGCTCCTTCAGCATCACGCCTGACAGAGTTCAAATACGACCTGGACAACACTCTTGGTCATAGGTTTAGTTTGAGAGTCTTGCAAGGAGCAGGGAGCTGGGTGCTTATGTGTCCCTTCTGACCCGAGGTAGTCTACGATTCTAGGAGAGGATCAGATTTCCCACAAGAAAGCATTTCTTCACCAAGAGAGGGGTCAAACGCTGGAAAAGGCTCCCTAAAATGGTGGTCAGTGGCCCAAGCCTGTCAGTGTTCGAGAGGCATTTGGACAGTGCCCTTAACAAGTTTTGGTCAGCCCTGAAGTGGTCAGGCAGCTGGACTAGATGTCCCTTCCAACTGAAATAGTCTATTCTATTTCTTGCTTTTGTTGGGAGGGAAGCAAAGAAACATGGAGCAACTTATACTTTCAACACCTCCATGTTTGTGCTTTCCACACCTCCTGATCACATCAATCACCTTCAATCAGCCTGAAAGCGTTATCGTTTCAGGGATCACACTGACAAAAGTGGCACAATTCAGCTTCACAGCCATTCCTTTCTCACAGTCAAGCTGAATTTTTGTTCCCATTCCTACTGGCAATGTTCAGGTCATTAGGCCTCAGCTATAGGTGGATGTTTCTTGCCAAGTATCTCCTATTGCTAGAACTTAGGACATCTCTTGGACAGCAATGCTGCTCATTGTTCCCTCTTCCTCTGCAAATGAGCATGCTGCGTCTATTTTTGCTACTATGATTGCACCACGAAAAGACCTCCACAGTTGCTCAAGCGGTTCAAAAGCCAGTATGAGAACTCATTATTTCTTCATATCTCTGCATCTGCCCTAATCCTGGGATAAGAGTCCTAACCACATAAGGTATTAGCTAAATTTGTGGAAACAAGTGAAACCACCCACAACCAGGATTGCTTCCCACGGGCTGGAATGCCTCAAGTCTGCAGCCAAATCCAAAATGACAAATAAAGTACAGACTCAGGTGCTCACCAGACTGATGTAAACAGTCGTTTTGTTTCCAACTGAACTGGAAAAGTGTCATAAATGAAATTAGAAGGTTGGCTTTCACATGTTTAATTGTTCAGTGTCCAAATTAAGAATTGTTAAAATGGTTAATTATAAAAGTGTTAATTGTTGAATGTTACCCCAAGTTAGAGAGTTTATTCCCTGTTGGTTTGTTAAGATTTTACTCAAGTTCCCTCGTTTAACTGGTTTCAAGATGTGTAAAACTTTTCAATCCCTTTCCAAGTTCAGAAACACCCCTCACCCATACCCCAGGGACTATTCCTAGCACTCGACCGTTAACCTGCAACTTAGCTCCATGGCAACGTGGAATTTTAATGAGGATTTTCCCGCCTTTGGAAACTGGTAACACCATCACTGACTGCTTCCCTAGACAACAGCGAGCCATTGGTCAGAAGATATTACTTCATCCAAGGACTACACCAATCACCCAGTGCCATGGAGGCTGGACAAGGGGCGGTCTGGGGAGGGGACAAGAGGGCATAAAGGAAGGTGCACAGCTTCAAAATTTGCTCTTTCAGGTTCAGATTAGCTGGGGTGAAGAGCCCAACGCTGGGGTCACAGGCCTACCTCTCTTATCAGAGACTTGATAAAAGACTTTTTGCCTTGGATTAGCTGAGGCAAAGCCCAGCATTGCAAAGCTCTGCCTTGGGTCAAAAGCCAGTTCGGCTACAAGGGTCTCTGATCCCTGTGTTCCCGGGTTTTTGATTTTTTTTTCCTCCTTGGAAGTTTCTTTCCGAATTAATTTTTCCTTTAATAAATTCCTTTTATTTTTAATTAAACTACAAGAGTTGTCCCCATTTTTCACAAAAAGGATTAAGGTTTAGCAACAGGAAGTAGAGAAGATGAGCATGGCAAGCTATAGCTACTGTTGGTCTGTACTGCCTTATCCAAAAAACCTTGCTGTCTTCTGCTCAGAATGACAAATGGAGTTTGCACTTTCCTTCTGAAGAGAGCTTGGTTAAGATTGTCTGTATTATTTGGTTCATCTGATGACAAAAGGGGAGCAGGGCAAAGAGAAAAACTGACATTTATTTGTAATGCCAGGTACGAACCACCAATATGTGATGAATAACAGCCAAAAGAAGACTCACTTTTTTTGGAGTACTCTGTCAGCAGGGTTAGAAGCCATTCTGACTATAAACACAAGCAGAGGGAAATATACAACTGAAAAAAGGAATATTGCAAGGTTACAACATGCTATCATAGCACCAACTGAAGATATACAGGTCCCTTGCCCAGTCTGCACCAGCACCTAGCCGAATGCAAGTTTATATTCCAGATCCAGGAAATTAAAGTAAATAAACCGTTCATTCTTCCATCAATTCACTTGTAGGTGATGAAAACAGTCTGGCTCTGACTTCGGAAAGCATCTGATTCACAGTGTTTGAATTAGCAGATGTGTGGGCAACTGTGTTTGGTAACAAAGCAAGGGAGTTGTGTTCTGTGGAAAAGGAGGCTGTATTTTGCTTCTGTTGGAAGCCTTTTAGCAAATATGCAGGATATAGCAAATGGAGGGCAGAAAGCACATTTATACAATCTAAAAGCAGCATGACAAAGGTACTGATCATTTGAACATCTCCAAATACTGAAGCGAGGAGCCCCAGGGTCTGAAAACCAGCAAGATATTACGCAATGGCCTGTAATACACGAGTCAGCTTAAGGATTTGTGTTGGCTTGGTAGCTTGTCTCAGCAAAGTTTTGTTCTGTATTTGGTTCATTGCACATTGCAATTCCTACACACTGTAGGAAGCAAGAAAAAAAAATATACCAAGAGGCCTGCATGGATGTACAAGCAGATCCTGGCAAAACTCAGGCACAAAAGTAAGCATGCAGAGGGTGGAGCAGGGCTGGGTAACATGGAAGGAACAAAGAGACACTGAGCATGCAGAAACACGGTTAAGAAAGCCAAAATCCACCTGGAATTGGATCCGTTCAGGGTCTTGATGAGATGCACCAGTGAGTGCTGAGGGAGATGGCAGATACCATTGCAAGGCCACTCTTGATCATCTTTGATTGATGATGGCAATTGCAAGCAGTGCCAGAGAAGTAGAGGAGAACAATCATCCCTGTCTTCAAGAAAAGAAAGAAAAAGGATCCCATGTTGAACATAAGTCAGCATTGTCTCCTTGTGGCAAAGAAGATAAATGGTATCCTGAGCTGCACTAGGCAAAATATTGCCTGCAGGTTGAGAGGGGTGATCCCTTCCCTCTCCTCAGCACTGATGAGGACACACTCGGAGTTCTGGGCTCCCCATACAATAAACACATTACTTTAAAGGAGAGAGAGTGCAGTGAAGGGCCACAAAGATGATGAAGAGCCTGGAGTATGTGTTCTGTGAGGAAAGGCTGAGAGAGCTGGGGCTGTTCTGCCTCAGGCAAAGAAGGCTCAGGTGGGATTTCATCAATGTATGGAAATACCTCCAGGGAGGGTGCAAAGAGGACAGAGCCAGGCTCTCTTCAGTAGTGCCCAGTGGCAGGACCAGAGGCAACAGGCACACACAGGAGGCTCTGTCTGAAGATCAAGTAGGTGGCCTGGCTTGAGCAGGGGAGCAGAACCAAATCACTTCCAGAGGTCCCTTCCAACCTCAACCACTCTGGGACTGTGGAAAAGTTATGACTGGATTTAGAAAGTGTATAGCCATGACAACAGCACTCTCCTTCAGGTCACTCAACCCATGCTAAGTTTAATAGGACAACGCTGAAAGAACAGGAAGGGTAGGAAGAAAGAAATATTTCTTTCAGTCTTTTCTTTCTGTCAATATAAACAGCTATAAACCAGTATTGCACTGCTGCCAGGTCCTCATTTTCTTTCAAGCATGACTACATTCAGCATAGCACAGTGGAACACTGAGCGATCACAGCATCTCGCTTCTGTAACACGAGCCATTAATGAGCCTGGAAAAAAATATCCCCAACAAAAACCAACTCCAAACCAAAGCACAAACACACAACCACACTCTGGAGAGCTTTATCCCGGTGAGCACTCACCACAGATCAGCATGACTCCTTTGTATTTATCACTGAAAATCAAACTGAGTAGTAACTCTATGGCCATGCCCACCAGATCCACAACCTTCACTCCAGGCCATTAAATGACCACAGGTGTCTGTGGCTCCTGCATTTTTGTACACTGAGAGATTTTGAAAGAATGCATTAGTGATCCATATCTGCTACCTCCTCCTGCAAGATGGGAGGACAGCAATAATGTGAGAAAAGAATGGAAGACATGGAGGATATCTAAGCACAAAGCTGGAACACAGTAGCCTTTCCATCTTCATGATTTTTTTTGCTAGGTGGTACTTAATTACCAAGACAGTGCACCTCAAAGGCAAAACACAAGAAAAACTTGTATTTAAAGACATAGGACTTTAAAAGAATGTAGTGGAAAAGGCTGTTGAAATCACTGGACACACAGGGGAATTAGCTGATGGTTTCAATTTAGGCTTGTTCAAAGCACATAAAGAAGGAATTAGCCTATGAAGCATTAAGGATACACCATCACATCCTGAAACTTTGTTGTGGAGTGCTTTTCTTTTATCTGGAGCAGGACATTGCACCTCTAAGTTAGACTCCAACAGTTGTGTTAACTTGGACTGTACTTCTGCTGTTGTGAGAAGAGCTCTCAGAGTAGGATTAGGATCTTCCAGAAGAGTAGCTCTCAGAAGAGCATGAGGGGAAAAAAACCACCAATGTGACTTTCTCTTGACGTTAGTGCAGATATAGATGGTTTTGGTACTTCACCAGGAATTCTAGTCTTGGAAGCCTTCCACTTTTGTGCTTCAGTGCTAGAGAGAAAATAAATTCTGAGTTTGTACAAGTTTTTTCCTCTGCTCTGTCTTCCACTCATCTAAATGTGAGTTGCATCAGGCATTCAAGGCTTTCCGAAAGTGAAGTGCCTCAGGAAACACTCTGGATTATTACTGCCACAGGAGAGAATGAGCAACTCCATTACAGCCCTATTTGAGTGAGAAACTACATATTGCTCAAATACTACCATGAAGCTGACTGATTTATCAAGTGTTACTTTTGAAACCAATAAATAGAGTGTGGGTGGCTTTATTTGTTTTGTAGCATAATGAAATGTGACTTTCTAGATTTTCTTCATTCATTTAACTTCTAGCTTAATACAAAAAAAATCAGACTTTAAGTAATTTTTTTTGTATGAGTGTTACATATTAATATTTAAATTCATCCAGCATGATTAAATAGCAAGATCTCTACTCTACTATTGTTTATTTTTAAGAAAAAATATTATTTAATACTTTTTAATAATAATTCAAATCAATGAGTATGCCTTTTATGGTATGTTTCCATAATATAAAGTTCAACACTAACAATGCATTAAAAAGTGTGTGTACACAACTATAAAGTAAACAAAGGGAAATGTCAGAAGGATTCAATGCAAGAGACACTACCCAGAAACTGGCAGTTTGAGTAAGTGTTGGATAGAATCCACCAAATATATTTTTCCACAACTGCTGAATTGTGCAATTATGCAACTATGTGCAAAAAACCCACCCTACTGAAGCACTGCCCTTGGCAGCAAATGCCCATTGAAAGAAAAACTTAAATTCCTTTACGAAATGCCACAGCAGACCATGCCAGGCCCACAGCTCAGCAAGATGCAAGAGCTCTCCAGGAGAAAAGGGAAGGCTTCTGCTATGGCTGGCTGGAAACATAAGGGGTAAATATTACTCAGTATCTGCACACCAAAAGCAGAGAGCCAGGGGAAAAGCAGTGCTTGACTGCAGAGCAAATAAAAGAAACAGCTTTTTTTTGGCATTGGAGAGTTTGGAAGGGCATGCTTAGAAACTGCAAGTGGTAGCCTCTGTGCTCAGGTGTAAAGGAAACCAAATACATGAACATCAGTCAAAACTAATTGTAAGATAAGAGTTTTTAAATTATTTTATTTTCTCAGTAGAAAGAGTTAAGCAAAGTCTCAAGTGCCTGCTTAAGCTGAGAGATGAGTTGTTTCAGAAACACTGGCAAAATCCTTGTTCTGAACATTTTCAAGTAGCACATTCATGCAAAGAAATGTTTAACTATGGGACAAAAGATAAGCAGTCCTCCTAGAAAGAACTGCAATACCTGAATGCTGCATTATCATAAATAGCTAAATTCTGGGAAAGTATCAAAGGTGGACGTTCCTGAGCTTTTTCTATTGGTAAAGTCGTAGCTTGCAAACCCTTACATCAGCTGAACTCACTACGAGAGCCAACAATAATTCCCTTTATTTCTCAGCTTGGCTGGAGAAACAGCCCCTGATTTCTGAGTCACTGCTCACATCCTGCCCCACTCCAGCACTTCCTCGTTCACAGCAGCAGCTCCTCACAGCAGCACATTTGATCTCAGCACATGCAGAGGGAATACAGGGAGATTCCACACAGGTAAGCAAGAGATCAAGTTTTCTGTCTTGTACAAGAAAGTGCTAAAAATGCAATTTTTGGGCTATGGGTTTTGGCTAAGGTCTTTTACACTTTCTTCAGATGATGTAGCCACGGGAAAAATGAAAAAGAAATGATCTGGATACGGCATGGGGTTTGTTTTTTTTTTCTTTGTCATAAGCGACAGTTTGCCAGGGAGGAAAAGCTACAGATTGAGGGGGTTCCCAGCTGTGTAACTCCTCTTCCCTGTGCTAGCTCCCAGCTGGGGTGTGCTTCAACTGCAAAATGGAAAGTGAGGCTGAGGCTGCCCCTAAAACAAAAGGCATTTCCAACTCATTTTCTCACTGAGTACCACTTTGCCTTTATTTCTGCTCTTATCTTTCTGCTTTTCCTTAGTCATTAAAGTGACACACTGCCAGAAGTGACTGAGCAGGGAGTTTCAGTTTAGTGAAGTTCAGAGGACAAACACTAGGCTGAAAACAATCAAATCATACTTGCTGCCTCAAAATGCCACCTGAGCAAGAGCAAAGGCTCAAGACATTCAGTGTAGTAGCCACACCAAAAAGAAAGCTGAATAACTTCTCAGGTTCTGAATGCTCTCTGTTCACAAACTGACAGAGAGTAACAGCAGCTAAAGAGGAAGGCAAAGGGGTCCCAGGGTACTGAGCAGCACGCATACCACCACAGCACCCGAGGTCCGAGCTGCAGGTAGTGAAGAAGTCAAGTGTAAGAGTGACAAGAGAAAAAAGAGGGCAAACAACTGCACAGGAAGGGTTTTCCCTAGCTGAGTCACTGTGGTTTCTGCTACTAGTGGTGGTGGTAGGCTCTGGGGGGGAGGGGGGAAAAAAAATAGAGAGAACCAACTTCTGTTGCACAACTAGGTTTCACTCAAACTTGTTGCCTTCAAGTTTTGATAGAAGATTTATATTCGATGAATTAAAAAAAGCAAACCACAAAAAGTACACAGCCATAGATATAGATGTACATGCCAGTATGAGAGGGCATTTAAAAACTCTTTTCAGTCTTAAAATCTAATTTTCTTCTTGATCGCTTTTCCCTTCCTTGAGAGGAGACTGTACCCACCAAATTAATGCAGGGACAGAGGAAGGTAGAAGAGACACCTGGGAAAATTACAGAGCAACAGATGCCACAAAGTCCAATTTCTCATACCTCCTCCATGTGAATCTGGAACTCAGACCCCCTCAAGAGCCAGCTCATGCCAGATAATTTTGTCTTTTTGAAAGCTAAGTGTTTCACCAGTTGACTAAAAGTGAATCCTGAGGAAGAATTGAAATGACACAGCTATAGATTTCAGTTCTCATTAAATCAAAAAGCTTGCCATTATTTGGAGTTTATCTTGGTAACACAAGTGGAAGTAGTGCAAAGGTGGAGATCAGCACAGATTTTTCACTCTAGAGAAATCATTTATCTGTTTCTGGAAAGGGTGAGGAGATGATGAGAAATTTTCAGCTCCAAGGGCTCTTCTTGTAATACAGACCGGGTTACTGAAATATTTACCAAGATAAGCATTACAAAAAAGTCTCTGATATACTTTCCCCAGTTGGGAAAGTCCTAAAAAAAGATTGCATGGGTGTATACTACATTCAGGAGACTATCTTTTGGTAGAACAGTCACCAGTTCTGGGTATTTTATCTCCTGAGAAGCCACTCAGTGGTTGGGGGTATATGAGGAATGGGTGGGAGAACACTTCACTCTACAAAAGAAAAGAACTATACATTCTTTAAAAAAAAAACAAAAAACAAGGCAATCAAACCACCACCAAACCACACAGCTGCAGTCAACTCTTCAGGGGGCTTGTTGGATTTTCCCACTTTATCATGGTGAATGGCATCTACAGTTTACTGCTAACATAAAACAGAGACCTGTTGGAGCAGATCCAGAAGAAGTCCACAACAATGGTCAGTGCTGGAACACCTCTCCTCTGAACACAGGCCAAGAAAGCCGAGGTTATTCAGCCTGGAGAAGTCTCCATGGAGACCTCAGAGGGGCCTTTCAGGGGCTGGTAAGAAAGAGACTTTCTACCAGGGCCTGTAGTGACAGGACAAAGGACAACGATTTTAAACTGAAAAAGTGTAGAAGTAGATTGCACATAAGGAAGAAATTCTTTACTGTGAGGGTGGTGAGGCACTGGACTGGGTTGCCCAGAGAAGTTGTGGATGCCCCATCCCTGGAAGCATCTAGGCCACGTTGGATGTGGCTCTGAGCAACCTGGTCTAGAAGATGTCCTTGTCCACAGCAGGGGGGCTTGAACAAGATGATCTTTCCATGGTCACCTCCACCTCATTCTACACTTCTATGATAAGCACTTAAGATTCCTTTGAAAAGGTTGAGCTGGTTTGTCTTTCACACCCCTCTCACATTCCTTTTCTGAACTGTGGTACAACCTTCCCTCCCTCTCAGGATTAGGAGCCTATAGAGCAACAGCCCCCTATGGAAGCTGAGCATTCCTAAACATCCACCAAAACATCCAGGTGACAAGACACTGCATGAACCTGTCAATGACTGAGCTTTGGTTCAACAGATGAGAGGAATAAGGGGAGGAGAGAAAAATGTATATAAACTGTCCTCTGAGCAATGAGATACTTTTCTGCAACAATCCATTAAATATAAACACACATGCTGAACATGAACATACTTCACTGAGTGAATCTCACTGAACACTGACAATTTTCAGAGGCATTTGGGGATGTGTATATGTTTTGAATGTACCTGTAGCCATATTTTTCACAGCAGCCTGAGCCTCAGAGACTTCCAGTCCCTGATTTCAGTTCACATCTGCTCATTTGTTTTTAAAACAGCACCTCAACACCTTGAGGCACAGCCTAACCCCACAGCAAGGTGTGGTGCAGAGGTGCCTATGCTAACAGGGACCGGAGAAGTGCCACTGTCTTAGTGTAGCATTGCATGGGCATGAATTCCATCTGCTGAAGGGGAGTTATTAATTGCATCTCCCCCATACCCAAAGTTTCACTCCAAATTCACTTCTGTTCTATAAAAAAAAGAACACTGGTGAGTGATGTAATTCAGCTTTTCCTTGGTGTAGTTGAAGAATGCAACTTTATTAAAGAATGGGAAGGGTAGAGACAACAGGCAGATTATTCATCTAGGTAACTGTGATGGATTATAATCTAGAGGGTTCTAATTTTTTAAATTATTTCTACAACTTACTTTTGTGTTTTCCTCTCACACTACCTCGTGCATACGTTATCACGCCGTTTTCCATATTATTTTATTCCACTTACAATTTCCTTGCAAGGCAGCTGAAAAGACCAGGCTAAATGAGATGAAGGAGACTGCTGTTCGCTTGATTTTTTTTTTTTTGCCTCCCATCAGTTTATGAATATAATTAGTTGTAGAGTCCAAACATTTCTCAACTAAGTACATTTATGTGTAATCTCCAACTCTGGCTTCTTTTCTAACATCTGAGCTCCCCATGTTCTACATTTGTACATGCTTAAGTTCTGAACCAGAAGTTCTTCATAAAAGCAAATTTGCTTTCAGCTCCTTTATCAGTAGTCTTGCCAGGCCAATGATTGCTGTCACCACAGAGAGAAATCAGAACTGGAGCCAAGCAGATCCTTCCCCTTGTTTCTCCAAAGAGGACTGATTTATTTTGACATCAGGAAAAGGAAGAGCATACAGAACTCCATATATTTCCCTCATTGAGGCAGACCAGCTTAAACTTGGTCACTCCTCTTACCCAAATGCAGTTTAGTATCCAGAGGATGCCATTTTCCTTAAATAGCAATAGAAATGATGAGAGGGGAAAAGGAGATGCCCAGAAGCATTTGAGAAACCCAAAAGGTGAGAAGAAATGGCAACAGGAGTGTCACCACTTTTCCAGCTCTACCACAGATCCAGCAAAGGCTATTCCATGGTTAATTCACTCCCATACACTCCTCACTCAGTCACCCATAGCGATGCTTTTGAAGACTCAGGCTGCAAGCTAAGTTTTTCTGGCAGCTGGCAGGACTACAGGTAGCATTGTACTTGTATTTCTCAGAGATTTTTGAAAGCAAAGTATGATCCTGAATGAATCTAAAGCCCCATAGTGATAGGACCTATAGAGTAGAATCTGTTAGAGCTTCTACTGTCTCCTGTAACAAAATCCATATTCTTTTACAGACTGATTTTTTTTGTTTGTTTGTTTAAGATAAGGAAGGAATTTTTCTTGACAAGAAAGTCTGAAACATGTGAGGATGGAAGTGAAAGCTCCCTGGGGTTCCCATGTTTTGTTGCATCTCTTGTACTTTCTAAGTCCTCTGCTGGGAAAGGGGAGGGGGGCATGAAATGAAGAGCTTTAGGGCTAAAAGATTTTCCTGGAAAGGTCCCCTCTACAAGACAGCTGTGCCAAGCTAGAGAGTCAGGGTCAGCACTTCATTTCATTTCATCCATGACTAAGTCTCATGTAAATCCCTGTGCTGTAACACATTCTACTACATCCTCCCCCATTTCTTCACTCACCACAGAGGAACGAAGCAGAAAAGAGCGTGTTGATTTGTACTAGAGTGTTGTCATCCATCCAACAAGTGTACTCTGGGGAAGCCTTATTTCATAAACATTGCTTGGGCCCACACTTGGGATCTATTGATGCCAAGGAAAGCAGCAGTGCCTTGCTGAGCACAAACACCGGGATAGAGCTGCTGAAACCTGGATAACTAGGACAGTGTCTGGCTGAAACCTTCATATTCTCAAACCAAAAAGCAAAATACCTAATTAAAGAGCCACTGGGGTTATATGGCAAGTCTAGGGGATCTACGGAATCTTTGAATTTCCTCATGGGAAACTTCTGTCCTCAAAGATGATCCTCCACACAGTTAATTTCACCTTTTGAGAACCTCACTGCAGCTACAATTTTCATGGTGGTCATGTAATGAAGCCACTGTATTACAGGTGTTTTCCAAATACTGCTTTCATTGAAGTTGAACAACTCAATTCAGATGCAAAGTGACCTGCACAAGCTGATCTAAGTCAGGGCAGCTTTGCTGGCTTGACATAGCAGCATGTCCCTGCCTCAGCCCAACTACAGATGTGTCCTACACCTCAGAAGGGAGAGAAGGATCTAACTTAGGATATCCTTGGTTAAAATTCAGTTTTATTGTCTTGGTTCCTCTTTTCTCTTACTCCTCTATGTTGATACATGCATGAACAAGTTCCCACTCAGAAATAGTCCTCATATCAAGGGTCATCTCCAGGGGGTGTAAACTTCAGCTCCAATCCACCTTGCATTTGCAGCCCATGGTGCAGTGTGGATTTTTACCTGTTACTTTGCTGTGCCTTAAAATAGACCTCCCCTGATGAGAGAGGAATTTGAAATCCTTGCCGGGAGTCCTAGAGACTAATGAGACCTTCAGTGCTCTCTGCTTTCTGATAGTTTATTAAGTCTTATCAGAGAAGTAAAGCATAGAGCAGAGAATGGAGCAGAGTGTCCTGAGAGAGTCTGCAAAGTCCCGAATGTCTGCTGAATGTCCCGAATGTCCGCAGAATCAAGATAACACGGCCTTCTTAAAGGTAAATCATCCAATAGGAACTTAAGACGAAAGATATTTTCACTTTTCTACCAATGTTCAACAAATGTTTATGTCACGTATACAGGAACCACAGATTTCTTTATCCAATCACCTTAAATAATTTTTACTGAAAAACATGGAGTAATAGAAGAAGAAGAAAGTCTAGGAACAACAACAATCCTCCATTTTGGAGCTCTTGCTTTTCATCTATTTACTACATTAGTAAACCCAAAACCTTTATATATTCACCCTGTGATAACCTTACATAACTGACACCGAGCTCGGGCGGTCAGCCCGGGTTTGCCTGCAGCGTCAGCAGAAAGATCTCCTTAGCCTGATGGCTGAGCAGCTTTCCCACAAAGGGCTCCGTCCCAGTGCCGGTTTATGTGAAGGCACAGGAGAGTAAAAGGAGGAGAGGGAGGACTTTGGTATGCAATCTGACAGCTTTAATGTAGGAACACCATCAGAGGGAGCAGGGACCAAAGCCAAATTCTAGGTCAATGCATGGACTTTGAAAAACTTGGAAAAAGAAGGGGTCCAGGGTATACCACCAATGGGGCAGAGTTGAGGAGGAGGGTCAAGGGGTACAACTTCTAATCAGCACAACTTGGGGGAGGTAACCAGGGGTACAAGCCCATAGAAGGTCAAAGATAGCAGAACTTTTTCTAGAAAGATATGAATATTAAAAGAGGGGGATACATATGCAGGAGGGGATTGGACTAAACTTGGGAGGGTACAAACCAAAAGGGTAGGAGGGGTGTAGGATGATGGACTTAGCAGCTCCACCACTGATCGTCGGATCCCCAACCAATTTGGCAGGCTACTACACATAACATTCTATTATCTGGTTCACACCGATGTGTGTTCTAATTCTTCCCAAAGAGTTGGCAGTTTTCTCCATGGACGAAGGTCAAAAACAGTGTTGTCCAGGGGAGTAAAACTCTTCAAAACAGGCAGGGAAATATTCTCTGCGTTCTGAGTGCAGAGATTTTGGGATGAAGCAGCTGTAAGAAACAGAGCTCAGTGAGGTAACACAAATCATGGCAAGGCCACCACTGACTCCCTACCAGCAAGGTATGGATCAGAGACACCCCATGTCTTATCCTGGTTAGGCCAGGGCAGGTATTTCATCTTGGGTGGCTCCAGAACCTGGGGGACTGCAAGGCCCAGACATTTTGCCATCCCTGAACAACTGCAGAGAAATAGGATTGCTTCAATTTCTGAAACCTGTGTTCTGCTTCAGAGCCGCTCTGAGGTGTTCACTGTCATTCAGCTGCCAACTCAGTCTCCCAAATGATGGTTTACAGCTTGAATGAAGGGTTATACAAAGGCCAACATGTAACACTCTTAGTTTCGTCCTCTAAATAAACAGTCCTAGAAGCACCAAGGTCAGCTTTGAGTTCCTCAAAGAAAGATACAAACTGAACAAGGCTCTTCAAATCCCGTCTGGTAGCAGGAGAGGAATGTAAGGGCTTTGAACTGCAAGTATGAGATCAGCATGCTAACATCTCGAGAAGATTTCTGTGAGTGCTCTGAGGAAGTGCTTCAAAACTAGGTCAAGTAAACTTCACATGCCTTGAGTGCCTCCTACAAATCACTTCTCCCTTGGTCTGAACCCATAAGCTACAACTTTGTTTAACAGCTGTCAGTTAAAAGCACAGGACCAATCACACCTAATAATTACTAGTTACATTTGTGGAAAGTTATCAGCAAGGGAAGGGGGGAAAAAAAGTAATCTTGTTCCATTAAATATTCTCACAAATGGACATTTGTGTTTGCATAAAGGGCAGCTGTAATGTGTAATGCCATTCCACAGTGCTCTAAAGACCCAAACACAATACTTCGTTTGCCTGCATTATAATGAGGCCTCAAGATGTTTGGCAGCTGCCTGTAAAATATGCACAATGCCATACCTAACCAATCAGCACTTGGTACTTTCCTGTCTGAGGACATCACATGCCTTTCCTTTGAGAGTCACAGATGCAGTAGGTTGCACAGAAGTCCCACCCAACACTCCTCCCTACCGCCCCCAGCTGAAGTTACGAGGTGCAGTTTGAGTAAGAAGTAGGTAATTGTCACATTCCCATCAAGAATCAATCCACTCAAGTTCTCATTGAATGTATCAGCTCTTTTTACCAGTAAGCAAAGACAATTTGGAGAAGGAATCCTGCCTTTCCAAATCAAAAAGTTTCTGTGCAGTTTTCACTCCAAGTTTAGTCATTGCTGAAGCCCCGAGTCTGGCCATCATGTTACCACACATACTCAGAACTTGAGCTTTCAAAAAGGCACATCAAAAAGATGGGGTGTAGTGTACCCCTATTCCATATCCCTGCCTGCCCTTTCCAGGTGGCTTCCCCTTCCCCCATCTCTAGTCCAAACCACTCCCTCAGGTTCCCCTGTTATCCTAACACCGCCCTTGTAGCGCCCCTATGCCCTGCCATGTGCTCTCTCTGCCCGGGATAAGGGGCTCTGAATCACATGAGCTGGGTCTCTCTGCCTTGGGGTTCAGCCAGCCACCAGCTTCTCTCTCTCTGGGCACCGTGCCATGTGCCAGCCCCCTGCCTGTGGGGGCTATCACGTGGGCTGGTCCTAGGCCTTGGAGAGTTAGCATGGAATAAAGACCTGCTGCTGTCTCCATGCAAGAGCCTTCTCACCTCCTTTACCGCCACCGCGCTGTTGTGAGCTGACAATCGACTGAGATAGCTCAGGCTGCCAGAAGGCTTTGGAATGCCCTGTGGCACTCTCAGGAAGGTTGCTGCGTGCCATACCATCGCAAGGGAACCACGCACAGCAGCAGTGGGGTTTTCGTGGAGCACTGGTGGCAAGAGAGGATGTGAATTCAGACAGTCCAGCTGTGGGAACAGGGCTGGCTCAGGGGAAACATCTCTTCCCAGCCATAGGAAGACCCACTCAGTTGCTACATCTGTCTAGACTAAAAGAAGGACATTGCAATGACAAAAATCCTCCTGGATACAGCTTGGCTAGACATCTCCCTGGAAGTGTCTACTTCCCTAGAATCTGATGGCAAAGCAGAAAAATCAATTGTTTACTCTAGCAGCAACAGCTGTGTATTGAATAATATTGTGTTTTAGGAGCGTTTGACTAGTAGAAACACACTGATAAGTGCTTTGAGACATGAAAGTAAGGACATCCCTTCCATCCAAACAAAATATACACAGCATACTACAAGATGCCAAAAGAGCCTAACCAGATATGGTCCTGCCTCTGCCCTGCACATGGACAAATAATAAAGTATTTGGCCTACGATTTTAAACATTTTGTGCAACAAATGATTAAAAGGAGGTAGTCTTTTCTAAGGAAAGTGCAGCAGGCATTCTTAACTAGAGAAACCCAAAGATAAACAATGATCTCTCATATATATAGAGATAGTTCCTTCAGCTGATATTTTACATGTCTTGGTATCACGGAAAACAGGGCTAATCACTGGTATTTACAGTTCTCAATGTGTATGATATGAGAGAAAGCTTAGATCCTGCCTCTGATTTGGGTGTATTTGCACCTTAAGAGATCACTAGAACAGAGACTATCAGAGAAGCTTGAGAGTAACCAGTTTAAAGTTATCACAACTTGGATGTGCAACATTTACGTCATGACTCTAGGAAATGGGAACAGAGAAACATTTGAGAAGACTGGCCCTGACACTGCACAGCCATAGCCACCTGCTCAGTTACGGATGGCCTCATAAATGACATTGGTTCTCTGATATCCCAGGAGAAGGTATCCAAGGATTCAGAGTTGTTAGGTGAAGATTAGAGATTTCCATTCACACACACCCTTGATTTTTGACATGGCTGGAACAACCAGCACATCTTTCTGCCCTTTATGCCCCAAGGCAGATCATGCACCCAACTAGCAATTTGCTGCTGTATAATACACATATTTAACAGTGTTTCCAAAATCAGCTGCACAGACCTTATCACTGTAGTGCTCCCACTCACTTTTTCCTGGATTTCCAAAGAACAATTGTTATCTAGGTGATGCAAAACCTCATCACTTGTGCACAACTCCAGCCAAGAGCTCAGAGGGTGCCAAAGCAGATGTGCCACAGGTGTCTGTGGCACTGCAGAGACTGAAACAGCTCCTGCAGCTACCCAGAGATACAAGATCACAACCATGAAGCTGCAACCTGTCCCCACCCCTGCAGAAGTAGATCCAGTTGGGCCTGGATCATCCTACGGAAAAAGAACACCCGGTGTGAGATGGCATCAGTATTCACAGGGTGTTAACGAGTGGAAAGGAAAGAGCAGGAGTTCAAGGGTGGGTAAGGCTGTGTGTTGGGAGCAGGGAGATGTCACTCGAGCAGTGCTTCAGCCAGAGCACTGTCAGGACCTCTCAACAACACTGGCAAAGGTAAATGTTGCAGTTTTGGAAAGGAAAGGGCTCAGTCATTTGGGGGAAAGCAAGTTCTAAAGCTGTGGGTCAGTGCAATGCTCTGCTGAATTTTCAAGCCTTATCTGGGCCATGCATTTCACACCCTCAACTTCCACTTCAGGGCTAGTTGAAAATAGGTTGCAAACTAAGTTCACCTAAAACTTTCACAGGGGGATTTCCTACATTGAAAACGTAGAACCGCAAAGGGGTCAGGCTGATCTTTCACAGCATGAAACCTTGTGGTTCTGCGCAAACTGCTGCTCTTTCTTTTCAAGTCATTACTTACCAACATGCTCCAAACAGCATAAGCATACAAAAGTCCTGTATGGCATCTCTGACACTGAGAAAGGTTTCATTTGGTGCACTCTAGAACACAGAAAAGACAACAGCTACCCATGCGCCACTCCCCTGCTGTAGATGCAGCTGCCTACACAGCCAGCAAGTTTCCTTTATAGCAGAGGTGCACACAGTTGAGCCAGTGATTCATTGCTAAAGTGCTTTTTTTGGGCCCAGAGCCATATCTAAAGGGACCTCCACAGGTCAGGATGACTCTGTTGTTTCTCACACTACCAAGTGACCACCAGATGCTATTGCAACACAAGACATCTGGGCAGAATTTATGAGCTTGACACCATCTGGCTGCTTTCAGATATTAATTCTTCAGCCTACTTTCAGCTGTGTCCTACTTTCAGATGAAAAGTATCATGCTCTCTGGTATTAAACATACTCACTGGTGAAAGGGTTATGTGTCTACAACTGAAATAAGCATCCTCTGAAGAAATGAGACAATTCATTACCAGAGCTCCATTCTCACTGAACCATTTCACCTTAGAAGAGCAAACTAAAGACTATTTAAAAAGTCAGTAACTTTTAGGACATACATCCCCCCCTAGTTCTTGGAAGCTATAATAAATTTACATACTGGGTTGCCTTCTTTAGTTGTTAAGTTCAAGGACTGGCTTAATTTTCCTGTTCCATCACAACTCAAAGATCAGCACCAGCCAATTGTACAAAGATGCAATTAACAAGTTCGCAACCTGGTTTCTTAAGAAAAGTAAGGTTTGTGGGATCAAGCAAAGCACCTGCTTAATTCCTCCCTCTTCTCCCCAACATCCCTTGTAGCCCTTTGACAAATCTTGCAAAAATAAGAGAATTGAAAAAAAAAAAAGAAAACAAAACCAAACAAAGGAGATTTTCTTCTCAAGGCAAGAGAAAAGACAAAACTGAGACAGTCATGTAAAGTCAGCTCTTGAGTCCAGGGAATGTGTGTTAGAAGGCAAAAGTATTAACATCAGGAGACATCAGAGAACCCATGCCAGAATTCATTTGCCCTTTCCATGCACTTCTGTGCACTTTTCTCCCAGCAGTTACAGAACAACAGTTTGCCTTCCTGTGATACAATCAGTCTGTTAGGGAATACAACATCCAGGGTGAGACATTCCTGTGTCACACGCTGGTATCTCTCAGTTCTAAAGTCGTCCTTTGTAAAACCATCTGTAATGCTGTTGTGGTTTGATTTTCTATTCTGTGTGTCCTAGTTATCCCAGATAAGGGCTTGCAAGGCTGCCAGTGCTGATTTGCAATAGAAAAGGGAAATCACAAAAAGAAATTGCAATAAGAATGTGGCAGCGTAAGAAATTGTGGCTTCCATCTTATACTGTTCCTTTGCTTTCTTCTGGGGGAAGAGACCTTCTGCTGTCCACTGGGGGAAGGGGGAGAGAAGAAATGGGAGGAACTGGGTTTGCATTTTTTAAAACCAGAGCTGTTGGTCATCTTCCAATTCTAGAAGAACAACGCTTCAACCAAGTACAGATTTCATTTAAAAGATCATTCACCAAAAAAACCCTGCTGAAGTGCTACAGTCTCCAACAGGAAAGTCAAGGCACTGAACCACCACAGAAAAAGCAAAAGTAATACACACCCCTTCCCCCATGTAGATACATGCACAGATAACAATAATGAAACAACTTGCAATAGGTCCCCACATAGACATAAAGGAAAGAGCAAGCAACATGAAAATTAATTTACATGCACACAGCCATAGGAAGAACAGGGCACTGTTGTCAGAAAAGGGTAGGGGGGAAGATGCCACCTCTTTTTTGTGCCATGGTTCTGAATAGAAACCCATAAGCAGGAAGCAAACACAAGTGGTCTTTCAGAGAGGTTCAAAACAAAGGAGAGGTTCCTTGCTTTGCTGCCAAACCCCAAGCTTTTTACTTTGAAAAGCAGCCAGCACCTCCCTGTGTGGCTGTGATTACAGTCAGGGATTAAAAAATGCTATTAGTGCTATTGCACTAGTAACAGAAATTGCTCTTGTGCTGGTGGGACAAGAACGAGACAAGATCTGATCATGCTTACACAATGCTCGAGAGATGGTGCTCCAGATAGAAAATCATTTGCCTGAAATAAATCTGAACCAAGCATTAAAAAGATCTGAAAGCTTTAAGAACATTGAGAAACATTCCAGAGCATGGGGCCTGAAGGAAGTGCTTATGATTCCCACTCTTCCTTCTCCTACTTACACAAATTGACTGTTACAGAACTCTTCTTCAGACCAAAAAAAAAAAAAATACATCCACCTCAGCTATCAAGCCAAAAGTCTACAGTCCTTCAGCACCTGGGCAAAATATCTCTCTATGACCGTTCTCCACTTGGAACAATTATTTACAGGTTAGCAAAAGAAGCATGAAGTGCTTACAGGCATTTTTAGGGGCCCATGCTTAAGATCCTGTTTGTATCTATCTCTGACTGACAGAAATTAAGTGGACATTAATATTCCCATGGTGGCAACATAGCCATACAACTGGAAGCTTCCTGCTCCTGTACCAGAGCAGCTAGGTTTAAAAGACTGTGTAGGCTTCAGCTTCACAAATGTTTCCAAAAAGCAGGCATTGGGGGTCAGGTTTAAGCCTGCAATATCTGGCAACTCTCAGTCTTTTTTTTGTCACTTGTTCAAGAGGCCTTGAACCACTAGGACTTCATCTTTTTACTAGTACAAAGTATTCCATGAGTACTTTGTACTTTACCATGGGCATCTACGGAAAAAGCTAAGTTGGGCTCCTGGAGAAGGGAATAGCTTTTCCATTTCTTAATTACTTACTCATCTGGCTTTTTCCTTGCATAAAGAAAGGTGCCACCAGAACCTGCAGAAATATCAGAGATAATTCACTAACACACCAGTGGTACTGGGTACATGCTATGAATTACTTTGGAAAAGTTATTCTATGAACAGTTCCTCCCTCCTTGAAAAGTTCTCACAAACTGCAGTTGCAGGTCTGCTTACAAGAATTGCAAGAAAACAAACCACAAATAAAACCCAAACACCTTCACTTTTGCTTTAAGAGAGTAATGCTCCTCGAGAGACCAGCTCAGGCAGAGACCAGCTGCTTCTGGTTCAGTAGCTCTGACATCAGTGAACTAATTAATGTCATTGATTGGCCCCAGGATTTGTTCCAGGTCTATAAAAATTTTATGATGAACAGTTGCTTATAAACATGTTTGAACAACTGCATTTTGTAGTTAAGTAGAAGAACCCAGGATGTGACTCAGGTGGTTTCCCTTGCTGTTGTCAGGGTTTATCTTCCAGGTGTACAACCCCCCAGCAAAGTGCCTGGTGTGGGACTCTGTCAGTTCAGTCCCCAGTGAACATCATTCTCCGGGGAAGAGCTGAGTCAAGTTACACCAGCCTTGATTAATCTCAGTTTCTTTCTCTCCTCTCACCATGGCACCCTGAACTTCCATTTTCAGACCCGCCATTCACAGCATTTCCACATCCAATGCAGCAGCTTCAACAGCATATGCTGCTAATTAGCCTCATTTACCTGTGAGGCTCATCAATTTGTTGATGAATACTTAACTCCCTCCTATAGAACAAAAACATTTTCTGAACTTGGTCCAACTTCCTTCCTCTTCTCTCCTGGCAGGAAATATAAATCCAACTGATTCTGGCATTACAATTAAGGGATGAGATATATTGTCCTAACAGGTCTGAGAGAGATAAAAATAAACTGACTATTGAGCTTCAGTGGGACTGTTATATATACCACTAACAATAGCATCTTGTAGAAAGAACCCCTCTTTGGGACATTATGCAAATAAAAAATAGCTAAGAGAAGAGAGGAATCACAATAAGGAAAAGAAACTGGTAATCCTGGAGTCTGTTGCTAGCAAAAATAAACATCTGCAGGTCAGGATTTTCCCTGCTCTCACAGTACTGGGCTGGAAAGTCATTTTGGAGAATAGAAATTCTCTGGTATTAGTGTGTTACACTTCCTCCTAGATAAGGCATCAAACAAAAGTAATAGACATTTTATTGACTATTGTCAGCTCAAAGCAGTCTCTTGAGCCTGGAATAGTTTCCCTTCTGCTTCCGAGGAAATTCCCCCAGAACTTCCCTCTCTCCTTCTCCTTTGTGATTAGGCTATATCCACTACCTGAATTCAAAACTTCCAAGGGAGGGAGTTTTCCTCTTTCCTTCTTTGTGCTGATAACATTTACCAAAGGGGTTTTATAACCCTGGCTCAGTGTGAAAGATAACTGCAGACTGGAGAGGAAAAAAGCCACACTTGTAAAATGGATCATTTTGGAGCTTTACAATCTTAACAGCTCAATACCATTCATAGGATGGTCTGGGGCTTAATGGATCTTAAAAATCATTTCATTCCAACCACTCTCCATGGGCAGGGACACCTTCCACTAGACTGGGTTGCTCAGAGCCCCATCCAGCCTGGCCTTGGGTTCTTACTTAGTGTTCAGTAACTCAATTATTGTCAAGTTATATCCTCTCTTAGTTTTATGGTGCTTCAGCTGTGCTCTGTCAAGACACTGGACAGTTGAGATGGAGACCAAAGATAAAAGGAATCACATTTATGAGCTTTTAGACACTTAGCAGCTGTAAGTAGTGGAGGAAATCAAGGCTGTTGAGACATCCCAGGTGTTGGACAGAGAGCTGAGGTCAGACAACATGCCTGCTTTCAGCATTTCCAGGCCGCAGCTGGAAATGCAGCCAAAACATAATTCCACTTAAATCACAGAGCCTGGCTGAACCAGAGGGCTGGAGTCTGGCTGGACTTGGGAAGCAAGAGGCAGCTGCTGCTCCTGTGATGCTCATCCCTCCTTAGCAAGAGGGAGCATCCTGTGTCACCTCTCTGGCAGCCACTAGCCCTGCTCTGCCCTTTCCATGATTCCTAGCAGCAATACGCTCTTTACCCTGTTTTTCCAAGAAGCCTGAATCAGCCTTGTACATGTCTAGCTGTGCATGTACCAGGGACTCCTTGTCCCTCTGTGGGAGCTTAGTAACAAAGGAAGAGCTCAAATAATCATCAGATTTCCAATGAAAATTGAGGAGCTCAGCCAACTGAACAATGGGGCTGCAAACTATTCACAGACATTTAGGTGGAGACATTTTTCTGTAGGGAGGTTTCTGCAAGTAACAGACTAACAACAGGATTAGGCTGCTGTCCTCATTTTTAATGAGACAGTATTATTTCACGCAGGGAATCTCTAATCTAGATGGCACAAAACCATTTAAGGCAAGTAATAACTGCAGTGGGAGGGAAAGGCCATGAGACAAAGAGCAAGGAGAAATACCTGCCAACCACACCCATACTGTGCAAAGAATTTCCCACATATTTCAATCCATTTTGGTCCTTCTTGCCTGTATCTGGCTTATGAGGAGCTACATTCAGGGATTCCTACCACTTGACATAATTAGTACATAATAAATATGTAGGTACCTGAGAGGGCCAGAGGAAAGGCAGCGAGGTATTTTTATTTCACCCATCTTCTCTCCAATAAGTTTCTCCCCAGTTTGTGCCTAGCAAGAGCCTCACACACATCACAGGCAGTAAGAGGGCTAAGTAACTATTTCAGAGATTATTGCAATAAGTAGGCACCCACTTGCACAGAAGTTGAACTCTCTGCTCCAAAGTGGTGCCAGTAACCCAAACTGGATCATCATTCTTCCAAACCAGGTCTCATTTTCACATCTCCAGATCACCCACTTTAGAAGTATTAGTGTTGGTCAGTGTTGTATTAATCCACTGATATCAGTTAATTTAATCATGCCTCCAGGACTCTTCACATAATTTAATCTAAGGATCAGTTTAGCTGCTTAGTTGTTGAGTGCTCCAGAGTCAGGTAATACCACTGATTTAAGGGTTAGTTTGAGCAGATGCCAGAGGAAAAAAGCCCTCAGTGAAGAAAAAAAATTAATTCCTTATTTCCATGTTAACATTCTAGCCTACAATACCTCTGTAGGTTAAACAACAGTAAAACAAACCATTGTACAGACAGTACTAGAAGCAGATGTTCAGGCAGAAACTGCTTCCAAAATAAGAAAAAAATACATGACATAGATTCAACTGAACAAATGCTTGTCTCTTTCTGCATTGTCACTTGGGAGCTACTTCTTTAAGGCTACAGTTTCCTAAAAGGTAAAGCCTCACACACCTATGCCTTCTTCACATAACCATAATCTCTTGAAAGAGATCTTTATTCTTGAGAAGAATTATTTATTCACCAAAAAAAGAAAAAAAAAAACCACCAACATTCTGTTGGAACTGGAAGAGAAAGAGCAGAGGAACCTCTCAGAAAAGCAAAAAGGAATTGAGAAAAAGAAGAACTTTTGTGGGAGCTGTCAGAAGGACTTTACAAAAAGGAACAATGGCTTTTTGGTCTCATTCCAGAAGCTTCATCAAAGGGCATGAGACCACCACACACCACCAGTCACAAGGAATAAGTCTCACCCACAAGCACGAGGCCAGGCAAAGGAGGGGCTACACCTCTCGCTGCTTAGGCTGTGCTTCCTGAGACATCATAGAGTGTCAGATCTGCAGAAGTCAATCCCAGGAGGGCTTAGGACACACAAGACAGGTAGGGCTGGGAACACTTGCTAGAGGTTTAGAGGGAAGAAATTCCTCCCTATGGCGAGTCTTTCCAACAGGAAGAAAGCAAGTGAAAGGCACTGCCATGCCAGACCTCAGCAGCATTCTCTTGAAAAGCTAAATGCAGTCTGGCACAAAAGTTATTTCACACAGAGAATAAAGCACATTTTAAAAGAATGGGATGAGGGCCCACTACTGAAAATTAAAGACACATGTCATGCCAAACTCTCTAACACTGACCCACAGGGAGCAGTGACACAATGTCCCTCTGGAATCTGTGTACAAACATCCTTCTCATTCTTGGATTTGCCTTCACTAAGGGAAATCAAGCAGATGGCAAACAAAATTTCTCAGAAATAAGAGCTGGAAATATGGATACCACAGATCTGGACCGTCTGAGAATTCAATCAGACCAGACTTAACATGAAACCACTAAATACCCACAAGATTGTAGCGTTATTTGCTCTGGGTTGAATTCTGTTCACTTGCATACCAAGAGCGTACTTCCTTCCCCCTGAAACTTGAAATGAAACATGCCACTTTTAGCATCAGTCCCCTGAGCCACCAAACTCTTCCCATTTTACAAAGCCACAGACTATGTCAGTTTAGTCTGAGAGCTATTTAGAATGGCTGTTCTGAAATCGAGAACACAGTTGAGTTTCCTGAGGCTGCCAGTCTGCTAAGTGTGCAAGGTCATACACAGTCCATTTTTGGCCAGACACCTCTAGAGTTTTGCTAGTTTTCCTTCAAACCTTTGGGAAGGTGTTTATGTTTGAATTCTGGAAACAGATCCATTATAAACTGAGATGCCCATTTTCCCTCCATGTTTTATTTCCATACACAAGTTCTTCCTTACCAAAGCTATTTATGAGAAACCAGGGAGCCTCTAAGTTCCTGCTGCAGTACCTGCATGTTGTACGGTGGGGCAAACAAAGGGTAACGAGGCTGGGGAAGGGTCTGGAGCACAAGTCTGGTGAGGAGCAGCTGAGGGAGCTGGGCATCTTCAGCCTGGAGAAAAGGAGGCTCACGGGGGACCTTCTCACTATAACTGTTTGAAGGAGGCTGAAGCCAGGCGCAGGTCAACCTGTTCTCCCAGGCAGCAAGTGACAGGACCAGATGTGGCCTCAAGCTGCACCAGGGGAGCTTCAGATGAAACATTACAAAAAAAATTTAAGGGTTGTAAAGCAGTGGAACAGGCTGCCCAGGGCAATAGTGGAGTCATTATCTATCAAAGTGTTCAAAAAACATGTAGAGGTGGCACTTGAGGACATGGTTTAGTGGTGAACACAGTGGCGGTGCTGGGCTGACAGCTGGACTTGATGATCTTAGGTCTTTTCTAACCTTAACAATTCCATGATTCTTCAGCTTTCCACCAGGAGCAAATCATGCACCATCACTCCTTCAGTCATTATCCCCAAGAAGGGAAATCTTTTCAGATCAGATATATCTTGATAATCTTTCAGTCCCCAGAGCCTGTCTGTGGCCAACAGTAAGCCTTCAACAGGCAGTGGGAAATTCCAGCAGCATGGGGAAACCCAGGAAACCACATCCACAGCTGGGCTGGTGTGACTGGAGCACAGGGAGGGAAGGGAGGGAGCATGGACAGAGTACATAGAACTCCACTTCACAGCAGATAAGGGCAAGTTCAGAGAATTACAACCATATAAAGTTTGCTAAAACAAACAAACGTGAAAACCAGGCTAGCCACCCACACCAGGCCACCTGAAGATAAGGATCCCAATCCAAGACTCAGCTGTCACCACAGCACATTTTGCAGCCTGAAGCCCCAGGCAGTCCCCCAGGGAAGCAGAGGACACTTCTTCCCACTGCCTTGAGCCACAAGGGTGGCTACAGAAATACTTGTTACCACTGTTCACAAACTCCAAGAAGATTACCTTCAAAGTAGGGTAATTTCAAAACCTAGAACCCTTGAAGAGGAAGCCACTGTCATTTTTGACTACCTATCAGCATGTATCCCTCTCCAAGATGACTTAAATCTCTACAAACTAATTACAGGACAGGCCTGTAAATGATGCCTCATGTTGTTTATAGGTTGCTTTCAGATAAGACCAGAAGTAATCACCCAGTTTCGGTACAGGCTGTTACATCATAAAACTTTCTCTAAGAAGCCAGCCTGTAATTTCCACTTGCAAACTCACTCATTAGCTTTCTATTAACTAATGGCTTTTACCTAAAGGTAAAGGGACTGTTACTGTGATTACATGAGAGAGCAGCATTTAAAGAAATGACAGAAAGTTGCCTTGACATGGGTAAGGAATGGCGAGGTGACATTTTTCTGCTCGGGGTGCACTCAGGATTTCACAAAGTCATGGAGAAATGTGCCTCCCCCACCCTCCTACAAGCATCAGTAACAACAGTCACTTCGCATAAATCTGTTTTCAAAAGCCAAAGGCATGCAAGGGAGGGAGGGGGGAAAAAAAAAATCATACTTGAAAAAATTACCAATGACTAAGCTACCAAGCTTTGCCAGGTGTACAATGAGAAGTTTCCACTTTGGCAGCGGCCTTCATTCATCTGCTAGGTGATTCTGGCTAATCCATTCAGAATTACTGGTGTCTGCTCCACTTTGTGTCACCGCTCATTCAGTGCCCAGTGCATCCACCAGTGCTGGATGGTGACAAGGGAAGGGGAAGAGCTGACGAATCAGTTCCTTCAGTTTGTTGTGCCCACTTAGTTCACAATAACTTTGATATCAGCATCACACTCTGTGGTCACCACACAGGGAGAGTTTTAGTGCCCAAAAGCATTAAGCCTTCGACAGTAGCATTTAGACCCCTTCTCACCCCCATCCCTCTTGCACTGGAAAGGGACAGTTGGAACCCATTTGCTTCTGGACACAAAGCCCTGCTATTCTACTGGGAACATTTGGTTACTTCCCTACTTGGTTCATTTAATTTTATTGCAGGCTGGGCTAGCGTGCTCAATAAATGGCCTTGCATATATGACTCAAAAGCTGGATGACAGAGATTGTCAAGAAGATCACAATTTTACAGTTTAATCACATGCTTTACAATTTAATCATACATTTTACAATTTAATCATATACTTTAATTACACCCAATGCCTTAGTTATTTCAGGTAGGTTACTGTGTTAAAGAGTTATTAATTAGCATTTGAATTCTTCAGGAAGTGATTATTCATTGCAAAACCTTACTCAGTTAATTATTTTAACCTCTGGGAAAAAAAGAAAAAATTCCTAAATAATTCCTTCATCTGATTAAAATGAACAATAAATGGGTTAAATTTTAAATCTGTAAAGAATTACAAAGAAAAAAATTGTTAGTTTCCAAAATTCCATTTTATTTAAACCAGAACTGGAAAACAAGAAAAGTTAAATATCAAATAGAAACTGCTTTAAGTGTTTATTCATATGGTTCATGAAACATCTTATGCCAGCTGAACTGAACAGATAGGAACAGATCTCCCCTTTAGGGTACTAGGAGCATCAAGCTAAGTCAGCTCAAACCAGAAAGAAACGTTATTTCAACTACACAGCACTGAATTAAGCTAAATTAAGGGTCAGGTGCTCCAGCTAGACCCATCTGAAGCATTCCTGTGGTTAGATTCTGCTTCCTTAAAAAAGACCTCCCTTGCTCTTCCTTTATGCACAGACTTAACTTCAGTAGGGAAGTAACACCAGCACGTGGATGGCAAGAGAGCTCAACATTCACACGCAATTCAGATGCAATTTGGTATTTCACCTCTGATCCCAGTCACTCCCCAGTCCAAAATGGCATTTGTGAGAACAAGAAACTCCACAGGGACTCTGTGGGAGTAAGCCAACCAAAGGCAGGGACACAAACAAACAAACAAACCAGCTGTGCTGGACAACCACTCATGTGTTTGAGTCAGAATGAAAACTGTTAGAAAATGACTGACCCTCCAGAAAAATGACACAGCTTTCAGGAGCTCTGACTTTTGGGTCATTCCTGTCTGCTGCTACTGCACTTTAGAAAAGACCTGTTAGCTGCCCACACATACCAAAATTTTTAGCTGTTTCTGAATAAGGAGATTATCATAAGGACAATCTGTACCTGCAGAGAGAGTGGACATGGCCATAGTACCCCAGAGCACCAGCTGCTAGGCCAGACACCTCCAGCATGGCCAGAGACCTTGCTGTTGCCCAGCAGGAGAGGTTGGTGTGGAGCCCTGGCCCAGAAGAACAAGTTTTCCTGGTATTTTGGCAGCCTCACGTGGAGTGGAGTATCTGCACAAAGCTGAGAGGACAGAATAACTATTCTCCCAGGAAACCAGGAATAGTATGAGAGGACATAGCCTCAAGCTGCCCCAGGGGAGATTCAGCAAGAATTTTTTCACAGAAAGGGTTGTTAAGCATTAGAGTGGGCTGCACAGGGAGGTGGTGGAGTCCCCATCCCTGGAGGTGTTCAAGAAGCAACTGGACTTAGCACTCTGGTCTGGTGACAAAGTGGTGATCAGACAAAGGTTAGACTCTACCTCAGAGTTCTTTTCCAACCTAAATGATTCTGTGATAAGAGTGGCCATCACTCCCTCAGTTTCACTGACAAAAGATAGGCAGGAAGGAAACAAATATGGAAAAAGCTGCCATAAATGTATGGAACATTGCCTGAAACAATAATCTCCTCTGGTGGGGAGGGAGGCAACCACAGGAGTTCATCAGAGACAGGCAGGACACACTCTTAATGTCAAAGAAGCCAACACTGGCAGATGGCTTGCACTTAGTACC
Source organism: Gymnorhina tibicen (assembly GCA_013399875.1). NCBI lineage: Eukaryota > Metazoa > Chordata > Aves > Passeriformes > Artamidae > Gymnorhina > Gymnorhina tibicen. The sequence goes on along the minus strand of VXAZ01008961.1, from coordinate 14,223 downwards.
AGGAAGGGGCTGCTAAACTATCCACAACCAGGGCTTGGCCACAAGGAGAGAGGGAGGAACACAGAAATCCAGGTCTTGCTCACCCCAGGAAACCACACAACCAGGAACAACAGGCAGGAGAATATCACCAGCACCTTCCCCACAAAAAGCTTCCTCAGGGGGAAGAGAACCCTGGCTAAACCACTGCTTCCATCACCAGCATTATCTCTGCAGCAACAGGGAGGAACAATCACTCAGATATTCATACTCCTTAACCTATGAGATCCTATGAGGATGGCAAAAGGAAGCCCAAGCTGCACATTCGTCCCCATCTCCACTCCTGCTCCATTTCAGATTTTTTTCTTGAGAAAGTACCCGATTTAAAAGCTTCCTCAAATAAGCTCTCTTAGGCATCATTTTCCTTGTTGGTAGATGTGCAGCTTTGGTGGTATTTGGCAATTTGTAGGATGGTGCCTACACCTCCTGATAAATACAACATCAGGTTTCTCCTCTTTCTTTGATCTCTTGATTCTCTGGCTGCAAAACAAGAATCCCTTCACTGGGCTGAAAGCTGAGGGCTAGTCAGTGCAGGGCTTGTGACTCACATCCATCCTACACAAGAAAAATACCTTCTTTGTATTGCAAGAGTGTATCCAGAATGCAAACACATAGTGAATATATATACACAGACATGATATAGTAACACACCATGTTTTACACACACAAAGTGAAAGAAAACAGCAAATGAAGCACCAGCAAATAACCTATTTTTTCTTATAAGGAACACTTCTAACAACAAAAATTAAAAGCCTTTCACTCTTTTGCAGACACAAGTAGCAGCTGAAGCATCTGGTGAAGCTCCTGAGAGGCACGGATGCCCAAGGGTTGGGAGACACAAAAATGAAATGGTAAGCTATGCTTTTCCTTGGGCTGTGAAGCAGCTAAAGTTTGGGAGCAGAAGGAATTTCTTTCAACTATCAACAGAAAACAATCTCAAGATCAAACTATGACTATACAAATGCAATTAACTTTGTCCATATGAGAAGGCAAGAGGGAAGTACAGGTCTGGCATTGGCAAATGAAGCCTTGTGCCATTATGGCCACTGAGAAACCTCAGCTCTACAGGCAGGAGACAAAACCCACACCAAGACTAGATGGCAAAACAAGCCAGGGCTTCTAACCCATCCAGTTTCACACTCAAATTAGCTTCACAGCGGAGGGAGCTGGGAAAGATGGCGTAAATTACACCAGAGAAAAGGTCTTAGATCTCTGCTCTAGCATTCTAACAAAGCATTTGACCTTTCTCTCTTCTCTCTCCTTCTCATTAGGGAGACTGCTCTCTGGATGGTTGCCTGCTTACTGCTTGCATCTCTGCCCAGAGGTAAATATACCATAATGCACACCTAGGAATTTGCAGAGGCATTTACATGCGAACACACAAGCTGCAAGCAAAGTCTTGGAGCAAAACAGAACAAATGAATGCATTGCTTTGCATGTATTTCATCACAGTCCAAGGTTTGCAAGTACAGGTCGTAACCTTCAGATAAACCTCTGTATCCAAAAGAAGTGGTTTTCAAAGTTAAGGTGTTTCCATAAACCTTTACCTATAAAGTTTATCTTGCCACATCCTTAAAAGTACCCTACCATTTTCATATTATTAAAGATGACTTGGAATCTCATCCTTTACAACCCCCAACCATCTTGCATCTGCTTTTATATTTAAACTCATTAAGACTTTGTCTCTCTACAGGCATAATCAGGTAAGTTAAAAGACTGGAGCCCAGCAGTAGACTTTCTCCCTGAATCTTTACACATGCTCTGCTTAGATTTAGCAGAGTTGAGTTTCTGACATCATATGAATTAGATACCATCTTCCCTACAAAAAGGATAAACTTGTATACGCTGTTGAGAGAACTTTGTTCAAGGTGCAATTTCCTTCTTGAGGTTTAAAGTCAGCAGTAGTAAGACCTCTGTGTGTGGTCAGAACTCCTCTGTTTACCCAGAAGTGCCTCACATTTGCCAGATGCTGTAGTGCTTAAGGACGTTATACTTCACCTGGAAAACTTTGGTTGCTGAAGCAGGAGTGTTTTCTCATTATAGGAATCTTACAGGTTGGTTAAACCGTTACATTCAACTTCATCTTGAGAGGCTTAAACAATTCAGCAATATTTAAAACACATAACTAAAAAAAAAAAAAAAATCCACAAAATAAACTCATCCCACTTTCCATTCAAGCCTTACAACTGCCAATGAAAGCTGTGTGCCAACATTCATCTTCTCCAAGATAGAGAACTGCCCCTTCCACATGCAAAGCTTACCTGGTAGGTAAGATAAGCACTATTAATCCTGATTTACATGCCTCAGCAGCAGCTGCCACCACAAGGGTGCTTCAGTCTTCTGGCCAGGAAGGTCCCTGCTTCCACATCTCCTGGCGCACCAACACCCTCAGTGGGAAGCTTACCAGCATGACCAGCCTTCAGCATGGCTTTACCCTTCTTCTCAAGACTGGCTTCTCTAAGGACACTTACTTGCCTTGCTCCAGATATCTGTTCTCCCCATCCACAAAAGACCTCGTGCAGCTGTGCTCATTAAATAACTCATTACAACAAATTGCAGTCACCTGCTCCTGTCCCAGCCAATTTCAGCAGTGCCTCCCTTTTTGCCTTCTTCTGCCCTGGTTTTACCAGCTGGAAGCAGTGAGGGCAGGGTGGGCTGAACCCTGTGGGTGTTTATAGAGTCCCTCACAAGTGTTACAAGGTTTATACACCGTGTCATGGAGGAAAGGGAATGGGTATGGCTCAGCTCAGAAATGCCAAATAATGGTGTCTCCTTATCTTCAGAAAAAGAATCAAGACCAAATAGGTGCACTTCCAAAACCAGTATCAAATTTACAAGTGTCCACAGTGAGGAGATGGGGCCCACAACTTTTCTCTCTCTTATGCTTGTTAAGAAAATCCTTATTGTCCCTTTTTCTGAATAGAGCTACAAGTTCTGTTTATCATATTTTCTTCATCCCTGTACAACATCATGCATTGCAAGCACTCTCTCTCCTAATAGCACCTTGCAGACAGGACTTTTCCCACCAGAAAGCTCTTCTGGAGGCTCATTTCTTCCACTGCACACCAACCACCTGCAGCAGCCTCAGGCACACTCATCTCCCACTGTGGTTTCCTGACCACGGTCAGCCATAACCACAATCTGCTTTCCGACATGGCCTTGCCTCAGGGACACTCTGCTGAGCACAGCCTTTCCCCAGGCCCAGACAGCTCAGGGATGGGGCTCAGGCTGCTCCCTGCCCTCCCTCACCCAATGGTGGCCCTTGAGGTGTGTCGGGGACAGCTGAAGGCCTTGCCTGGGCATGTCACTAACCTACAGGGCATGGGGATTGTGGGGTGATACATACTGGGGTATTTAGGGCACAGTACAGTGGAGGCTGAGCTTTGTTATAATTCAAGTTCCCCTTGAGAAGCAAAACCTGGTCAGCAACTGATACATTCTGAAAATTACAGAATCACAGAATCAACTGGGTTGGAAAAGATCTCTGAGATCATCAAGTCCAGCCTATGACCAATCACCACCGTGTCAACCAGACCATGGCCCTGAGTGCCATGTCCAGCCTTTCCTTAAACACCTTCAGGGATGGTGATTCCACCCCCTTCCTGGGCAGCCTGTTCCCAGGTCCAATCACCCTGTGAAGATTTTTTTGTCATGGCCAAAGTGTAACGACCAAATGGCTGAGCTCTCCACACAACAAGGGGGTTCTCCTTCCTCAGCTAACCAGAAAAAACGCTTGGGATATGTGGTTTGTTTCAGCTAAAAGTTGACATTGTTGGGCAAATTGGACTGGGATTTTCAGCTGAAAGCTCTGAAAACCAAAGGAAAGCAGATATGTGGTGACAAAGTTATAACCCAAGACATTTACTTGGCTCTGAGGTTTAGCTGTCTGTGTCACGCTTTTCCTTCTGCTTTCATGTCTGGATAAACACAGTGTGACACCAATATGGAAACAGAGCATGTGACAAGCTGAGCCCTGGCTGATGTCACTGACTTGAAGGGGAAGCTGGGACTCTCTTTGGTCATTAGCCTGACATATGCAGAGAGCTGATGCAAGCCAGGAACACAGGCATGACCCTACTGCAATCAAGAACATTTATTTCAATATTGAGTCTAATTACTTGCCCCTTATGCTTCACAGAACTTTGGCAATGGAAGCAGATTGAGTTATTTCACAGTGAATTTTAGCTTTTCTTTTTGGTGCAGTCACAGACTCATGCTGCTTTTGTTCTGCTCCCTGCTGGGAATAACCTTTTCTTCCAAATTAATTAATCCACATTTTAATTTATAAAATTATTTTATGCAACAGGTTTGGTCAGAGAGCTAATTTAAGCCCACATTCTGTGCTGGAAATACCTAGTTGTTCATGCTTTATAAATACATAAAAACCTTCTTCCATAACCCTGTTTTCCCCTAGAAAATATAGCACTACAATCTGGTAGGAATTGTCCTACATGATAGTGGCAGACTCACCCATTTGTGCAAGTTTTAGTATGTTTTCAGGTAACTTGGAAGGATTTGTAGAAATAAATTTATTTTATTCAGCATAAAATTTATTAAATGAACTGTGTGTGTAAGTGGGGTGCAACTGGCTGTTGGCCCTGCCTGTGCCCCTGTTTGTTCACTGCAGGATACCTTCATCCTGGCTCTTGATTGTGCTGGAAGTGGTTGGGAAGGTTGGGAACGTTGGTAACACCTCTGTCTGATGTCTGGGACACCCACCAAACCTCCCCAAGGTCTTGGAAAAATCATTTATCTAAAGTGGGAATGACAGACTCTTGTTTCTGGCTGCTGGAGACTACCACCAAAGAGTATGAGAGACCACCAGACAGGGGTTAGCAAGAGTGCACCAAGCCAGACCTGCAGAAAAAAGCTCTGTTCTCTCAGACTCTCTGCAATGTTCTGTAGGAGAAGGGAGATGGGAGCCTCCAGCACATTATTTACAAGTCAGGAATCACAATCTGGTAGCCAAATAATGGGAGTTGTGCTAGACCAAACTCATCCAGGAGTTTTCTCCTGATCTAGCACTGTTTTCACACTTCTTGTTTTTTCAGCCAGACTTCCTACAAAACCAGAATTTGTTTAATCATATCTGCCCACCTCCACTTCCCTGCATCCCCTTTTCCTCTTGTGAACTGACCTATTAATTAAAGTCAAATCAGACACCTAATCCCAAAGACTGAGATCCCCAGGAGCTGGAAGAAAAATCACCAGCTAAGGAGACAAGTGGGAACAAGTTCAAGCAAAAGCCACACTTATAAAGCAGAGGCAACTTGGACATATCAACATCTGTCCTGCTGCACAGCTGGCTGGGCTCTGAGCACAAATGGCCCTCCTGGCTGGAAACAGGAGGACTTGGGAGGGAGAGTGGCAATAATATTGTGGTTAAGCCAAATTACAGGAAGCCCCTATCTCTGCTGCAGGCTGATGGAATTGTCTGGTTTTTATTCCAGGTCAGCTGGACACCACATGCCACGCATTTGTTGGAGAAACTGTGGTTTTGCCTTGCACCACCACCCCTCCTGGAGAGCTGACCCTGGCCAAGTCAATGCTCTACTGGCAGATTGGCAGTAGGTTAGTGCACTTCTTTCAGAATGGGCAGGATTCACTGGAGACCCAGGACAAACAGTTCCAAGGCAGAACCGGTCTTTTTCTGGACCAGATGAAGCACGGCAACCTTTCCTTAAAGATCTCCAATGTCCAGTTACAGGACAATGCTGAATATACCTGCATCTACAGATCACGGGATCATCAAACAGAGAAATCTAAAATTAAACTCAGTGTATCAGGTAAGATTTTTTTTTTAGTACAGGAGAGGGAGTCAAGGGCACCATTTCTTGTTGATAAGCCATATATGGCCATTGAGAGGGATTACTTCAAGTTTTAAAGCAATTTTTCACTCAGTTGCATTCTGTCCCTTGCTTTTGTTGGAAGAATATGTGAGAAAGAAAAGATAAATCCTCTTTGTTAAGCTTCAGCACTTCAGGACTCCTAAAGGCAAGGCACCTGCCTCTTCATACTCCCTTCGAGGAAGCACTAATGAATAATGTCCTCAAATTTAAACATTTAGTTATTTATGGGTTTGTACTGTCCTTGATCCACTTTGCCCCAGAGGAACAGGAGAGTTAGTTTCACTGTTTGCACGTGGGTCTGTGAAGCAGAAGTTTAATCTCTGGCAATTGGATCCAAAGTCCAGGTCATAGACCCTTTCAGAGGAATGACAGCCAGTTGCTATTTCCTTTTTCCCTTGCAGCTGGAAGATGTGGGTCTGGTGGCATGGCTGGACAGATGCAACAAGAATTATTATTTTTCCTCCTTAGGAAAATGAGTGAGACCATAACACATGTTTGAATAATGCCAAATAACTGAGATGACATGTTTCAACTACCTACAAGCCACCAGGAGGATGAGACATTGAGTTCGATCAGCTGACCAATTGAAAAAGAAAATCTAAGAAATAAAAGTGATACATATCAAAACAAATCACACCTTTTTAAGGTGTCTTGCTTGAATAAATCAGCTGGAAACTTTCATTATGTTCAACCACATAGGTTTACTTCTGCTTAAAATAGAAAAAAAATTAACCTTTTAATACCTTTCTTTTAATGTACATAATTCTCAAGAGAAAAATTATTTTAAAATGTAAAGTGAAATACATTTTTTCAGAAAATCTCAAAGCAAAATGTTTTTCAGTTTTCAGTGTGAAAGAAAGTGTTTTGAAAATGCAGAATCAAAATGTTTCTGTCATCTAATTTTGGGAGCAATAAGGTGTCTTTGATATAATTCTGTGATCCTACTTAAACTTTCAGTTTGTTTGACAAATGTATTCTTCCTCAGGAAAAATAAAGGAACATTAACCCTTAGATCAATTATCAGAAAACCAGAAAAAGTTCTAGGCTCGACCTTTGGTTCAAATTAATTTTGGTTATTGTGGGTTTTTTTCCAGCTCCATCTAGGATTGAGGAGCCACCTTCCCCTTCTGGTAAGGCAATACTCCTTAACTTGCTAAGTGCCTGAGTGATTATCCTGTGCTTTATTTTGTATTTGCAAGATTGGCAAAATGTGCTGAATAGACACAGTCCAATAAACTTGGGGTGCTTGTTCTCTCATACTAAGCCTGGCAAAATACAGCTGTCCCAGACAGGGAAAAGTATCTCCACCTCTGAGACAGGCCTCGACTGCAGAGAGAAGGATGCTGAAGTGCCAGGAGTCCATAAAGACACTCACCAGTATGGGCATGATAAAAATCAGAAAAAACAAGTAACACAGAAGCCACTTGGTTATGGGAGTTAAGGCCTTTGTGAATTACCTTGGTGTGAATAAATCACAGAATCATCAAGGCTGGGAGACACCTTCAAGATCATCCAGCCCCACCATCAGCCCAGCACCACCATCATCACCACTAAGCCATGTCCCCAGGTGCCACATCCAGGTGTCTCTTGAACACTTCCAGAGACAGGGACTCCAACAACTCCCTGGCCAACTTATTCCAGTGCCTATAACCACTCTTTCAGTGAATCTTTTTTTCTAATACCCAAGTTGAACCTCCCCTGGCACAATTTAAGGCCATTTCCTCTCATTCTTTCATTTGAGACATGGCAGAAGAGACCAACACCCACCTCACTACAACTTCCTCTCGGAGATTTGTAGAGTTAAACTACCAGACTAAGAAATTTGAGGGGTCCTTTAGTTATAAATATTTTAAAAAACCATGATTAATGACTCCACATAAGTTCTTCTGGGAAATAAGATAGATTTTATCCAAAGGCAATTTTGCAATATAGTACAGATGTTCATATCTACATTTATTCATTACAGAAAAGTACACTAAGATAGTTTGTAAACGCTTCTGGAGTGAATTCAATGCAGAAGGGACGTCCACCTTGTACATGCCACTGTCAGTACGTTCTTCCCTAAGAATCCTCCTTGCAAGCCAAATGATTCTTACTGGTGTTACAAAACCTTAAATTGGCATCACACCTGTAACATTTTGTCATATAAAATCAACATTAGTGTTATATAAAATCAATCAGTGGAGCTGAAAGATACGAAACTGTACATAACAATTATTATGTTACAGTTAACATGGTAAGTTCAGCCATGCTATGACGTTACAGACAGATTAGGCTGCAATAAACTCAAATAGAAACTAAGAAAGAGGAATGTTCCAGTGTTTTATCTCATGATCACACAGAAAAAAAAATCAGTTCTTGTGCCTCATGAGCAAAAAACAACTTGAAAAAATACAGGAAATATCCATTTTTAGACCTAAGATAGGTAGTCTAGCCAGCTTAAAGGTCTTTAAAAAAACATGAAGTTAAATTCAAGACAGTATTATGTGCCTTCACATTACTTTATAAAAGCAAACAGAACAGGAATTAGAATATCTCCAGCTGTCACCTTCCACAAGAAATCAGAAATTATCAAGGGTCAAACTTTTTAATGCAGAAGCAGTGGAAGATTCTCAAAACCAAATGTAAGTGGGTTGTAAATTTCAATGACATAGCTGTACATATGTTTGACTCAGCCAAAACCTTCTGACAACTTTCCCTCAATATCAACTATTTCTTATAATGACAAAGTATTTCCATTGAGGAAAAAAAAGAATTATTGGGACAAAGGTGGAATGTTTCACTTTGTTATAGGAGTACAAACTGAATCACACACCTTTGACACCTGATGGTTCTTGTACTGCAGGATTTTGAGGGACTTGGGGATGAGGAAAGAAAAGCCTAACTTTTTATGTAATTTTTTGCAAAAAGGAAAAAAATATTTCCTGTTGTCAACTTCTTTTGAAGAAAATCATCATCCATAGCTCCCTTTTTAAAAATTAGTTTATTTCTTTATTTATTTTCAGCAATTTCTTAAGAAAGGGAGAAAGGGAATCTATTTCATATTAGTTGTTATTTGAGAAGGGACTTAGGAGAATTAAAAATGACCTGCTGAGAACAAAGGCATTTTATCCAGAAACAGTTCTCACATTTCACAGTCAACCAGATCAGCAAATACTATTTTTATGTAAAACAGAAACAGTTTTCATCCGTTTCACTACGGCTACATTTCTGTTTGTTTGCTGCATGGATTATTTTTCCCAACTACTTTAAAGAGCCGAATTTTACTTTTACTCTGAGTGTCTTGCAAGACTCCTTCAGAGTCAATAAAACTAGTTTAACACTTTTTCTGGGAAAAATGAAAGGGTCTGGGCCTGGAAGAGGACACAAAAGGCCAGGAGGCTTGTTGTTATAACCCCACCTTTATTTGAAAGCATTACTGAGGACTACCTGTTTACTTGCTCTCTCCACATTAATATCACAAACTCCTTCCAGGAACATGGGGGAAGCACCCTGGCTAGAGATAAATTAACTACAGCGAGATACTGACAGCTGATACTGCAACAACAGGAACAGCCCTTAGGCTGGTGATGTAAAAACTAATATAGAACCTGATCATCTCAGAGAAGGACTAGGATCTGAATAGTTACAGGAAAAGCTTATCTTCTTTTTAAGTCAGGGGTTGAAAATCTCTTTTTACTTGTGTACTACATCCAGCACAGGCTGAAGGTTCCACCTGTGCCAAGGGTAATTTGTGCCCTGTGTCCACGTTGTGGGTTTTGTACCAAGAGTGGCACACAGTGCTGCTACCACCTAAAGTGTGTGTGACCTAGGCTTTTTAATGTTTATTACCATTATTTATAGACTCTTACTCAAAACATCTGCCTCAGGCCCTGAGTAGGAAGAATGGAAATGTATTTTTATCCTAAAATCATAGAGTGGCTTGGGTTGGATGGCGTCTCAAAGATCATGCAGCTCCCATCCCCCTGCCATGGGCAGGGACAGCTCCCACTAACCAGCTGACTGGTTGTTGCTTTTCTACCAGGATTTTAAACAAGGATTCTCAGTCATCCAGAAAAGTTGCATTCGTTGTTGCTGAGTTTCTGTGCCTTTTCTGTGAAGAAGAAAAATTTATTTGTCCCAGTACCTTGAGACTGTTTTGTCTGGACTGTGCACTGGCGCACAAAAGGAGAATTTTGAAAATGAGCCAAAGTCCATTGCTTTAAAAACAATTCTCCATCAATGCATTCCTGTAAAATATGTCATGCAAACTTCAAATACACTTTTTTGTCAAGCCACCACTTACATGCTGACTTTCTCTTTTTTTAATTTTTCAGGGCAGAGTCAGATTTGCTCCGGAAGCCCCACGGATGTGCCATGTCTGGCTATACTTCCCTTCTCTTTCCTCCTCCTGGTCCCCCTGGGGGTTTGGCACTTGTAACTGGGGAAGCCAACCTTGTTTTTGGGAAGTTCTCCTCACCAGAGGACCTTTCTGGGCAGAACAGGTCTGTGGGGTCAGTGTGACACCTGTTCCAGAGCCACAGGAAAGAAACACCAAGAGCTGAGAACAGACAAAGCATTAGGTGTTTGTGTCCCATGTTCTGGTGTTCCACAAAACCAAGGGCAGCAAAACTCTGAGGTGGCAAGTCTGCTTTCGCACTTGTTTCTTGGAGACCAGTTTTAGTGCTGCCAGGATATACATTTTATTTTGGATTGTGTGGGTTTGCTTTAACGACAGGATAAAAGGCTCACAAAACTCCAGGATCACATTATAACTGATCCTAGTCAGATCTTTTGCCTCTCATCTGCTCTCCTTCAAGACAACTGAAAGGAGGAATGGGGGTAACCAGCCTCTGTGTCAGACAAAAACTGGAAGTAGGAAGACACTCCCATTTTGTGAAATGTAAGGATGGAAACCTTGTGAAACTTGATTCTGTGAACTTCAGCTTCTGTTTTCACTCTTAAGCGTCATGGGCTATCAGTAAGAACCCTTTTTTTCCACAAGAAATGTAGTATTTCTTCAGCGGAAGGGTAAAGCTGACTGAGAAAGATGGTAGAAGTTCATAAAATATCCACGTAGAGGAAGGAAGTGACGTATTACTTAAAAATCCACTGCTGAATAAGCCAAAAACTTCAGGAGGCTGAATTCAGTATTATCTCTTTTTGTCATGGAACACGGCAAAGCTGGATTCTTAAGCTGGAACTGTGCAATGAGAAACTGGTACTGTGACAATGTTACTTTTTTAAAAACAGTACCTTTGGAGGGGGAAAAAATATTTAAAAACTCATCAGAATTAGTGTAACTGATATCTATGCAAACTAAATGGGTTTACTTCTGGAAATGTTCAATTCAGGTTAGCATAGGTGTCCTGTGTAAAACTTGGGTCGAAAGGATCCTGCATACAAACAATGTCGAGGAAGTGCAGAAGTTTTTTTTGGGGGCAGAACTGCAAGTCCCCTGTTTCACAACCAAAAAGCATCCAGAGAACAGAACTACTCCCCCAGGGCTGCTGATCAGCAGTGACTGAAACACATCCGTCCTACTGAGCCCTCGGGCAGGGGGAATGACTCACGAGGATGCACACAAAGTCACTTTGATTTGGAACAGTTGCACCATTCTTTTTCCAATGGAAAATCAAGATTGTTTTTGCAAGGAAGGGACAGAATAAATCAGAGCTTAAAATGGAGGTAAAGGAGACAGTTGCCTTTGAGTTTCTTAACTGAAAGCCCTTTCCCCATGGTGGGGAAGAGAGATAAAATCCCACACACAGCCTGTGCTGGTGCTGCAGTGAAGCTCAGCTGGTACTTGGCTACCCTGGGTACAGAGCAGCTCGGTGGAACAGCTGGGGTCCAACTGCACAGAGAGATTTGACTATAAGAATTGTACATACTGTGACTGTCTTTTTGTGTCCCACCCTCCAATGTTTGTCTCAGATTTCATGTCTTTTTCAAGACACAATTCGATTACAAATAAAAACCTGAAATAAAACCAAAAACCCTGATGAGAGTAATTTCTTGGTCTACAGGAGTTCTTTATTTGTATTCCAGTTTTTCCTACAGTTAGAGAGGCTCCTCTACAATCAGAAAGTTTAAAAGGTAATATCTGTGTCGTTTTGTTGGCCCTAAAAGTCTGGACTGCTTGCCCTCATCTCAAGGACTCTGTGACTTCTAAAAATCTAATAGCTACTTAAACACAGCATTTCTCAGGCGGTGTAGAATCCCAGAATAGTTGAGGCTGGAAAAGATCATTGAGTCCAATCCTAAACTCAGCACTGCCAAGTCCACCATTAAACCATGTCCCTCAGAGCCACATCTACACATATTTTAAATCCTTCCAAGGGCAGCTGTTCAGTTAAAGAATCTCAAGATTTTGGTGCCAGCTGTGTGTGAGGAGACAGGCCCTCATACGTGTCCAGACATGTCTCTGATGGATCATCAGGCAGAGAGAGACTAGAGACAAATTCCCTCGCCAGCAGTGCCCCTGTCCAGAGGGCTGCTAGGAAAAAAAGTCTGTCAGGAGCAAGGACTTCAAACCGTATCTAATTTATAAGCTAAAGTCCGTGTTTTGTGTCACACTTCAAAACAAACCAGGAGCCAGTGAATTTTAAGAGCAAACTTTCCTCTTTGCAAAGTGTCCCACAAGGCAAAGGGATGTCGAAACAGCACATCCTGAAATAATTTGCTTTAGCTGTGCTAATTGCATTCCCACATAGTGCTGTATGTAGCAACAATCCAGACTGGAATTACAAAATTCCTCAATCATAGCACTGACTGCTACATCAAAAAAGGCAGGTCACATCTTTTAGCCAATGCAGATGGATATTTTTTTGGAGGTACAGGTGTAACTTGGCTGTCTTCTTTCTTTAACGATATCCTTCCCTCCTTTCCCTTCTCTTCTCCTTTCCCTTCTCTTCTCCTCTCCCTTTACCCTTTTCCTTTTCCTTAAACCTTTTCTGTTAACATTTCTTCTCTAAATTATGGCCAGATTTTGGGTTTATATCTCATCCCAGGTGCCTTCTAGTTACACTGTACATAAGACATCTAAAACCTCTCCCTCTGCCCCGATTCCTCCCTTTCCCCTCCCTACATCAGGCACAGCTCTGCCTTTCATCCATTTTAGATCAACAGGCACTGTGTGAGTGCTGATTTAGCCTATACTAATTACATACTAAGAACAGCATTTCTCATCACTTTTACATGGGATTGAAAAGGTGTTTCCATACTTTTTTGAGTAAGGAAAGACATTTGACAAGAGTCACAAAAGAAAGTTGAAATAGCAAAAAAAAAACAAACAAAAAACCCCAACCAATGCCAAAACATTCCCACACCTAGTTTATAATTACTTTTCCTCTTACTTTTTTCTAAATGGTGTTTTTGTTTCACCTTTTGAGAAGAAAAGACTATCATGAATGTATCACTACACACAATACACTCAGGGTATGGCATAAGAACACAGGCCAAGAAGTTCCTGTTTCCTGAAGAGCAAGAATTTTAAGAATGAGGATCTGGAGCAAACAAAGGAAGAAGAAGGGGAGGAGGAGAAGGAGGTTCATGGTATTTTCCAAATTATTACACTTACCTCTGCATTCCCTGGGGATCCCCATGGGCTGCAGGGGCACAGCTGCTTCACCATGGCCTTAACCATGGCCTGCACNGGTAGAAGCTCCCGGCAGCTTCTCTCAGCAGCCACCTCTGTGGCCCCCCCCACTACCAAAAACCAGGCCCTGCAAACCCAACACAGGCCCCAGGTCCGGGGCTGCTCCGGGCCTGTTCCCGGCTGCCCCGCTGGTGTTGGGGTGCTCTGTGTAAGGGCCTTTTGTGACACAGGACATGGTGGTGGCCAGAGACCTTTGTGACATCAGAGAGCCCCAGCCTGGCTGAGGGGCTTCTAGGGGCACCGCAGGGCCCGGGCTGCCCAGTCCCAGGAGAGCCACTCTGGCAGGAGGAAGCTACTCCTGGTATCTGTCTGTGCCAGAGGCCCAGGAGCGACAGACGAGGAAAAAGCCACTAAAGCCACCCCCGAGTCCCGGTGCCCCGGCCCTGTGTGCAGTTGGCCGCAGGCCCAGGCCCTCAGAGGGCAGTGCCAGTGTCACTCATCAAGGAGGACGAGGGCAGCTTTGCTGATATGGACCGAGAGCTTTCCCACTCGGAAGCTGGGACAGAGATGTCCCAACTGCAGGAAGAGGTTACGACAGTCGAAGAAATTACCCCATGGGGATCCAGGACGTGCCGAGTGCTGCGCCAACGGCAGGTGCGCGTGAAAGCCCGGGAATTGTCCCAGGGCACGGAGGGGATGCAGCAGGAGCTGCACCGGCAAGAAGCAACGGTGACAGTCAAGGAGCTGCGCGAGTGGGAAGAG
>VXAZ01008960.1:0-19903 GCA_013399875.1 Gymnorhina tibicen | reverse complement strand
TGGATTTTGAGGGTTTGGTGTGGGATTCTGGGGGGTTTGGTGTGGATTTTGGGAGGTTTGACATGGATTTTGAGGGTTTGGTGTGGATTTTGGGGGGTTTGACATGGATTTTGAGGGTTTGGTGTGGGATTCTGGGGGGTTTGGTGTGGATTTTGGAGGTTTGACACGGGATTTTGAGGCTGTGACACGGGATTTTGGAGACTGCCAGAGGCGCAGCTCGGGGATTCTCCCGGTGACTCAACATTTCCCCCTCGGATCCCCATGGAAACGGGAGAAACGGGCGAGATTTCAGCAGAACTGGGCGGGGGGAAGGCGTGCGGAACAAAACAGAAAGGGTTTAAAGTGGAATCCGGGGGCATCAGAGCGGCTCAGCTGAGTAGGGAGGCATGGAACGAGCTCCCAAACGGAATAAAAGCAGGAGCTGTCAGACTGGAGTGAGTCACAGGCTGTTCTTGGAAGGCAAAATCCCAAACTGGAGCAGGAAAAGACGGAGCCGGGCCTGCGGGCATCGTCTGAGGAGGGATTTGGGTGAAAACGGCACCAAATCGGGTCCGCGGCGCCTCAGCTCGCCGAGCAAACAGCGCTTGGAGCGTCCCGAGCCGGGGAAAATCCCAGGTTTCCTTGGGATGGAGCCAAGGAATGCTTTAAACTGCTCTGGAGAGCAGGAATTATCTGTTGGTTTAATAAGCTGGCACCCTCCGGCGGGCCCTGGGGGGATCCCGTGGAATTCGTGGAATTATTGTGGGTCAGGATCTGCTCGATCCCTGATTTTCATTTGTTCTGGGGTGCTGTGATCCTCCAGGAATTGCAGGCTGGAATCCCACTGAATCCATGGAATTATTGGAGGTCAGGATCTGCTTGATCCCTGATTTTCATCCTCGTGTTTGGGGTTCTGGGGTGCTGTGATCCTCCAGGAATTGCAGGCTGGAATCCCACTGAATCCATGGAATTATTGGAGGTCAGGATCTGCTTGATCCCTGATTTTCATCCTCGTGTTTGGGGTTCTGGGGTGCTGTGATCCTCCAGGAATTGCAGGCTGGAATCCCACTGAATCCATGGAATTATTGGAGGTCAGGATCTGCTTGATCCCTGATTTTCATCCTCGTGTTTGGGGTTCTGGGGTGCTGTGATCCTCCAGGAATTGCAGGCTGGAATCCCACTGAATCCATGGAATTATTGGAGGTCAGGATCTGCTTGATCCCTGATTTTCATCCTCGTGTTTGGGGTTCTGGGGTGCTGTGATCCTCCAGGAATTGCAGGCTGGAATCCCACTGAATCCATGGAATTATTGGAGGTCAGGATCTGCTTGATCCCTGATTTTCATTGGTGTTTGGGGTTCTGGGGTGCTGTGATCCTCCAGGAATTGCAGGCTGGAGTCTCACTGAATTCATGGAATTATTGTGGGTCAGGATCTGCTCGATCCCTGATTTTCATCCTCATTTTTGGGGTTCTGGGGTGCTGTGATACTCCAGGAATTGCAGGCTGGAATCCCACTGAATCCATGGAATTATTGGAGGTCAGGATCTGCTCGATCCCTGATTTTCATCCTCATTTTTGGGGTTCTGGGGTGCTGTGATCCTCCAGGAGCTGCGGGCTGGAATCCCTGGATGAGATCTGCGTGGTTTTCCCTTTAAAGTCTCGGTGACCTCCGACAGGATCCCGGGGGAATTTCGGGTGGATACCAGGGAAAGGCTCTTCCCCCAGAGGGTGCTCAGGCACTGGCAAAGGCTCCCCACGGAATGGTCGCTGTTCCAAACCTTCCAGAGCTCCGGGAATGGGATTTTTGGGATTGTTGCTGGATCAGCGATCCCGGTGGGTCCTTCCAGCTCGGGATATTCCACGAATTCCCTCTTTTTCTTCCGTCGTGGTGGTGGTATTCGCGTTCCTGAGGAGAAGTTTGGATATTTTAGCTCAGGGAAAACAGGGATGAAGCTCCCGGAGAACCAATTCCACGTCGGGAGAGCCCCGGGGGTGTTTACAGCACGGCGACCTTGCGGGAATGGGATCAAAAATCCCGGGAATCCTGTGACTCACGGGTGCTCCCCGTATTCCCTCTCGATCCTTGGGAACGTGGAGCCTCTTAAACGTTCGTGGGGTGGAAAATAATCCCCAAAAAAAAACAAAAAAACCAAACAAAAAGGGGGGGGGAGTGGGCGAGAAATATCCTTGGAATTCTCCTCGGGAAAGGTTCAGCGGGAGCGGCTGCAGGGGGGGTTGGGGTGTGGGTGTGGGGGTTTTTTTTTTCCGTTTCCTGGGGACGGCTCCGGCTTCCTCCTTTGGCCCTGGTGACTCACGGGCCCTGGCACGGGGTTTTGGGAGGGTCCGCGTGGAATTTTGGGGGGGGGACGTGGGATTTTGGGGGGGTTGGTGTGGAGTTTTGAGGGCCTGGCATGGGATTTTGGGGGTTTGACCTGGAATTTTGAGGGCGTGACATGGAAGTTTGGGGATTTGATGTGGAATTTTGGAGATTTGACATGGAATTTTGAGGGGGTGACGTGGAATTTTGAGGGGGTGACGTGGAATTTTGAGGGGTTGACATGGAATTTTGGAGGCCTGATGTGGAATTTTGAGGGCCTGGCATGGAATTTGGAGGTTTCACATGGAATTTTGAGGGGGTGACGTGGAATTTTGAGGACCTGGCATGGAATTTTGAGGACCTGACATGGAATTTTGAGGGGTTGACATGGAATTTTGGAGGCCTGATGTGCAATTTTGAGGGCCTAGCATGGAATTTGGAGGTTTCACATGGAATTTTGAGGGGGTGACGTGGAATTTTGAGGACCTGGCATGGAATTTGGAGGTTTCACATGGAATTTTGGGGGTTTGACGTGGAATTTTGAGGGCCTGGCATGGAATTTTGAGGGCCTGGCATGGGATTTTGGGGGTTTGACCTGGAATTTTGAGGGCATGACGTGGAAGTTTGGGGATTTGATGTGGAATTTTGGGGGTTTGACATGGAATTTTGAGGGGTTGACGTGGAATTTTGGAGGCCTGACATGGAATTTTGAGGACCTGGCATGGGATTTGGGGGTTTGACGTGGAATTTTGAGGGGGTGATGTGGAATTTTGGGGGTTTGATGTTGAATTTTGGGGGTTTGACGTGGGATTTGGAGGTTTAACATGGGATTTGGAGGGTTTGACGTGGAATTTTGAGGGCCTGGCATGGGATTTTGGGGTTTGACGTGGAATTTTGGAGGTTTGACATGAAGTTTGGGGGTTTGACATGGAATTTTGAGGGGTTGACGTGGAATTTTGGAGGCCTGACATGGAATTTTGAGGACCTGGCATGGGATTTGGGGGTTTGACATGGAATTTTGAGGGGTTGACGTGGAATTTTGGAGGCCTGACATGGAATTTTGAGGACCTGGCATGGGATTTGGGGGTTTGACATGGAATTTTGAGGGGTTGACGTGGAATTTTGGAGGCCTGACATGGAATTTTGAGGACCTGGCATGGGATTTGGGGGTTTGACATGGAATTTTGAGGGGTTGACGTGGAATTTTGGAGGCCTGACATGGAATTTTGAGGACCTGGCATGGGATTTGGGGGTTTGACGTGGAATTTTGGAGGTTTGACATGAAGTTTTGGGGGTTTGATGTGGAATTTTGGGGGCCTGACACAGAATTTTGAGTGCCTGGCATGGGATTTGGAGGTTTCACATGGAATTTTGGGGGTTTGACGTGGAATTTTGAGGATCTGACATGGAATTTTGGAGGCCTGGCAGGGAATTTTGAGGGCCTGGCATGGGATTTTGGGGGTTTGACCTGGAATTTTGAGGGCATGACGTGGAAGTTTGGGGATTTGATGTGGAATTTTGGAGATTTGACATGGAATTTTGAGGGGTTGACGTGGAATTTTGGAGGCCTGATGTGGAATTTTGAGGGCCTGGCATGGAATTTGGAGGTTTCACATGGAATTTTGAGGGGGTGACGTGGAATTTTGAGGACCTGGCATGGAATTTGGAGGTTTCACATGGAATTTTGGGGGTTTGACGTGGAATTTTGAGGGCCTGGCATGGAATTTTGAGGGCCTGGCATGGGATTTTGGGGGTTTGACCTGGAATTTTGAGGGCATGACGTGGAAGTTTGGGGATTTGATGTGGAATTTTGGAGATTTGACGTGGAATTTTGAGGGGTTGACATGGAATTTTGGAGGCCTGATGTGGAATTTTGAGGGCCTGGCATGGAATTTGGAGGTTTCACATGGAATTTTGAGGGGGTGACGTGGAATTTTGAGGACCTGGCATGGAATTTTGAGGACCTGACATGGAATTTTGAGGGGTTGACATGGAATTTTGGAGGCCTGATGTGCAATTTTGAGGGCCTAGCATGGAATTTGGAGGTTTGACATGGAATTTTGGGGGTTTGACGTGGAATTTGGAGGACCTGGCATGGAATTTTGAGGGGGTGACGTGGAAGTTTGGGGGTTTGACGTGGAATTTTGAGGGCCTGGCATGGGATTTGGGGGTTTGATGTGGAATTTTAGGGGTTTGACATGGAATTTTGGGGGTTAGACATGGGATTTGGAGGTTTAACGTGGAATTTTGAGGGCCTGGCATGGGATTTGGGGGTTTGACATGGAATTTTGGGGGGTTGACGTGGAATTTTGGGGGTTTGATGTTGAATTTTGGGGGTTTGACATGGAATTTTGGGGGTTTGACGTGGAATTTTGAGGACCTGGCATGGGATTTTGGGGGTTTGACGTGGAATTTTGGAGATTTGACATGAAGTTTGAGGGTTTGACATGGAATTTTGGGTCCCGCTGGATCTTGCAGCCCCGCACCTCCCCTTTTCTGCCCCGGGCAAGATTTGGGATCAGCTCCAAAGAATTCTGGGCTGGGAGGGGAACTTCCTGGGAGCTCCTGGCTCGGGAGATGGGGGTCAGGAAAAAATGATGGAAGAATCCTCAAGGATCACCTCCGCTATGAGGGGCAGGGATGAGGTGAAAAATTCTGGCTTTTCCGTGCTGGCTCTTCCCTGGGACTCTTGGCCTGAGCTTTGTCCTTGAACTGGGCTGCGATTCCGAGGGGTTTGGTGCAAAACGAGGAATTTGGAGTTAGGGATCAGCCTGGCGGGTGAGACTCCAGACCTGCTCTGAAGAATTCCTGGTTTTTTTTGCTTCGTGAAGGAATTCCCAGGGCGTTTTATCCAGGGAAAAACCTCTCCGAACCTTCTGGCTTTTATTTCGCCCTGCCCGCCTTCCCGGGAAGTTGGCGGGGTCTGGGAAGCGTCCAGGGAGGGTTGGTGCAAAGCGGAGCAGGGATAACCTAAGGAATTCCAGCTTTTCCGTGCTGGCTCTTTCCTGGGACGCTTGTCCTGAGCTCTGTCCTAAACTGGGCTAAAACTCCAGAGGATTTGGTGCAGAACAAGGAATTTGGAGTTAGGGATCAGCCTTGCAGGTGACTCCAGACCCGCTTTGAAGAATCCCGGTTTTTGCTGTTGTGTGAAGGAATTTCGAGGCGTTTTTCCAGGGAAAAACCTCTCCGAACCTTCTCCTTTCTGTCCTCCCCCCGTGCCTCAGGAAGTGGACATCGTGGTGGTCCTGTGATGGGAATTTTTTTTGCTTTGTGAAGGAATTCCAGGGCGTTTTTCCACGGAAAAACCTCTCCGAACCTTCTCCTTTCTATCCTCCCGCCGTGCCTCAGGAAGTGGACATCGTGGTGGTCTCGTGCCGGGAATTTTTTTTTGTTGTATGAAGGAATTCCAGGGCGTTTTTCCACGGAAAAACCTCTCCGAACCTTCTCCTTTCTATCCTCCCGCCACCTCAGGAAGTGGACATCGTGGTGGTCCTGTGATGGGAATTTTTTTTGCTTTGTGAAGGAATTCCAGGGTGTTTTATCCAGGGAAAAACCTCTGCAAACCTTCTCCTTTCTGTCCTCCCCCCCTCCTCAGGAGGTGGACATCGTGGTGGTCCCGTGCCGCGGCTTCCAGGCGGCCGAAGCCACGCTGGCCGAGCTGGTGGACCGCGTGCTGCCCGTCGTCACCTTCGCCATCAGCGAGCCCCAGCTGTCCCCGTCGGACCAGGCCGAGCTGCGGCGCATCAAGGAGAAGTTCTCCCTCCCCATCTTCTTCCTCCGCCTTCCCGAGGGCGGCGGCGACGACGCCGCAGAGCCGGCCTCTCCCAAAAAACCCGACCGGGACAAGCCCTCCCTGCGCTCGCAGCTGCTGGACCTGGAGTACCTGAGCCCGCGCGGCGGCGGCGCCGCGCCCGGCTCGCCCAGCGTGCTGGCGGAGCACCCGGAGAAGCTCCGGCTGCTGAGCTCCTTCTCCAGGCAGGTTCTCCAGAAGCACCTGGTGGAGGCGGCCACGAGGCTGAGCGAGGTGCACGGGCGCTGCCTGGACATCTTCATCAACCAGGCGTTCGACATGCAGCGCGACCTGCAGATCACGCCCAAGCGCCTCGAGTACACGCGGCGCAAGGAGAGCGAGCTCTACGAGTCGCTGATGGGCATCGCCAACCGCAAGCAGGAGGAGATGAGGGACGTGATCGTGGAGACGCTGGGCAGCATGAAGGAGGAGCTGCTGGAGGACGCGGCCGGCATGGAGTTCCGGGGTGGGTCCCGGGGGGAGAGGGGAGGGATGAGGGGGTTTTTTGGGGGAAGGAGTTCTGAGGTGGTTCCTGGAGGGGAAAGGAGAGGGATGAGGGGTTTTTCTGGGGGGGGACATGGTCAGTGTGGAGTTCCGAGGTGGTTCCTGGAGGGAGAGGGGAGGGATGAGGGGGTTTTTTGGGGGAAGGAGTTCTGAGGTGGTTCCTGGAGGGGAAAGGAGAGGGATGAGGGGTTTTTCTGGGGGGGGACATGGTCAGTGTGGAGTTCCGAGGTGGTTCCTGGAGGGAGAGGGGAGGGATGAGGGGGTTTTTTGGGGGAAGGAGTTCTGAGGTGGTTCCTGGAGGGGAAAGGAGAGGGATGAGGGGTTTTTCTGGGGGGGGACATGGTCAGTGTGGAGTTCCGAGGTGGTTCCCGGGGAGAAAGGGGAGGATGAAGGGATTTTCTGGGGGGAGGAGTTCCGAGGTGGTTCCCGGAGGGGAAGGATGAGGGGGTTTCTTGCGGGGGGACGCGGCCGGCGTGGAGTTCTGAGGTGGTTCCTGTGGGGAGAGGGGAGGGATGAGGGGTTTTTTTTCCTTCCTTTTCCCGGGAAACGCGGTTCTGGGATAACGGGGAAAGGATTTCCTTGTTCCTCTTCCTGGGAAACGCGGTTCTGGGATAGCGGGGAAAGATCAGGAAATTCAGTTCTAGGGTAAGAGGGAAAGATCTTTCTTCCTTTTCCCGGGAAATTCAGTTCTGGGATAATGGGGAAAGGATTTCCTTGTTCCTTTTCCCAGGAAATGCAGTTCTGGGATAATGGGGAAAGGATTTCCTTGTTCCTCTTCCCAGGAAATGCAGTTCTAGGATAATGGGGAAAGATCTTGTTCCTGATCCCAGGAAGTTCAGTTCTGGAATAACAGGGAAAGATCTTTCTTGTTCCTTTTCCCAGGGAGTTCAGTTCTGGGCTAACGGGGAAAGGATTTCCTTGTTCCTCTTCCCAGGAAATGCAGTTCTGGGATAACAGGGAAAGGATTTCCTTGTTCCTCTTCCCAGGAAATGCAGTTCTGGAATAACAGGGAAAGGATTTCCTTGTTCCTCTTCCCAGGAAATGCAGTTCTGGGATAACAGGGAAAGGATTTCCTTGCTCTTTTTCCCAGGAAGTTCAGTTCTGGGATAACGGGGGAAGAACGTCCGGAGCAGTTCGGGCTGGGGCTCCTCGGCGCCGAGCCCTCGGGAGCGCTTCTCCCAACCAAAACCCCGACCTGAAGGATCGGGTTTTTCCTTTTTTCCCTCCTTTCCCCGCGCAGACATCATCATCCCGGAGAACGGGGAGCCCGTCAGCTCCAGGGACATCAAGTGCTGCATCCGGCAGATCCAGGAGCTGATCATCTCCCGGCTGAACCAGGCCGTGGCCAACAAGCTCATCAGCTCCGTGGATTACCTGCGGGAGAGCTTCGTGGGCACCCTGGAGAGGTGCCTCAAGAGCCTGGAGGAGTCCTGGGAGGTCTCGGTGCATCCCGCCCGGAGCCTGGAGAAGCCCAGGGATGTCTCCGTGCACATCACCAGCAATTATCTCAAGCAGGTGCCGGGGTGGCTCCGGAACGTTCCCGGCCCGGGAGGGCTGGGGGGAGGCGGGGGCAGCGGAATCGGGAACGCGCAGGGATCCGGGGGCGCCGAAACGGTCCTGAAGGGCCCGACACTTAAATTTCCCTAAATCTGTGGAAAATAACCAAATTACAGCCTGGGAATGCCCGTGGGATGATGCACACAACACATCAGTTTTCCCAGTGGTTCGTGGAGCATCCCACAGAACACGGAGCTTTCCCGTTTCCACGGGCTCCGGCAAAGCTGCCGGCTGGCAGAATTCCCATCTCCTCCTCTTCTCCCTGCTTTCCCAGATCCTCAACGCGGCTTATCACGTGGAGGTCACTTTCCACTCCGGCTCCACGGTAACCAGGATGCTGTGGGAACAGATCAAGCAGGTACGGACGCCTGGAAAAGTTAATTTTGGAGCGAAGAATCCTCCCTGAATTCGCTCCGGGCACGGGCACTGGGAGCTGTGAGTTTATTCCCGGGGATTTCCATCCCTGGAAGTGCCCTAGGCCAGGCTTGGAGGGAGCTTGGAGCGAGCCGGGATGGTGGGATGGGATAAACTTCCAAATCCCTCCCGACCCAAACCGTTCTGGGATTCCGGGATTAAAATCCAGAGGGGAATCGATCACGGCGTCGCCGTGAAAATCAGGGAGAGACGTCCCCAAAATCTCCAGGGAAGCAGCTTTTTCCTGGCCCCCTCTCAAGGTGTGGGAATTCCAGGTGCCGGATGGAGCACTTCCTGTAATTAGTGGGCGTAATTAAACTGCTCTGCCTCGCCCTTCGTTAGCAGCCGCGGAATTCCAGGCGCTGGAATTCCCCGTGTGGATCCCTGTCCCGGGAAGGGAGGAGCAGGAATCCGGAGCTCGTTCCCACCGGGTCCGGACCGGGAATTATTTGAGGGAAAATTCGTGTTCCTGCTCACCCACCCGAGGGCGGGGAGGGAATGAAGGGGTCAGCAGCTCAGAGCAGGGGTTTCGGAGAGGGGAAGGCTCTGGCAGCCGGAAATTGCCACCAAACCAGAGCAAATCCCGGGGGGAGGAGGGGGAATTGTCCCGAACCAAACCCCACAAACCCAAATAATCCACGTTTCCCGAGGCTGGAGTTGCCAAAGGCTTCCAGTCATTCCTTTGCTCCTCCAGAACGGGAAGGACCCCGCTAAAGAGGGGGTTTGCTTTAAAAGAAATATTTAATAAACATTATGAAATTAAATATTCGGGAATTCCGGGCTGGGTTGGGCTGGGAGGGACTCGAGGCTCGTCCCATTCCGAGGGAAACACCCTCCACTATCCCAGGGTGCTCCAAGCCCCGTCCAGCCTGGCCTGGGACGCTTCCAGGGATGGGGCAGCCACGGATTCTCTGCTCCAGGGCCTTCCCCACGCCGTGGGCGAATAAAAGGATCGGGAAACAATGACCCAGGGCGATCCTGCAGCCCGGTTCTGCGGGAATCCCACGCGGGAATCCACGCCGAGCCCTCCCCCGGGGACCCGAGCGGGGTGACTCCGCGGATCCCCGGCTCTCCCCGAGCCCCGCATCCCTTCCTCCCGCAGATAATCCAGCGGATCACGTGGGTCAGCCCCCCGGCCATCACCAGCGAGTGGAAGAGGAAGGTGGCCCAGGACGCCATCGAGAGCCTCAGCGCCTCCAAGCTGGCCAAGAGCATCTGCAGCCAGTTCCGCACGCGCCTCAACAGCTCCCACGAGGCCTTCGCCGCCTCCCTGCGCCAGGTCGGGGCCGCCGCCGCGCCGGGCTGGGAGCGGGCGGGGCGGGGAGGCTCCGAGTCAGAGCTGCAGCTTAGTAGGAAAAGTAAAATCGGGGCAACGGCACCAAAAAAAAATCCCCCACGGAGAGAGCGAGGGCGCAGCCCCGAGCCCCCGCCGGTCGGGGCGCTGGGAGCAGCCCGAGGTGGCTCCTGGAGCCGCCGTTCTGCTGGAGCAGCCGTCCTGCGGAAGGCTCCGGCCTTTCCTCCGGGAATCCGGTGGGAAAAGGCTGCCCGTGGTGTTGGGGATCCCGGATTACAGCCGGGATGGAATGCTCGGTTCTTCCCTCTGGGCGGAGCGTCTCCCGGTGGGACCGTGTGGTTTTATCAGCCATGGGGTGGGACTGGGTGGCCCGGGAGCAGGAGATGATAGCCCTCTGGAGAGGGAGGATAGATTGGGTGGCCTGGGACAGGAGGAGATATCCCTCTGGAGGAGGAGGATAGCCTGGGTGGCCTGGGACAGGAGGAGATATCCCTCTGGAGAGGGAGGATAGATTGGGTGGCCCAGGACCAGGAGATGATAGTCCTCTGGAGGGAGAGGATAGCCTGGGTGGCCCGGGACCAGGAGGAGATATCCCTCTGGAGAGGGAGGATAGATTGGGTGGCCCAGGACCAGGAGATGATAGTCCTCTGGAGGGAGAGGATAGATTGGGTGGCCCGGGACCAGGAGATGATATCCCTCTGGAGGGAGGGGATAGATTGGGTGGCCCAGGACCAGGAGATGATAGTCCTCTGGAGGGAGAGGATAGCCTGGGTGGCCCGGGACCAGGAGGAGATATCCCTCTGGAGAGGGAGGATAGATTGGGTGGCCCAGGAACAGGAGGAGATAGCCCTCTGGAGAGGGGATAGACTGGGTGGCTCAGGAACAGGAGGAGATATCCCTCTGGAGAGGGAGGATAGATTGGGTGGCCTGGGACAGGAGATGATATCCCTTTGGAGGGAGAGGACAGCCTGGGTGGCTCAGGACCAGGAGGAGATATCCCTCTGGAGGGAGAGGACAGCCTGGGTGGCCTGGAAACAGGAGGAGATATCCCTCTGGAGAGGGAGAGGACAGCCTGGGTGGCTCAGGACCAGGAGGAGATATCCCTCTGGAGAGGGAGAGGAAGATGTGTGAAGATCCTCCTTGTGAAGGAAGGTGTGAAGATGGTGATAGCCCACATCTGGGCACATCTCACACCGTAACCCAGCAGGAGCTGCCCAGCAGGAGCTGCCCAGCAGCTCTGGACTCGGGCTGGGAGAGGGGAATTTTGCCTGCAGGGACAGCGGTTGGCGCGCTCAGCGCAGGGAGAGCCGCCGGCAGCGTTAGGACGAGGTTTTGTTTTTAAACCGGGCTCGCAAAGGCCCCAGAACCTCCCTGAACCCGAGGTGGGCGCGTGTGAAACACCCGAGCCGCCCTGAGCGGTGCCGGTGAGCGCGCGGTGTCCCCTGCAGCTGGAGGACGGCCACTCCGGCCGCCTGGAGAGGACCGAGGACCTGTGGCTGAAGGTGAGGAAGGACCACGCTCCCCGGCTGGCCCGGCTCTCCCTGGAGAGCAGATCCCTGCAGGACGTGCTGCTGCACGGTGAGGATCCCGCTGGGAACGTCCTCCCGCTCTCCCCACTTCCCCGGGGAGCCCGGTTTGGGTTTTCGCTCCGGGTTCCAGGCTCTCCCCTCCGCCGTGGCCGCGGGGCCGGGGCAGAACGCGGCTCGGGGGCCGATTTCTGGGATTTGTGCCTTGCAGGGAAGCCCAAGCTGGGCAGGGAGCTGGGCCGAGGCCAGTACGGGGTGGTGTACCTGTGCGACAGCTGGGGGGGACACTTCCCCTGCGCCCTCAAGTCCGTGGTGCCTCCGGACGAGAAGCACTGGAACGACCTGGCGCTGGAGTTCCACTACATGAGGTGCGCGTCCCCGGTGCTTCCCCAATCCCACGCGGATCTGCTCGGCTCCCCGGGGCCGTGCGGGCTGGAAAAGCCCTCAGCCCGTGCCCGGTGCCCGCCTTGTCCCCGGCCCCGGAGCTCCGAGGCCCCGGTTTTGCTGCGGTTCCGCTCTGGGATCCGGGATCGGAGCTCCTGGAACGCCCCGGCTGTGACGGGCAGAGCCGCTCCTTCCTGCCCCGACCCGGTTCTGCCCAAACTGAGGATAAATCAGAATTTAGGGGCTTTAATAACCAGAAGTTCTCTTCCCGCTGATTCCTGGGGGGGAATCCTCCCTCCTTTCCCGCTCCTTGTCCGGTCTGAATCCCCGGAAAAGCCCAGGGTGGCTCCGCATGCGGGGAGCAGCTGAGAGAGGAGTGGGGGTTTTTTTTGGAGTTCTAACCTTTAAAAGGGCTTTTTTTTTTTGTCCTGAGTTAAATTGGCTCAGGCAGCTGAGGATTGCTGTGCTCCGAGCTGGGCTGGGAGTTTTTATTGGGCTGGGAATTTTTATTGTGCCGGGAATTTTTATTGTGCTGGGAGTTCTCGCTGTTGTGCTGAAGCTGCAGCTCCGGGGCTTCTTCCCTTGGCCTGGGCTGGGGGACAGGGGACAAAAATGATCCCGAAATTTCTATGCTGAACCTTCTGCAGTCCCTGCAGGGACTTTGGGGTTTATTCCTTGTCCTGGGCTGGGGGACAGGGATGAAAACAACCCCAAATTTCTGTTCTGAACTTTCTCCAGGTCCCTGCGGGGACTTTGGGGTTTATTCCTTGGCCTGGAGTAGGGGACAGGGACCAAAAACAACCCCAAATTTCTGTGCTGAACCTTCTGCAGTCCCTGCAGGGACTCTGGGGCTCCTTCCCATCACCTGGGCTGGAGGACAGGGACCAAAACGACCCCAAATTTCCCTGCTGAACCTTCTGCAGTCCCTGCAGGGACTTCGGGGTTTATTCCTTGTCCTGGGTTGGGGGACAGGGATAAAAATGACCCCAGATTTCTGTTCTGAACTTTCTCCAGGTCCCTGCGGGGACTCTGGGGCTTCTTTCCTTGGCCTGGAGTAGGGGACAGGGACCAAAAACAACCCCAAATTTCTGTGCTGAACCTTCTGCAGTCCCTGCAGGGACTCTGGGGCTCCTTCCCATCACCTGGGCTGGAGGACAGGGACCAAAACGACCCCAAATTTCCCTGCTGAACCTTCTGCAGTCCCTGCAGGGACTTCGGGGTTTATTCCTTGTCCTGGGTTGGGGGACAGGGATAAAAATGACCCCAGATTTCTGTTCTGAACTTTCTCCAGGTCCCTGCGGGGACTCTGGGGCTTCTTTCCTTGGCCTGGAGTAGGGGACAGGGACCAAAAACGACCCCAAATTTCTGTGCTGAACCTTCTGCAGTCCCTGCAGGGACTTTGGGGTTTATTCCTTGGCCTGGGCTGGAGGACAGGGACCAAAACGACCCCAAATTTCCGTGCTGAACCTTCTGCAGTCCCTGCAGGGACTTTGGGGTTTATTCCTTGGCCTGGGCTGGGGGACAGGGACCGAAAGTGACCCCAAATTTCCCTGCTGAACCTCGTGCAGGTCCCTGCAGTCCCACGAGAGGCTCGTGCACCTGCACGGGTCCGTGATCGATTACGGCTACGGGGGAGGCTCCAGCATCGCGGTGCTGCTGATCATGGAGAGGCTGCACAGGGACCTCTACACGGGGCTGAAGGTACCGAATTCTGTCCCTTAAATTCGTGTTTCGTGTTCTTTTTATCCCTGGGCACAGCTTGGAGCAGCCTGGTTTAGTGGGAAGTGTCCCTGCCCCCGTGGGACAAGAGGAGCTTTAATCTCCCTTCCAACCCAAACTCGTGATTCCCCTAACTTAAAAAAAAAAAAAAAAACCTAAAATCCTCTAATACAAATAAAAAATTAAAATGAACTTAGAATTAATCTGTGAAGCTAAGCCGGAATTGCTCAATTTTCAGCGCTGGGATAAAGAAAAGTGACTTTCAGGCACGGAATGTGTGTTTTTTCCCCCCGCTCAGGCTGGGCTGGAGCTGGAGCCGCGGCTGCAGATCGCCCTGGACGTGGTGGAGGGGATCCGGTACCTGCACAGCCAGGGGCTGGTGCACAGGGACATCAAGCTCAAAAACGTCCTGGTGAGGAAAATCCCGGGCCTCTCCCTCATCCCAGGGCCTTTTCTTAGTGGGAAAAACGGAGCTTTCCGAGCGAAGGAATAACTTCCCCCAGCCGGGATGTTCTGAGCTGCGCTGGCGTCGGCCACGGGGAGGTTTCCCTGCCTCCTTTCCCGGCTGGAATCCCGGGGAGGACGAAGGGAGCAGGGAATGAGGTTTCCCTGCTTCCTTTCCCGGCTGGAATCCCGGGGAGGACGAAGGGAGCAGGGAATGAGGTTTCCCTGCCTCCTTTCCCGGCTGGAAGCGCGGGGAGGGAATGAAGGGAGCAGGGAATGAGGTTTCCCTGCCTCCTTTCCCGGCTGGAAGCCCGAGGAGGATGAAGGGAGCAGGGAATGAGGTTTCCCTGCCTCCTTTCCCGGCTGGAATCCCGGGGAGGGAATGAAGGGAGCAGGGAATGAGGTTTCCCTGCCTCCTTTCCCGGCTGGAAGCCCAGAGGGGACGAAGGGAGCAGGGAATGAGGTTTCCCTGCCTCCTTTCCCGGCTGGAATCCCGAGGAGTGGGGTTGGGATGAAGGGAGCAGGGAATGACTCCTCTGGAGCTCAGGAATTCCAGTTCCTGCTGCCCCGGGATCCCAGCCACGCCCCGGGCGCGGCAGACCCGGGAGATGCCGCAGAGCCGCCGGGAAATCGGAGAAAAACCGCGTTAAAAAGCTCGGCCCTCCCAAAATCCCGAATTTCCCGGGAGGAACCCCGCTCCTCACCCTCTCCCGCCTCCTCCTCCTCCTCCTCCTTCCCCAGCTGGACAAAAAGAACCGGGCCAAGATCACGGACCTGGGCTTCTGCAAGCCCGAGGCGATGATGTCCGGCAGCATCGTGGGCACGCCCATCCACATGGCTCCCGAGCTCTTCACAGGTAGGGACCGCCCGGGATTCTCCCGGCGAATCCTTGGAATTCCTCTCCGTGAGGCCATTCCAACCCCGAGAAAATTCCCTGCTTGCCGCGGATTTTTTTTTTTTTTTTTTTTTCCCTGTGTTTTTGAGTGAGAGCGGGGAGCTCTGCTGAGTTAATTAAGGCCCTCGCGATTAGAAATGTAAATTAGCGGTTAGGAGGGAAGCTGGAGATCCTTGGATTCCGTGGGGAAATGCTCCAGGAAGGGATTCCCTGTAAGGAATTTCCAAGCTGTTCTTCCCTTGGAGTGGGTTTGGATTCACTGGGAATTCCGGCAGCTGCTCCCCCGAGGGTTTTTGGCTGAGTTTTGGAGCCACTGGGAATTTCAAATCCCGTTTCCCGGAATCCTTCTGGTCCGGCAGAGCTGCTCCTGCTGGGATCAGGTTGGGATCAAACGGAGCAGCTCGGTTTGTGTGAGTTTAGGGGATATTTGGGACATTTCTGGGATGAGGGGCTGATGTTTGGCTCTGACAGAGCTGAGCCTTACAGAGGGTGGGTGTTTAAAACACCCCTGAGCTCCAGTTTGGGAATTCCTGGGAATTTTACAAATCCTGGGAACTGGCAAAGCCTGACCTCGATCCCACCTCCTGCCGTGTTACTTCACACGAGTTTTGCCTTCCTGCTGTGAAATTGGGGTTTAAATTCGGGCATTTGGGACGCCGGAATCACTTCCCAGCCCGCCCAGCTCCCGGTGGTTTTTTCCCTGCTGATCCCACGTGGGTTTTTCCCAGGGAAATACGACAATTCCGTGGATGTTTATGCCTTTGGGATCCTGTTCTGGTACCTGTGCTCGGGCCACGTGAAGTTGCCCGAGGCCTTCGAGAGGTGTGCGAGCAAAGATCACCTGTGGAACAACGTCAGGAGAGGTACCCGGCCTGGGAAAATCCAGTTTTATTCCCGTGAGGGAGACGTGAAAGGGGGAAAATCCCGGAATCCCTGAGGTTGGGAAACGTTCCTGGGATGGTCGGGTCCGAGCTGTGCCCGATCCCCACGCTGAGCACTCAGTGCCACGTCCAGGGGGCACCTCCAGGGATGGGCACTCCAAACCTCCCTGGGGTGGTTTTTATGGATCCAACCCCTGTGCTGCCATTCCAGGGTGGTTTTTATGGATCCAACCTATGTTCTGGCATTCCCAGGGTGGTTTTTTTATGGATCCAACCTCTGTTCTGCCATTCCCAGGATGGTTTTTATGGATCCAACCCCTGTTCTGCCATTCCAGGGTGGTTTTTATGGATCCAACCTATGTTCTGGCATTCCCAGGGTGGTTTTTTTATGGATCCAACCTCTGTTCTGCCATTCCCAGGATGGTTTTTATGGATCCAACCCCTGTTCTGCCATTCCAGGGTGGTTTTTATGGATCCAACCTATGTTCTGGCATTCCCAGGGTGGTTTTTTTATGGATCCAACCTCTGTTCTGCCATTCCCAGGATGGTTTTTATGGATCCAACCCCTGTTCTGCCATTCCAGGATGGTTTTTTTACGGATCCATCCTCTCCTGCCATTCCCAGAGTGTTTTGTGTGGATCCATCCTCTGTCCTGCCATTCCAGGATGGTTTTTATGGATCCAACCCCTGTTCTGCCATTCCAGGGTGGTTTTTTTACGGATCCATCATCTCCTGCCATTCCCAGAGTGTTTTGTGTGGATCCATCCTCTGTGCTGCCATTCCAGGGTGGTTTTTTATGGATCCAACCCCTGTTCTGCCATTCCAGGATGGTTTTTTTACGGATCCATCCTCTCCTGCCATTCCCAGAGTGTTTTGTGTGGCTCCATCCTTTGTGCTGCCATTCCAGGGTGGTTTTTTATGGATCCAACCCCTGTTCTGCCATTCCAGGGTGGTTTTTTTACGGATCCATCATCTCCTGCCATTCCCAGAGTGTTTTGTGTGGATCCATCCTCTGTGCTGCCATTCCAGGGTGGTTTTTTATGGATCCAACCCCTGTTCTGCCATTCCAGGATGGTTTTTTTACGGATCCAACCCCTGTTCTGCCATTCCAGGGGGGTTTTTATGGATCCAAACTCTGTGCTGCCATTCCAGGGTGGTTTTTTATGGATCCAACCCCTGTTCTGCCATTCCAGGGTGTTTTTTTACAGATCCATCCTCTCCTGCCATTCCCAGAGTGTTTTGTGTGGCTCCATCCTTTGTGCTGCCATTCCAGGGTGGTTTTTTTTTATGGATCCAACCTTCTCCTGGCATTCCCGTGGCTCCCACGTCTCCCCGTGTGTTTTCCAGGGGTGCGTCCCGAGCGTCTCCCGGTGTTTGACGAGGAGTGCTGGCAGCTGATGGAAGCCTGCTGGGCCGGGGACTCTTCCCAGCGGCCTCTCCTGGGAATCGTGCAGCCGCTGCTCCAGGGAATCATGGACCGGCTCTGCAGGGCCGGCTCCGAGCCTCCCACCCAAGGCCTGGATGACTCCACCTGAGCCCGGCGGGAAGAGCGCGGCCGGACCCGGGAATCGCGGCGGGGCCTGGGAATCGTGGCCGGACCCGGGAATCGCGGCGGGGCCTGGGAATCGTGGCCGGACCCGGGAATCGCGGCGGGGCCTGGGAATCGTGGCCGGACCCGGGAATCGCGGCGGGGGAATCGCTTCCAGCCCCGAGAGGGGGGGGACGGGGAAGGAGCAACCGGAGGCGGCTCGGGATGGGGTGGGGAGGGATGGGGAGGGTGGCGGTGACGGCTCCATCCCGATCCCGCCCCGTTCTCCCTTAGGGAAATCGGTACGGAAAAATCCCAACCCTCCGGACTGAGGCGGGAACTCCTCCACCCCCGAGCATCCGTGGGGGAAAAAAAAAAATCCCTGCCCGGTGACCTCCGGGATAACGCTCCCGCTCCCTCAGCCCCCGGCACTGATTCCGGAGCGCTCGGAGAGGAAGGAAAAGGCGCCAGAGCTTTAGGGGAGGAAGCGTTGGGAAGCTCCCGGGAGCTGCCGCAGCGCTGGAAATGTTTACAGGGACAGGAGCGCGAAGCTTCCGTGTTTCACCCCGCCTGGATAAGCTATTGATCCCTAATCCCGCCTTTTCCTCTTTTTTCCCACCCCACCTCGGCTTCCTGAGATTCCTTGGAACAGCTGGAGAAAGCTGCCCTCGCTCCCCCCGCGCTCGCCCCCTCCGAGGCACAAAAAGCCCTCGGAGCTCCCGGTTTTTCCCGTGGGAAAAGTGCCAAAATTCCTTTCAAGGCGGGAGTTGGGGCTCGGAATGGAATGGGGAGGTCGTGGCGGTTTTAAATGGGGCCGAGTCTGGACGGGAATCTTTTTAAAAATGAGGATTTTCCGGCTTTTTTTTTTTTTGAGGGGGAAAAGAAAAAAAAAAAATCCTTGCTTCTTCTCGGTTTCGCTCCAGGGCTGGAATTTGGTTGGAAAGGATAAAAAAATGGGGATAGGGGAGGATCGGGGATCCCGGGCGAGGTCGTCTTTCCCGAATTCCCGGCAATCCCAGTTCGCCTCCCGCGGTTTTGGGGTGGAATCGGGCTGAGCGCGGAGCGGGAAACGCCCCTGGGCGACTCCGTGAGGAAGCGGGGAGTTGGGAATTCTCCCTGGGAATTCCCAGGGGGCACGGGCAGGGCCTGGCATTCCCAGGGAAAATTCCTTGGCCGAAGGACAGGGATGCAGCGGCTGCGGGCTTGGGTTGAGTGGGAATCTTTTCCTTTTCTTTGTGCAATAAAAAATGGATCCAGGAGCTTTTTATGGAGAGGGGAAAAAAAAACAAATCCCAAAACCCCAAAAATGGCTTTTTTTTGGTTCCTTCCCTGCACCCCTGGGCAGCGGGGGGGATGTGCCAGAATTCCCGGTGGGATTGGGATGGATCCGGCCTCTCCTGGCATTCCCAGAGCGGTTTTTTATGGATCCAACCTCTCCGGGCATTCCCAGAATGGATTTGGATGGATCCAGCCTCTCCTGGCATTCCCAGAGCGGGGTTCATGGATCCGAGCTCCGGGCTGGGATTCCCAGGTGGTTTTAGGTGGATCCGAATCCCTGTTTTGGCATTCCGGAGCGGTTCTGTGCTGGAATTCCGGGGTGGTTTTGTATGGATCCAACCTCTCCTGGCATTCCCAGCGTGGATTTGTGTGGATCCAGCCTCTCCTGGCATTCCCAGCATGGATTTGTATGGATCCAACCCCTGTGTTGGCATTCCCAGACTGGTTTTTTATGGATCAGCCTCTCCTGGCATTCCCGGGGTGATTTTTTATGGATCCAGCCTCTCTGCTGCCATTCCAGGGTGGATTTCTATGGATCCAGGCCCTCTCCTGGCATTCCCGGGGTGGTTTCTATGGATCCATCCTCCCTCTGGCATTCCCGGGGTGGTTTCTATGGATCCATCCTCCCTCTGGCATTCCCGGGGAGGTTTTTACGGATCCATCCTCCCTCTGGCATTCCCGGGGAGGTTTTTACGGATCCATCCTCCCTCTGGCATTCCCGCCTGTCCCGTCCCCATCCAGCTGCTCGTGCCAGGCGCTCCCACGCTTTTCCAAAGCCCAATCCCGGTTTCCCCGCCCCGGGACCCCCTCGGGCACCACTAACNTCCGGGGTGGGTTTTTACGGATCCATCCTCCCTCTGCCATCCCCGCCTGTCCCGTCCCCATCCAGCTGCTCGTGCCAGGCGCTCCCACGCTTTTCCAAAGCCCAATCCCGGTTTCCCCGCCCCGGGACCCCCTCGGGCACCACTAACACCATTAACCCCGTGCCTCCGGGAAAGGGGAGGGGGAAAACCTCTGGAAAAACCTCTGGACAACCGGGAGAGTCCAGCTTGGAGGCCCTCGGGAGGGCCGGAGGGAGTTTGTGTAAATAAAAAATGCCTGAATAAACCCGAACCCTCGGAGTCTGCAATTCCAGAACATTCCCAGAACATTCCCGGGTGCCTCGGTTGGAGCTTCCCTGAGTCCTGGGGGATTTTTTTTTGGGGGGGGGAAGGGGGGGGGAATTTTGGCACCTGGAATGTGGGAAAAGAAGGAAAATTTCCATTGTTTTGTGGGGAGATTCCGGGCTTTTTAAACCCAAAGTGGTGCCGAACCCGGCCTGAGCCGAGCTCTCATCCCGCCCCCCCCGGCTGTGGAATTTGGGAATGGGAAGGGCAGCCCCTGCCATGCCTGG
>VXAZ01008959.1:779144-903315 GCA_013399875.1 Gymnorhina tibicen | reverse complement strand
TACACTGTAACCCAGGACATATACTCAAAAATTTATGTCTAAATGAGACAAGGTTTGTAAACTATGCCAGATAACAAAGGGCTTATAGAACCTAACCTCTGTAATTTGTTGAGGAGGAATCTAGAAGGGACTTCAAGGAAAGCCGCAATTTTTTCTGTGTTCATTTTTGCTTGGAATGAAACCAAATTTTAAAACCTGACATCTTTCATGAAATGGATCTCCTGGTCTCTGAGCTGTTGTCATCCTAATGATCCTAAACTCTAACAAATCCTATGCCAAGGGTAACACAAAGCTGAATTTTAACTGGAGATTGGTTACATTTCTTTCTAGACAAATAATTTGCTGGTGCATGCAGCTCCAGAATTACACACCCTGACGGCATGAACAAGTTCTTCTTGCACCCAGAGAGACCATGTGGCTGAGATATGGTTAGCAAAGGCAAGGGCTAAACTGTAAGCATCCTGGGCTCTAATCCCACCTAAGCCCCTGCCTGGTATTTTGAACCTGAGCAAGCATTTAACCCCCTCAGCCTCCAGTCCAGCTGTAGAACTGGGAAAAAATCAAGATCTTGCTGAAAACCAGATGTTGCATCTCAGCTAAAATTTATATCCAAAAAGTAACTCAGTGAAAAGACCTGCTGGGGAATGCAGGCAAGTGGATGGATGGATGGATGGATGGATGGATGGATGGATGGATGGATGGAGACTGTTACAAATACTGTAAATTCACACTATTCACATGGATACTTAGGAGTAAGCGGGAAGAAGCCTTTCCCTCATGATCAGTTTAGAGGAGTAGCATTTCCAGCCTCAAATTCACAGTGACAGCACATGCAGTGCTGCCAGAAACCAGCTTTGAATTTTGTGGATTGGCAGCCTGGAAAGCCCCACTGCCCCGAGCAGAGGTGGGGGGTTGTAGGAATTTTCTTGCTTCCATGGTTTGGAGCAGGCCAGTGAGCCCTGCCACTGGAAAGCCCTCAGTTTCACTTCACATTTATTCATGTGTTCTTTTTTCTTGTTTGGTGAAGGTTGCATGTCAATATTTAGTCACTGCTGTGGAAACAGCAACACACATGTAAAGGGAGAGGGAAAAAAAAGGAAGGAAAGAATAGAAAACAGTGTTTTAAGGCACAATCAATTTGGCTGGTTTTGCCCTCTTGCCTCAGGAATGTGACTTCGTGTTGCCCATGTGCCTGGAAAGGGAAACAGGAATTGAAAAGGGAAGTGTATCAAACTGTTTACTTGAAACTATGGGCAAGAGTGGGAGCCAGAACGTCTGGGAATCCCATCAGGCATCCTCTGTGCGTGCACAGCTCCCTGGAATTGCTGCCTGGGGTCAATGATGCAACAGAGCTGTTGTGTTTTCAACCACCTCCTCTTTTCACCAAACCTTATGGGGGTACCCTGAGCTCCTCCTGTTGGAGTTCTGTTCCTGATCCTGGGGCATTGGGCAGGCTAGACTGGAGCTGAAGGTGGGCAAGAAGGACCAGAGACAGAGCATCCAGCCATCCATCTAACAGCAGCAAAGAGGCAGTGGAGCTCTGGGGCTCCTGTCCTTCCTGTTCATGTGCAACTTGCATTGAAAAAGCAGCAACAACAAAAAGATAATACTCAAAAGACTGTTGTTGATAACACTTATGAAACACTGATTACAAATAAAGTTTCACCAAGTAATATAACAAATTGTCCAGCATTTTAAAAACTTTGTTTAAATTGCTGCTGATAGTATGTGTCTGCTGTGTAGTAAAACCAAAATGACACGGAAAAATACTGGATTTTCATTACAAGAAAGGACAAGGGAAAACTCCTTAAGTTATATATTTCAGTTATGTTCAATTTGAAAACAAAAAAAATGAAAATGTGGTGACTGTGATCTCCAGAGAATATTATTTTCTTCATACATACCAACAAATTAAGGGAAGCCTTCTTCGTTTCTGTTGCTGGAAGTGGAAGAAAGGTATCTAGTTGTGATTTGGAGGAAGTGCCATCAATACAGTGAAAAGTAGTTGTTATATGTTGCACTTGGCAATGGGAACATCCTGAATAAAGATACAGGGATGTGCATGCAGAAACCTGAGGAAAAGTCTAACCTGAAAAGGAGGTCATCTGGTGCTGCCAGTTAGGGCTGCAGGGTTTGTTCTGCTGAGGCTCTAGTCTTTCAGTATGACATTGCCTGTTGTCAAAAAATGGCAAGTTTCAGTGAAACCCTGGAGAAAGGAGAGACTGGAACACCCCCCAGGCTTTGGCAATAGTTATAGAAAATGTGTGTGTGTGTTTAGATCCTTGACTGCAAAAGAAAAATGGCATTAAGTTGGCACCAGCAGGGAATTTTATACCTGTCAGTTTTTGCACAGGTCTGTAAATGGCAGAAACTTTCAACTTCTGCCAGAAAAGCATCAGGGTTCCCACATACAAAGCCAGGGAGATGATGTATCTGTACCAAATACAAGAATTTCATTTTGGTTTCAATACAGTCACTCTGATAAAAGAGCTGAATAGGTTTGCAGAGGCTTGATATAACCTAAAATGTAAATAGTTCTTGGTATGGAGAGCCACATCTCCCATTTCTGCACTCAGACCAGCCTGTAGCATATAAGCACCAACATATACCTCTTTAGGAGATGTATTGAAAAGCAACATTAACTTATAATCACTGATATTTGGGGAAAATCTAATTGTAGCTCTCAGGAGCTAGAACGTTGGAATTACAGACCAAGTGTCATTAAGTACAAAGCAAAAGTTGACCTGCAGTTTTGTCCTCCCCATGCCAGTGCTCTCCAGATTCATACGATGGTATTTGTGCATTTTCTGCCTTCTCACGTGGGCAGGGACTGGTCCCCCTGTTTGGGCCAAGTGAGGAAGAGACTCCCAGCTGTTGGCTCCAGCCCTGCTGTGCACGGGGCCTCCAGGTCCTGGAGTGGCCTAGTGCCAAAGAGGAAGACACAAAACTGCCCTGCAGCAGATGTGTGGTGGGATGCCCTTTACATGGGCCTCATCGTGAATCTCATTCTAATAACTCAGGGTTGGTCCAAACCTTTATGTCCTTCCACAATTCACACTTAAAAATAATTAGAAATAATCTTTACACAGGTGCCAAGAAACTTACAGGTCTTTCTAGGTTTAAAACTAGCGCTGCTGGGTCCCAGGTCTAAGGTGATGTGTGGGTCAGGCTCCAGGCAGGTATGTATGGTTGCTGGTCCCCTTGTCCGCTTTTCCTGGTGGCTTTCTGATTTTCATGAAGAAACTGCAGAAGGCAGCTTTTGGGTTGCTTTGCCGTGTTCCCATCCAGACCAACAGTATCCTTTCTTGAAGAGGGTGTGTATCTTGTGCCAGGTCCACACCATGAATGTTGAGTACATGCAGTCCCTTTTGAATCACAGGAAGTATGCAGGCTTTGGAGATTATCAGGCCATTATTAACATTTCAGAAAAATATAAAGTGGTTTCCGCTTTATCTGTTTACTCTGTGGCTGATAAAATATTAACATTTTTCAACCTCCACTGAATAATCCCTGGTCCCCGTATTCCCAGACAATATGGTGTGTGGCTTAAATGGATCACCCCAAATGAAGCTGTTTCTCTTGGCTACTGTCATACAGGAAGCTGGTGAGAAAAAGGTTGTTTGCACAGGATTTAAGCATTTAAAAAAAATTTATGAAAAAGTGATGCTGAGGAAAACATCAGGCAAGTAGTAAAAGTGCTTTGCATGTGTGCAGCTGTTTCCTGGACATTTCTTTCTATTGCAGAGGCATTTGGTTTACAGGAAATTCCAGCTCACATACAATGCCAGTCTCCCCAGAAAACGGGCTCTGGGCTCAGCTGTATTGATCAGTTTTGTGCAACCAGTGGTGCTGGCAATTATACCATGTGCATGCTCACAGGCAGCAGAGACTGTTTTGACTTGATTCTAAATGGTTTTTAGGAAATAATACTAAATTCACCTCCATCTGTTTTACAGCAGGGCTGTTGTTTCTCATGGTTAGTTTTAGACCTGCCCAGATTAGATATTCGTCCAGATATATCTTAGCACCTAAGCTCTGTGGGCAAGCAGCTGGCTCTGGGCTTGTGCTGAACACCACATGGAGTTGTGCTTTTTGGTGAGAGCTCCAGCAGAAAGAAGCAGAACTGCAAATCCACAGGCTGATGCACAGACTGAGGGTCTCACATCAGCCTTCTCTATACATCTAGAATTCGTACCAAGTTTAGAGGTCCTGAGAAATTCATCGTTTCTACCAGCTATGCTTTCTAGACTGTTTTTCCATGTTTAGAATAGTGACAACACGAGATGGGTACAGACTCCAGCAAGCCCAGATAAAATTTACATGTTTAGCATTTTCTGTTGGATAGAAACCCATACATGCTGCAAGCACTGGTTTGGTTCATCTCGTGGCAGATCCAGCAATGTTTAGTTCTCATCCGGAGGTGCTGGGAGCAAGACAAGTGTGAGCAGGGTTAGCTGGAGTTCCCATTCTGTTGAGTTGGCAGAAAGCCTCGTGGCAGCAGATGCAGGGGACCTGAGATGATAAATGGACTTTGGAAAGCAACCCAAACATGTACATACAAATTAGTATTTAACATACAGTTGCTATTTGCAAATTATCCCTTTGTGATTTAGCTCTTGAATGAAAGCAACTGTGTTAGCTGAACAAACAGTAGCAGAGGAGGCTGCAAAAACGCACCTCCACTCCCACCCACAGCCATACCCTGGCGAGGCCGTAGGCCAACCCGCACACGCGTTCGCATGAGGCATGCACACCCCTTCCCAGACAAGCCATGAGAGCCACCCAGGCCTGGTCTCTTCTCCCACTCTACCAGTCATTTTCAGCCATGTGAGCCACCCTTAACCAGCCACTAGCCCTGAGTAAGGACCCCAGACTGTGCAGAAGGGGCTGGTGGCAACCTGCACTGTCAGCGTGCAGGTCACTGGTGGAGGGGAGACAGGAGCCGGGCCTTTTGCCAGGTGCTCTGGCAGAAGACGAGCTGGGTCACTCTCCCATGTTTTTAACAGGAAGTGATGTTATGGCAACACATGAATCATAAACAGTTTGACACCAAAAGGAATAAGCCACGGTGGCCCAACACCTGAGCATCCGCCCCTACATCCGGAGTAACACACTGGGCTTGACGCAACAGGCCAAGCTCTGACGCGTGTTGTGAATGCTCAAAACCCCAGAACTCCTCCAAACCTCAACGATCAAAACCAGACCTTCCCAGCGTGAGAGTCCCAGTGCTGAGAGCCTGCACTGCTCCTGGGCCACTTGGAAGGGCCCGGGGCAGAGGGGAGGAAATCCAGGCTGGGGAGCACAGAGCACCCTTGGGGTGCAGTCAGTTAGTCTGCAAGGTGTTGGGACAGCACATCCCAGCTAAGGAGCCTGCTTGCCTCCAGCAAATATGAGGAGCTGGTGGGTAGCTGACTCCTGCCATTGCTCCTGGCATGGCATGCTCAGGGCTGGCAGCCTGAGCGCCTGCCCAGATGAGCTTTGCACCAAGTGTGCTCTGCCAGACCTACCAAGACCAGCACAATTCACCATCCTTCCCCTGACCCCACGGCAGGGCTGGAGTTTGGAGGTACCAAAAAGCTGGTGTTACTCAGTGGCCTACATTTTGCAGGTCAGGTCTTTTCCAGTCAAAAAAAGAGGAAAAGGATTACATTTCAAAATAGTTTCCCTTCCTTTTGGAGGGAGAAATCAGAGGTAGAGCCAAACAGCTGCTACTATGCATGATTTAAGGAGATAAGAAGCAGCAGCAAGAGGGAGAGACTGGAATTTATAGTATCAACCCTAAAATAGTTGTTAAGAGAAAGCCTAAGCCTGGCAAAGCCTCACTGGGAGTTGCTCCATACACAATTGCTAAGCTCAGCAGATGGCATCTAGTGGGGGAAGATTTGCCTTTGAAGAGTTTGTCTCCATCACAAAATAACCCAAAATACCACTTTACACTTGAGGTCCAAGCGGCTCAACCCCTTGTGTGGATGTCCCTGGGAGACAGGTCACAGTGAAATAGGCTGAAACAGAGCTGTCAACACGGCAGCTCACACAGGCTTATAAAAAGAAAGTACAACTGAAGCCAATATAACTTCCTCTTCGAGCATCTCTGAGCAAGGAAATGACTTGCCCAAGCAGGTTGGTGGCAGACACTAATGTGGAGAGGGGCTCTCTAGGTTGCATTCGAGCCGAACTCGAATGACATGCCCAAGTTGGCAACCAGACCTGGAAAGATCGTCTGCGTGTCGAGTCTAGCCCTCTCTGCAATCGCAGACAACCGTGTCATATAAAACCATTTAACTCTGCTAACTATGCTGCTCATCCCTTCAAACCTACCAGGAGTGTTTTCAGACCCTCTCTTGTCTACTGGCGTCGTCTTTGCTTTCCTTGCCAAAATGAAAGTCCCTAGGGCAGTGGGACCAATAAATACACATTCCACACTCAATCGGGAAAGCCCATCTGCTCCGAGAAAAGAAATAAATATAAAGACAAACCCTAGTGAGGCTGAGATCAATAAGTATCAGAGCTGTCAACTCATCTGCTAGAAATGAGCCTTCTACTTGCATTTGCGCTGAATGTCACCCACACACAAAAAAGACACTGGTGCTGTTGCACAGGTATGTATTATGTATTTCACACTTTGAGGAAAAATGTTGCTTTATAAAGTATCTGGTTTAGAAGTTACTGGGAATTTGATTTGCTGCCCAAGAAAAAATACTTTTCTGGTTTAGCTTTATAAAAAAATCAAATTAGTTTCTTTTTAGTGATGGGAGAGGAGCAGATACTTTTTAAGGGAAAGGTTAAAAAAAAGATGCTGTCTCTGGGGATTTCCAGCTAGATGCAAAAAAGCCTCTTTTCC
The DNA here is from genome assembly GCA_013399875.1 of Gymnorhina tibicen. Classification (NCBI taxonomy): domain Eukaryota; kingdom Metazoa; phylum Chordata; class Aves; order Passeriformes; family Artamidae; genus Gymnorhina; species Gymnorhina tibicen. The sequence continues at coordinate 896,474 of VXAZ01008959.1, read as the reverse complement.
ACTAAAAGGTAAAATGTTTGATCAATTCCATGTTTGGTTGTCTCTCCCTCTCCACTGTCTCAGGATGCTGAGCACCATCACCAGGATGCTAAGCCCAGTCTGCGGCCTGACCTGGCCTGGCTCTGCAGCGTGCCCAGCCCGGCTGCACGCCTCGTCCTCCCTGCCGGCAGTGGCAGAGGCACTCAGAGCACTGGTTTTGCTCAGAATGCCCACATGCTGTTTCTAATAAAACCTGATCTCCTTCCTTTTGACGCAGATGACAGGAACTGGTCCTGGTTTAAGTCATCCAGCCAGAGAGCGCACACCACAACTGGCCCATGATAACTCTGGAACTGGAGAGAGGGACTCAGGAAGCAATAAATCAACTGTGCTGAGTTATGACATTGGTGACAAAGGAATGGTTTCTCCTCCAGCAAGCCCTGCTGAAGGTACTTGGTCTCTGAAGGCACTGTAGGGGCTGGGCTGGCAGGCCCTGCAGTGGAGCAGACGGTGTTTATTTGTCCTGTAAGCGCTCTAGAAACAACCAGTGCTGCTGTGGATGGTTTACATACAAGCCTAACAAATAGCATCAATAATGCTGAAAAATTAATTACTTTGATAACATTTTGAGGGCCCACTGAAAGTTTGTATGTTACTACACTAGGAATATATAGCTTCCTAATAGGAACTGGTTCACTCCTAAACAGGGAAGATTGTTGAAGAGTAGTGGAGGCAGCCAGGGCAGAGAGTGGTGGAAAGACGTCCAAGGTCACACAGCAGCTTTGTGGTTCAGCAGTCCTGGTTCAGTGTGTTACTTGCTGCTCCTCACTAATCCCTCTATCATTATTCACACTACAAAACTATCTTTGAAGCCTCTTAAATACTATTTGACCATTAAATCACATGATGGAGCAAAGGGACGATGAGTGAGACTCAGGGAAGCCAGGATCTGTGTCTTGAAAAGCTACATCTGGTAGAAACAGCCCCTCTTGTAAATGTGTTCCCAGAGGAGGTTCAAGCCTGGTGCTGGCTGGGAAACGTTATCTGAACTTTTAATACACTTTGAGCAACCACATCCAACAAGCATAATTTTTCACTACAGCCCCACAGTACTCCCAAGAAGGAAGCACTGTGACAGCAGTAACACGTCACCCATTGACTGGGCAAGGAAAGGAGCTAGGGCTCCAGGTTGCCAGGCATATTTTCTACTTGAATTACCTTCCTACTCTGACCAAGTAACAAGAAGCCCATACAGTGCTGTGTGGCATCAGAGGCTCATCTGCACAGGGGAACTGCAACCAGAATGAGGAATCTGACTGGGTGGAAACACTGCAGCAGGGGGCCTGCACGTAACACACCCTGGCCAGGCTGTACAGAGCATGGCTCCCTCCAGGGGCAAACACACCATTTGTTCAACTTGTCTAGACTGTCTACAGACTCCAAAGCAAATAGCTAAGCATGCATCTTGCAAAAATGTCATGTCCCCCTGTTTACAAGAGATTTCTCTGTGATATTTGCTCAGACCGAAGGTAAAGGCACACCAGTGAAACAAATAAGAAAGAAGAAGGAAGTCACACAAAGCAGTGAAGATTAAGGTCCCAATCTGCGCTGGTGAATGGAGGCTGTTGGATATGGTCACGTCACCTCCCTCCCTCTCTTCATGCATCAAGTTATTTGTGGCTGAGGAAAGGGACCATTTTAACAAGGAGCCTCCCAGGGAAGCCTGGTCTCAGCTTGCAGTGTGAGATGTGATCTCTCGGCCACACCGGATCCTCTTGTGGAGCAAGGAGGTTAGGATGTGTCTTCTCCACCCTGGAAGAGGAGTGCAAATATATGCACGGCACACCAGAGCTGGGAGCCCTTCCAGTGTCCTGCGCAGCCTTCAGAGGGAGATGGACGATGCTGATCTCCTGGGAAAGGTGGCAGCATCTGCATCTGCAAGGGGGAGCTGACCAAAGGTTGGCGAGGCTCTGCAGATCAGGACTGCTTTTCATTCCTGCTGCTCCTGTTACAGAGACTCTTCTGCCACTGGGAAGTGAGTTGTGGATTCACCCCTTCACTCCTGTCTGCTCCACAAACAGTATAGGATAAACTGAAGATATTTGACATCACAGAGAAATTTCCGAGGTGTCATAAACCCCAGTGTGGGTTACATGTCGGGTGAATGTTGGTGAGAAAAGAGGTGTAAGGGGAAAGGTGAAAGCGCTGTGATTTGGCAAATGGCAGATACGCAATGTGTAACTGACCCCAGACACAAAAAGTGGTTGCATCAATTCAGGAACTTGTTTATAAATAATTTAAAAGCAAGCACATGGGCAGACAGAGATGTAGAAGAGGCACCTCTATCCCTCAGGAACTGCTGGCTCCTGTCCATGGGATTTTCAGAGCACTTCTATCTCATTAAAATTGTTTCTTCATGGGCCATGAAATGATTTTCCATGCATGGAAAAGGTTTGTAATGCTCTCAGCTCTGAGCAAAGGAACACACTGAGGATGGCTTGGAGAAGTTGACACTACACCTGGGCCCAAACAGAAAAATTGGAGCAAGATCAAAGCCATCAACTCTGTGGTACCCTGAAGGGAGATGCTAAAAAACCCAACCTCAATGGCAGGATTTGGGATCACCAGGCAGGCATCACTTACCCAGCTCTGGCTGACACAGTCCAAGGAGCAGCTGCAGCTTGTTTCCCACAACAGAAGCCCCTCCCTTGCCTCGCCCTTTACCAGCATTCTTGGGTGAGCCCTCCCCAAGGAGGGAGCACACCCAGCTGCCTCAGCAGGGTGAGAGCCTATCTTCTCCTTGGTGTGCACCTGGCTCTGAGTCCCTTGCATGTCCCCTTGGGCTGGGGGCTGGCAGTGTTGGACACAACCTGGGGCAGAGGGAGGGAGCGGCTCTAGACTGAGAGCCTCTCCACCCCTTCCAGCTGTCTCCACTGCAGAGCCAAAGGCTGCTTTGCAGTGCCCTGGAGCTGCAAACCTCTTGGGGCCAGAACCTGGGCCCGGTCTTCAGCTGCTGAGGCTCCAGGAGTCTTCAGCCCTCTGGAAAAGGGAGTCTTAATGCTGCTTATTTGGAGAAGGCACAGGCTGGAGGAGTGTCTCTTCCCTATCCCCTACTCAAAAGGAGGATGCTGATGCTCACTCCCCTGTGCTGCTTGCCAGCCCCTTGCTCCCCCCTTCCAGCTCTTTTCTCCCTACTTCTGTCTTTTCCTTTCTGAGAGGGTTGGATCAAGAAACACAAACACTTCTGATCAGCTTGTGTAAACAAAATACAGTATTTTAGCTTCAAGAAACTTCGGAGAGGCTCGCATAAGGCTAGAATTTGGCTTTCATTCCAAAAGCCAGGCTACAGAAAACCCCCCTTGAGATCATTTTACTGATAACCTGGATTACTTCTTCCCCCTCTTTGGCAGGAGGCTGCGGCACCAGAAAGTGTCAATTTACTCTCTCTACTGGGCCAAGAACATCCCTGGTACAAATTTATTGCTCTTAATAGGGCTGGGCCTTTAATTCCTAGCACATACTTGTGAAGAATTTTGGCTTGTCACTGAGGAGTAGGAATTATTTTCCTCTCTACAGGTACAGGCAGGTCCTCCTTTTGCTGAGGGCTCTGCACATCCCGAGAAGAGCATTACTGCAGTGCTCCCATAATGAGGATATGAAAACCCCATAAGCACCTGCCTATGCTGAAAGCCAGCAGCAGAATGGCTGCTGTTTAGTACATGGGATTTTTTCTTCTTCCGTTCCCCCTTTTTATTGCTCTGCTACTAGTTGAAGTGCTACTGTGGGATCAATCTGCTCCCTTAGGGAATTAGACAATGGAGTAAAAGGCTCCTATAATGAAGACAGGGCACTTTTGCCATTAAAGTCACTAGCAGCTGAAGCTAGCACTAAGGTTTCACAGCAGATTTTATGACTTCTTCTCATTTGTAAAGGGATCTGGTTTAAATGTTTGTCATGCTCAGCTGACTGGGGTTCCTGCCATGCTCCTCTGTGGACAGTGCTGATGTTCTCACTGCTGCAAAAGCTGCTGCTGGTGGGTCCCCATCACTAATGGGGCAAGTGGCCACCAACACTGGCAACCCATTAAAGGCTATTCCCTGAGAGAGGCTTGCTGACGACTGGAAGGAATCTCCCTCCTGCATTCCAGCTCACTCAGTGTCTGTAGGGCAAATCTGGGCTGAATACAGATCTTTTAGCAAAAATCAGCCTGAAGGAAAGCAAAGAGCAGAGATGAGCACGCTGCCAGCACGTGCCTAAAGTCCTGCCAGACTGCTGGCATGTCCCTGGCAGTGCATGTGGGAGAGATGAAGAGACCTCTCTGAGCAAATGCCCCTCTGCAACCCAGAGGGGAGCCAGGCTGGCCAGGCCAGCAGCTCTGCTCACTCCTCTAACAAACAACACCTGAGCCCCAAACAGTACCTGAGAGCACAAACAACAGGGACTACTGAGGGATGGAATTCCCACAAGTACATCATGCTGCAGCTTCCCACGGAGACTATGTGGGTTCAACCAGCAGCAGAAGGCTCTGATACTGCAGTTCCTTCTGTAAGGGTGTCTCTGCACCCAGCCTGGCAGCAGAAGCAGTTACACATTACCACTAAACTTCATCCCAGTTTGCAGCAGATTCCCCTTTTGACATCTTTCTCAATAATACCAGTACCTTTCTCATTGTTACTCTGTGAAACCAGCACCATGAGCACACAGTGGCTTGCAAAGTCAGGTGAAGGAGAGGATATTGTTTCAGTCCTTCACACTACTGAAATGTGAACAGGAGATGCAGATCACTTTTCTTCTGCAAGGAACAAAACCCAGTCTCCATGATCAAAAATCCTCTTTGGATTTCAGCTTATGAGTGCCTCGGCTTCATCAGATCTACAAAGGAGGATTTGTAACAGTTGGAAAAGCCCAAGTAAGAACATATGGAAGAATGAAAAATTATGAAAATTTAAATGTCTGCCTTTACCCTCCTATCAAACTCTTCTGGACACAGCCATTACGGATCACTTGTAGGTAAGTGTAATAAAAGGGTCACTATTCTTACAAAATGATGCTTACTAGAGGTCCTAAGATGGAGGCTTGGCCGATCTGTCCCTTACTCTAAAAATCCATTTTTGCTTCCTGTGACTCTGCACGCCTAATGATGTTTTATGTACATCTGAGAGTCTGCACAGACACTCAACAAACCATTTGCCTGAGGCCTTCATTTCATGGATACTATGTGAACTGGTCTCCAGATAGATGAGGTTGCAGAGGTTAAATAGCTAGTTACAGTACATAAAGTTTATATCCACTGTGACTAGATGAAGCTTTTCCCTTCTTTTAAGTGCCTTTCTCTTTATGGAAAAGAGAAGGATGACTGCAGTCACATCCCCGCTTTACAGCATAATCCTATTTTAATGGTAATAACGTACGAAATCCTTCCTGCTTTACATCCAAACACCTGCACTGCACTTCTGTAGCAGTGAGAGATGCTACTCAGCACGCAAGGGAAACTCAGTGCCTGTGTCTCGACAATCAGTCTGACCTAACACACCTAACAATCTTCTATTTCAGACTTCTAGTGAGATGAGCAAGGCTAAATGCAGTGGAGATCCAGAACCTGTCCCAAGAAATTGAGTTCTGCAGGTAATTTTTCCTTCCTTTTATCAAATGTATATAGCAACAATGTCCTTCCTGCTGTGACTTAGTTTTCTACCAAATTTCATAGAGAAGGTCTTTGGAATATGAAATGCATATTTCATTTCATAAAGTTAAGAATACCTCATCAAATAAAGAAAATACCATTACCAGATGCTCCGTGCCCTGATGGAGCTACATAGTTCCAGGCAGGTAGTGCCATAATTTCTTTCTCCATCATGCCAGGAAATGCTGTCTCTAGTGCCAGCTGGGTACATCCCAGGAGGAATGATTCCTCCAGGGGCTCACTTGTTTGGTGACCTGTTCCTACCAACCGTCTTGTCCTTATTTGCTCTAGGGCAGAAAGTGAGGAATTTTTAAATGACTCATGAGATAATCAAATTTAATTTCAACCTTGATGCAGTCTGGAGTTTCCACTGACCATTTTCAGCCATCTCCTCCATGAAAAGTGGAGGTTTTTGATAATGATCCTTCTGTGCTCTGCCACAGGCATCTCCCAAAGCAGTGGCTATGCACTGGACCATCACATGCTCTCCTCTGTAAATAGATGTGAGGAAGCAAAGAATTGCGAGGCAGGAAATGGCCACTTGGTCCAATGAGCCTGGCCCTTTAAGTTTATCTGGAACGCACCTCCTTGCTTTGTCTTTGCATCTGCAAATCTCCTTTCTCCTCATAAAAATGTCTAGCTGTCTCTTAAACCCATTCAAAGTATTTGCTTAAGTGACTTAACTTGGCAGCAACTCTACAGCATTTGGGCAGGCCTGAGTGACATAATGCTGCCAGAATCCCCTGTTTATTTTTCATGTTGCCTGCAATCCTGCCATGCTGGGCTGGGCTGTAGCAGATAAACAAGTCCTGTACAGCCCACAGGAACCATCCATGGAAAACTCAAAGCTACCAGAAGTGGCAATGCTGACTCAGCATCCAAAATGCTTCTCATGAAATCACTCAGGAGCTGGCCTGTTTGGAGCTTGTGCTCGTGGAACAGCCATCTCTGGGTGGAGTTCTGAATTGGCTTCAGCCTGTGTTCAAAAACAGACAGGAGAGTTTCTGCCACCCTCCCATCTAAACTTCTCTTTACTACGCATATTGAAGCATCTCCTGTTCCCAATTGGCAGGTAGCTAATTTTAAACTTAAATACAGTTAAATAGTAAAGATTTTGTGAAGATTAGCTGGCTTTTGTGCTGCTTATAACATTTTTTAGGAATGACATCCACTTGCTTGTTCTAACTCTAGATGAGCACTGCCATTTGGGTCACTCACCATGGTTCCTTCCTCCCTGGTGAAAGACCAGCTTCACCCATTTGCTCAAACCTAGTGTAACTCTGCCTCCCACTGGAGTGTACAGTGGATAATTTGCTTCCCTGTATCTGCTCTTAAATTGCTGTTACTGATGCTGCTGAACACACACTACCCCATAAGGGGCAAGTTTCAATTGACACAGCTGATGCTGTGTATTTATTCCTATCAATCCCACTTAGTGCTTTTCACACATTTTTGCTTGGCAGCACCCTCAGTTCCCTGTGTGGGACTGTACACCTCATAGCACAGTGAACTGAAGCCAGGGAGCTTGTCATCATATTCTCCATCATAGCTACCTTTCCTGCATCCTGGGGAAGATCCCAGTCTGAAAATCATAATCACAGAATAAACTTTATCGGAGGATGTGGATCCTCATCCACATGCACCATTACATGTGCACCAACAGTCACACAATGTCTAAAGCCTTAAAGCCACTGAAGTAAACACTGCAACATCCAGCCTTCAGTCTTTTGTTGCAGTTCATACTCTGGAACATGCTGTGAGCAGCCAGCACTGTTCTTCTTCATCAGGTGCCTGAGCATTTGTCAGCTGAACTGCAGCAGTGGGAAGGCAGGAATAAAAACCTCCAACTATAACTTTTCCATATACACTGTATTCTTAGGTTACAAAATAATCCTACATATTCATATAAATGTAGCCTCACTAAGGCAAAGGGACCACTGATATGAAAACTTATCTGTAATATTAGGATCTCTTCAGTTCCGGTTATTTTCAAGATTCTGTAAATGGTTGACACATGGAAAAATCCCTTTGCTCTTTATATAAATCCCATTCTCATAAACATTTGAAAATGCTATTATTCCGGTTTTGCCAATAAGAACAGACATTTAAAGCATGTAGAAACAGAAGCGGGTTTTTAATGAGCCTTTTTGCTCGCCTCTAATTACTTTGTGTAGCACTTTAAATGACAGGGTTCCTGATGTAACCCTTCTGCAATCTCTAAGAGACTATTGCTATTTGATTTTTTGTTTCATGTATTTTGAGCATTGATGATGTATTTTATATCTAATGTTGCTATCCATCTACAGGCATGTGCCAACTTGTTTTTTCCTCCTGTTCTTGGGTGCACCCATACCTGGTAAGAGAGGAGGCCAGATCCTGCTTAGTTCTAGCTCATTTAATTTGATCTGTAATAAAACTTATTTTCCATTTTCCCATCTGACTTCTTCAACTGTTTAAGCCCCCTATGTGTACTAGGTTGTGCTGACTCTTGATGATTTCTTCATCATCAGTCTGTGTACAGAGTGTTCTGTGTTCAGAGAGATATATGCAACAATGCAAAACACTTTCTCAGTTGAAAAGTAAATCCCAGTTTTGAGAGACATTATTTGCCATAACGTCAAGCTTTTTGCAGAAACTGCCTTTCATTTCACCCTGCATTTGGATTCCGCATTCACTTCACCCTGCCTCTTCCTCAGCCTGGCAAAGCTCGAATTCCCTCAGCAGCTTGATATCAACTAATGCTATATCAAAGGAAGACTAAACCCCATTTAACTGTGCATAGGGGGATATGAAAGCTCTCAAGAAGACTAACAACACATAGCTGGGACTCCACTGCCACAAGCCTGAGCAGTCCCAGTCTCCCCACGTCTTTCCCACAGTTGGAGAGCTGCAGCTGGTGCCACCCCTTACACTCAGCCCAGCCATCCCAGGATGTGTCACTGCTCTCCCTTGTGCAGCTGTGGCTGCTGAGCCAACGGGCACCCAACTGAGGCTCACACACTCTGTCAGCTCATTGCACTCAGACAGCTGGAGATCTCACAGAGAACAAAAAGAAAGACAAACCTACAAGAGAAAACTGAAGAGAAGTCCCTGAGCAATGGCTGTGTTGGAGTATTGCTTCTCCTGTTTCCACACCATCATATTTCACTTGCTTCTCTGTGTCTAAGTATTTTAAAGCAGAAATCTGATCTGCACATTTGGGTTCAAAACAGGCCAAGTTCCTGCTGTAGCACTGCACGTGTTTGGTATCCAAACTGGCATGGGATGGAGGCTGCCTTCCCCAGCAGGAGTTCTGAATATCTCTTGTCGATTTAAACATCTTGTCCACTTTCATGGAGAACTGACTGTGGCTTCACATCCTGCACAACCCAACTGCAATGGGCTAAAAGCAAAGGACAGACTGGGAGAAAGGAACAGCTTTCATAGAAGAGCTGGAAAGTAAGAGAGGCTGGCTGTGCCTGGTTGATACATGCTTTTTTCCACTGATGCTGGCAGATAAATCACTGCCCTCTCATGTCCCCACGGCAGGTGTGTACAGAGCAGCTGTTCTTTGGGCTCTGTTGCGCTGTAATGGCACATGTATGTTCTACCTACACCCCTGCCACAGCTGCAGTGAAATAAATCTCTTAACCCACTGGAAGGTGGATTCCCCCATTGTGTCATGGGGAGAGGTATTTTCATGGTAAGGATGGGAGGAAATAGGGCTTTGCAGCCAGAAACATGCAGAATAATATTCAAAGTCACAGTCCTGTCTTGCCGTCCAGATGTTTCCAGAGACACCAAACCACTGCATACCAAACTTAGGGCTTCTCATTCCCACCAGACAGGCACTGCATGAGGAAAGGATATGTGCTCTGTTTAACCTCATTTATTCCTTAGCAACCGAAAGCTCCCTGTATTTTCCCATCTTGGGGGCTTATACGTGGATCCCCATTCAGTGACATTCTCCCACCATGAATGATTAAGGAATCTGAATCTTTAAAAATTGCCAGATCCCATTTCTATTCCTAAATGCAGCCCTATAGAGAGAGATAAGCCTGGGAGGCCAGGGGATTTTAGTTAATGATCTGTTTTTATGGGGCCAAGAAGCAGTGCTATGAAAAGGAGGTCTGGGGCCATTTCTCCCTTCTCTGCCTGTGCTTTGCAGAGATTTATGCAAACATTTTTGGTGGTTTACCTAGCTGTGCTGTGTTTGCTGGGAAAGCAGCTAGGGTCTTGCCCTGGGATATATGGCACAGGCATGTGTCAGGTCTTGGAAGATATGTTCAGCACTGGTCAGTGCTAATGGGAAGTAAGGATTAACATCTTAATCCCTGGTGTAGCTGTGCCACCAGCAAAGCCAAGGCAGTGGGCAACTACCTCAAGGTGGAATGAAATACAAGACTAGTTTGAACAGGCTTCCTCTGAGAGAGCTGCCCATAGCTTTGCCTTCCTATTTTGGGAATGCGTGGGATTTTGCCTCTCATTCATCAGTAACATACTTTTATCCTAATGAGGGCAAGCGTGGAGTGGTAACTGCTTAGCAAGATCTGTGCTGCAGGATTTTCCTTGCCTAATACAGCTCTTGAGGACAGGTTTATTTGTGTGGTTTACTTCATATACCCGCAATATTTTCCTTCCTGCACAGGGCTGAATGTACCTATTTAAATTTATGCTCAGGACCAAGTCAGTGATCAGTCCACTAAAAATAAGGTACATAAATTTCACTGTCTCATTACCTGTATTTTCCTGTGGGAGGAGGTGGGATTACAAACCAAGGAACAGGAGAGAACAGCCATGGAACATGGAATGTCAGCAGTGCTGCTTGACCTTAGAACCTGCAGGCTTAGGGATACGGGAGTGTAAGCAGCAGAGTCAGCAGCTGGAATTCAACTGCCCCAGCAGGAACTGAAAACAAATGAACAGACTAACTGAAATATACCTTCCTCCTGATCTCTCTGAATCAACACCATGCTGTTTACAGTAGTGTATAATAATATTGAATCAAGATTTGCATGGGACAATTTCTATGCCACAGCACATGATAACTCTCCAATAAGTTTTTTTTTCAGTGATGCAAAAACATTTACTTTTATGATAATGAAAATCAAGTCAGTAAAATCCCTTTGTCCTGTTGTTTTGATCAGATAAACCATATCTACCAACTGTTAGAAGGAGGATTAACTTGGGTTGACATTTTTTTTAATGTACTATGAGAAAAGCCCTGGGGCCAAAACATTTACAGGCCAGGTTTTAGTGTATGTTGATCTAATAGTTTCGCTGAAGAAAATGTCTTTAGACCTGGCAGGTGTGTATTGGTTTTCATTACTTCAAGTGTCTGCTAGCAAAGTTTTAATTAACAGAGTTGTACACAAAATATTTTCAGTGATGCAAGAGTGAGGAACTCAGGAGCAGGACTCCTGGGCCCTCTTTCCAGTTGCTGAACAGGGCACAGTAGACAGGACTGTAGCAGTCGTGCCTGACTATCCCATGGCTCTCAAATTGGTGGGACAAGTTCTCCTCTGATATCCAACTGTTCCTCTCGTGTATTATCTGCAAGACCCCAGTCCTGCTGTCACGTACTGAAGAAATTGTCTCTGCTATGGACTAAAGGGAAATACAGGAGTAAGGAAATGAATAGACTTGGCTGAAGTCTCCCAGTAAGTTGGGGACAGAACCAGCATAGGCCCTCAGGTGTCCCTAGACCTACTCCCGTGACCTCACCATCCTGAGCTGGCCATTTGCCTCTCCCCATTCCACCTGGGGAGATGCCCACTTTTGAGGACTATGAAAGAAAAGGGAACAAGCTTAGCAAGCTGCTTGCCAACTGCAAACATAACAGGGGAAAACACAGCATTTGCTTTGCCTCTTATCAGAGACGTTAGGCCACAAGAGATAAGGTTATTAGCAAAAACATAACACTGGTGCTCTAGTCAGATAGCAGAGGAGATAGACCTCTTATCTTATCAGCTCTTTTATGAAGTCTCCCTCACTGTTATTATAATTTTCTGATAATATTATATACAGAATTGATAGCATTTTATTTTTCCTGGACAGGTTCTTTTCACTTGCCCTTTTCTTAACAGGTTGTCTTTTTTCCTCCTTGAGTAAGTGGACTTTCCCTCTGAAATCCTAAGTTTGGCTGCTCCATTTCACCTCTTTGAAATCCACTTTATCCCAGTTTCAGATTGCTTCAATTGCACTTCTTTTACAGTCCTTTGTCTTCTGTTGCCTCTCTTTCAACTGAGATGCTGCTCTAGGGGAAAGGTTTTTGACAGTGACAACAGTAAATGGGATGATTTGCACTTCATCCAAAACTCCACTCTTTGTCTGATGAGCATTTATTTATCATGGATAATACAGTCCTTTTGTGTACTTGGGAAAGAGCAGTTTCATTATTTAGCTGTGCATTTCCATGGGATTCCCCATCACTTTGTCCCTCTGCAGTATCCTGAATATTATGTAAAGGTTTGCTTTTTTATTAAATTTAATAAAATTGAAAGAATCAGTGATCATCAAAGAGCTCTCTGGTGATTGGCTTGTAAAGGCAAACTCCTTGAACAGTTCCTGCTCATTTTTTTGACATTTAGGTTCACAACTTTGAGAATGTAAAAGCACCTTCATGCAGACAAAAATTAGGCCTTAAATTATGAAGTGCTGATCCTATACCTCTAAAATTAGTGAGAGATTAGTCACAAGTTTCAAAGGGCACAGGGTCAGGCTCTACCAGAAAAACACAGTCACCCTGATTTATTGTGCACATTTTCATGGGACAGCCTTTGAGATGCAGCGAAGATCTCAACATGGCCAAATGAAATGGTATGTAGAACCCCTCTCCTTAGAACCATCTGTATGCTCCTTATTGTGTCCTTCACAGTCAAGTTGAAAATTCGGGTCGTTACCATGCAGATTATAACTAATTTCATACATATGATTTTGAAAGAGATCACTTTACAGGGCCTTTGCACAGGGATTACTTGCAATCCTCCTTGAGGGGTGATCTCAAAAGTTTTTTCTCAGTATGATAGATTGATTTTTCTTTTGGCCATTTGTGATGATTAAAGCAGAGATCTTGACAGGTCCTCCTACAAAGGGTCAAGTCCTGCTCCTGGAAAGACGGGAGTTGGCATCTGGTAGCCTGAAACTGGGACAGGCATTTTAAAATCCAAACACTTGCCCAGGCATTAATTCAGACTGTCTGGATGGGACGACGTTTGTCTGCCCGTGTGGTTCTCATATGTGTTGCTTCCAGGAGTTGTCCTTCCTAGAATAACATACGTCTCCGAATGATGCTGTTTGGCTGCCCTAAGAGCACCTCAGTGGAGTAGGGCATGTTGTCTTAAATAATTTCTAATTCCTTCCTTTCTGTGGTGTTATAACGCCTTGTGTACGCTGCTCTGGCAGATGGGCCTCTGGCCTTGGAGCTTGGTGAGAGGCTACATTATTGTGCTCCTTGGGGGATCAACAGCTTGGCACATTGTTGTGTTTTCTGAATCTTTGTCAGTATCTGCTGTAATGCTTTTTTTCTGTGATATCCAGATACATTTAAGAGCACGTGGGAGTCCTACACTCATGGCAAATTTAACATTAACTGAAAAACACAGAGCAAGATTTTTTTTCTAGGTCAACTGAGTTTCTAATTTATAAACCAGGAAAGGGCCAGGCCCTGCCCAAGAGCAGAGCTGGGCTATTCTGTTGCACTGGCTGCAGTGCCCAGCCACTGCACTTTAGAATCCAACCTGCTTCCTTTTTCATTCCAGAAAAACCACGCAGCCCTCAAAAGTTTGACTTTGTCAGTGGGTGCGGTTTCTCCATAAGTGCTGGCTTGGTTTGTGATGGTGTAATAGTGGATCATTTTGTCTGTGTTTCACATGAAGGCCTCATTTATGAGTAACTACTAAAGAGAGTGTAAATGCTTAAAGTCATGCATTTTATACCTATAAATAGGGTATATTATGAATGGGTATGACCAGATGAGAGGAAGTTGTCACAGAATGTTTTGGAGGGCCTCTTGAACACTACTGCAGTCACTAACCATCAACTGCACTATTTGTCATTTAGTAACAACTTACTTTGCATGTGTAAGTTGCAAATACAAAATACAACTTGATTTTCTTTTTGGTGATAATCTTGCTGTCTGAGCAATACTCTATTCTAACTTGCTGGATCCCCTCAAAGATCCCAAGACACACAAATAGGAACAAAAACTCTGACCTGGTTCTGTTTTCACAGCCCAAATCACAACCCTGCAGCAAAATAAGTCTGAAACACCAAGCAATTTGGGGGCCTTTTTCAGACACAGACAGAAATCCAGATAACCTGAAACACATAAGTCAAAATTGACTTACTAACATTTACAGACAGGTCTGAGACAATCATACATTTCCTGGTTTGAAAGTGTAAGTAGACTGTGATGTGACATCCGAAGAAGAAATCTGAAGTGAAATGCAAGTCCTTTAACTGTCAAAAGTATTTATTTATCTGATAGTGATGCAACATCAAAATTTCTTAACACAAACTGAACTACAGATCTCTTTTCACTGACCAAAACGGTAGGAGAGGGAAGCAGAGTGGCACTACTTGGTGGAAGAAGAACCCAGCAGTAGTGGGTGCTCAGGGGCCTGCCAGGCCAGCTGCCTCGTCTGTAGGGCAAAGGAGCTGAGGGTCTTGGTGTGAAAACACACCCACACAATCCCTGCAAGTCGGTGGTATTTTGGTCTCCAGTGAAAGCTGAATCGCTTTGACTCAGCTGTAGAAGCACTTAGGAGTTGTGTGGGAGTCCCTCAGAACACATAACAAATCATGGAGTAACAAAGGGCATTAAAAGGTAGTAATACGATACACGATTTAAGAACATGGATTAAATACTGAATTAAGCCCTACTCCCCATTCAGCCTACAGCCAGTCTCTTTGCTATAAAATGGCACTGGGGGCCAAATTCTGCTCCTGCTTTAGTGGGAATGAGGAGGAATTGCTATGGAGTTATGTCAGAACAAGCTTGAGATGGCGAGAGGAGCCTGAAGCCAGGGCAGCAATGTGGTCAGGGCAGGCCCAGGAGGGGATGGGGTGGACGGAGCTCCTGACACAGTTGTCAGTGTAGGCAGACAGGCCCTAATTGGTCTGATCTGATTACTTTTTCCAAAAGCTTTGAACTTTGCACAGGATGCCTTGGGCCTGCCTGCAGGAGCCCTGCTCTGGTGGGGAATTAGCACAATGGCTGGGCTGACCTCCCCCCACCCCAATTGAATTTTATTATCTAACGGGCAATGGCTGGTGATGAATGACTGACAGGTGTGATCAGCTGATGGGAATGGCTGGGGATGGTACACATACACTGTGATTTCACCACACTATAATGTGTTCTGCAGTGGGCAAAGGATAAAGCTTGTAAAACATTTGTTTTAAGTCTTAAAATATCAAATTCCTCATAACTATGGGCTTCCTAAAACTGGCCCTGGTAATTACAAGTGTTGAGCCATGAATAATTTCACGCTAGGAGGTGCATTAATTTTAACCTCCTCCCGCCTCCTCCAGACATTGTGAAAGCACATTACCAGTGAGGACAAGTTTATGATCTTATCCAGGACAACTGGTGCAATAATACGAAATGAAAACCAAGACAAAAATGTCATTGTCTGCACACTCTGTACAAAGGGATCCTGCAGAAAGCTCCCTTTCCAGCCTGGGACCAGGAGTGCTCCAAAGGTGCGAGCAAGATTTATGGAGCCTTTCCAAGCACATGGCTCAGACCCTGTCAGATCTGACTGTCGTCAGCCTGGTGTCTAGGGATTGTTTCAAGGAACAGGGAGGAGCTTTGACATCCCTATGTTTTGACTGTCCCTATGAAGGTTTTTATTTAAAATCTTTGACCATGCTTTCACAAAAATCCACTGAGAGCTGGGACCACGTTGATCCAGATGTAGCATGCTTGGTCCCAAAACAATCACCTGCAGTCTGGAGTACTTAGGTTTCTAATCTCACTGTCATTAAGTTCAAGGCAGTGGCATAAGGATGTATTTGGCAAGCCCTCCCTGCTTAACATCTATGTGTTTCTGTCTGATCACATTTATGACAGCAACCCCATAGTTTCACAACTCACTCAGAAGTTACACCTCAGTCAGAGAGGAAACAGGCAAGTCTGGCTGGAGGAAAGATCAGAGATTTCTATCTTGGGCAGGGCACCCCACAGAGTATTTGCCATTCAGGCTGTGTTGAGGCTGCACTGTCAACACCATCCTCAAGAAGGATGTACAATACAGATGTTAAACACCAATTATCCCACTAAAGATCAGGTAAAGTTAAATAATGGCAAGGATGTGATGCTTAACATTGAACAAATTAGGGATGATATTCTCTCCTTAAGGTTCCCAGGGGCCCCTGTGGTAGCTCTCCCTCACCTTGTACTACATCAGATTGTGTGTGCTGTTACAGCAATGCCTGGTTGCGAAGTAAAAAATTGTCTTGATGTAGATTTGAAAGCCGTGGGGTTTGCTTCACAAACTCGGTGCTAACGTGCTGACAATGTCATTCTTAGTTGCTTCTCAGCCCCTTTAGACTGAGCTAAATACCTTCAGCTAAATATATAGGCAGTCCTGGTTTATATCAAGACATCACAATTCACAAGTCGTTAATGTTGTTGGGCTGCACAAGGTAGAATTTAATTTCTGTGTCTCATCTATGATCCTGAAAAATAAAATCTTTGGGCACATTAATGATTGTGCCCTTTTGTCCTTTATAACAGTATAACAGCACTGAAGCCAGCTGTAAGTTATTTTCTTGAAATTTTTCATGCTTCCTTTTTACCCTTTAAGAAAAATGTACCAGTGTGTCACTACTACTAGGATGAAATTTTCCTCTAGAAATCAAAGCACAACGAAAACTCTTTATCAGTTTCCCCATTCTCTTCAAAAATCTGTGGTAGCAGATGCCTTAAACTCTCTCGTGGGTGAAGGGGAAAGGTTGGATTACTGAAAAAACAAGGCAGGCTTCAGAGTGTGGAGGAGGCATTAGGAACTGCTTAGGATCTCAAACCTGCAACACCTTGAACCCATCACCAGCCAGAACCGTGATGGATGGGAGAGGATAAAGGGCAGTCTAGCTGACCCATGATGCCTTCCAGTGCCCTCCAAGAAACAAGAAGAAAAGAGATTCTTATCACTCTGTGAAAGAACAGAGGGGAAAATTATCATTAAAATGCCTTCCTAATAAAACTAACAAACAGGAACTTTTTTTCTTCCAAACTCCATTCTCTTATCCCTTCCCTACAAGCTTCAAGATGGCCATGACTTGAAGAATTTTAGTCTTTGGGTGAACCTTTCCTAAGTAGAGGTCACATCCTTCTGCCTAGACTTTAGCTTTGTTAGACAGTCTTCTTTGAAAACCTCAAGAAAATAAATAATTTTGGGTATATCTTTACAGTCATCAGTGCATTGAATCACTATGTAGAATTATGGTAACACACAGAATTAATATAAGTAATAAAATTATGTATTTGTGAATGTGAATTCACATCCCACATAACCTGCCAGAGAATCACTGATGAAACATTAATGAGTCACTTTATTTCTCTGTTTGCTTTAGGTCTGGGAATTTTGCTGTCTCTTTGTAAAGTGCTCTAGGATGACGTCAAGTAGTGGAGAAGTTAGGTGTGTTGTGGAACCAAGGCAATTACAGACCTTGTAGCAAAGAATTTATAGTACAAGGCTGGCCATTGAAACTTAATTTCCTATGATTGCTTTCCCCCATGGATATTTGCAGCCGTGCATGTTTGTGCCTCTCTCAGCCAGCCAAAGAGATTTGCAGAGCTCATGGGAATCTTTAGAAGTCAGATCTCCCCAAAAGTGGCATGATGCTGCCAATGTGCTTCTACATCATAGCTTCCTGGTGGTCATGGAGGCTGGTAGGACAAGGCTGCAAAGCTGAGTGGATCTCAGGTTCAGTGTCCACCTACAGGGCACCTTGCAGGACTTGAAGTTCTGGATAACTGGAATCAAGAAATGACCTGTGGAAAATCACTTGTTACAGCCCAACAACCTACCCACACACTCTCAGCAGACAGCTGGGGGATAGAAGGTCTTTTTTCCTGTTCCCTGAAAGCTGCATATAGGATCTAGAGCAGGAGGGATTGGAAACATTTTTATAAGTTAATATTAGGATTCTGAGTATTTTGGGGAGTCGTATATATCTCTGAGTGTTCTCTGAATCCTGTGGTGCCATCT
The DNA here is from genome assembly GCA_013399875.1 of Gymnorhina tibicen. Classification (NCBI taxonomy): domain Eukaryota; kingdom Metazoa; phylum Chordata; class Aves; order Passeriformes; family Artamidae; genus Gymnorhina; species Gymnorhina tibicen. The sequence continues at coordinate 878,615 of VXAZ01008959.1, read as the reverse complement.
CAAGGCCAGGAACTGCTGAACAGCCAGTGCTGAACCTGTGTCAGGCAGGATGGATATTAACATAGACACTGTGTCTTTCTTTTGGCTATGGAGCTGGAAATGTTTCCCAAAAGCCGCTGTGATGTGGTGTCCCAGACTTTGCCTACCATGGGACATTGAACTAGCCCCAAGGAACTGGTTGTGGATGTGAAAAAAAATTCAAGTTACATAGACATGCTGGCAAAGACTTTTCAGTGTAGCTAAACCATCAAAAACAGGCTCTTTGGCCTCTGTGCGGTCCATCATCCAGCGCCTCAGCCTAGGCATGACAGCCCCTCTACCTGGGAGAGCTGCTCCGGTGAGCCAGGGCAGAGGGGCTGACATCAGACACTATAAAAAAGTGTGATTTAATGAGTGCCATCCATCACACAACTCAGGCCTTTAAAACAGCCTTGCTGCTGAGTGCCCGATGTACTGAACCGCCCCAGATCTCTTGTAAATCTTGGCTCTTCTCCTCCAGAGCCTGCCAAGTTCACATGATCACTGAAGGAACAGGGGTAGTTTGGAACCTTTCTGCATTTAGGGTTTATTCCTAATCCTGTTGGTTCCTATCTCACAATGACATAGCTTGGATCCCCCAAACATTCCAGTAATTCCTCCCTTTTGAGCAGGCAGCCGAGGCACTTCCTTGGCAAGCAGGCATCCCACATTCCTGGACTCGATTCCCAAGCTGTCTTGCCCACTCTTCAGGAATGGCTCCCTGCAGGGACTTATTTCCTTAAGGATGAGAGGTTTTCATACCCTGGCAAGTTTCCCACTTCCTATCATCACATGTATCCTGTGCAAAGAGGGAGCAGAGAAGTGCAGGTTTCTTCTCGGTTGTTTTGAGTGCCCAGACACCTCAGGATGACAAGCAGGTGCTTGCAGAGTGTGTGGTCCCTTGCTCCAACCTGGGACACTGCTGGAGGGTTGCTAGGGGTCCTGGGGAAAATGCTGCCTGAGCTATGACAAAACACAGGGAAGAGCCTTTCAGATGTGACACATTAAACTCAGGGGCCCGCTGAGAGGTGCTCCCAGGTTTGTGGCAGAGACCAGTTCCCAGCAGTTATCAGCACTGACGAAGCTGGTGCACGAGAGCTCTGCTGCTATGTGAGGATATCAGTTTCTAAGCATCTTTCTACCTCAAGCTCAGGTGAGAGTGTCAGAACATTAAGCTTTTCTCCAGGAACAGTCACCAAAATGTATCTGGGCTGAATTCACCAGTCTCTGTGTTGTGTTGCCGTCTACCTTGGTGCCTGCATGTGCAGTCCAGCACAGCAGCACTTTGCATCTCATCATTGCCCCAGGCCTCTCCCTGACTGCCCAGAACCACGCTGCCAGCCTGCTTACTCACACAGCCCCTCTCCTCTCCCCAGAGAGCTGAGACCTGTGAAATACCCTCTCACTGGGGCTCTAGCCACTACTCTCTTCATGAGCCAAAGGCAGACTACAAGGAACAGGATTATTTTCAGGCCTGTTTTCCAACAGAGATGCACAGAGGTGGATACAAGCTCAACACAAGCTATTGGGCTGGTTATCACAGGTCATCAGCTGACAGGCTGCATAGTTTAATTTCTGCCTCCAAATACTGTTAGCTACTTCTTTTCTCATTTGATGTCCATCACTGGGCTCCCAGGGGTGCTGCCAGCATTTAAATATATTTCTGTATGAATTCTAGTTATTTAGGAAATAAATAAACTCCTTCCCATTACTGAGAAGCCCGGTTTTAAAGTGATGGGGGCTATGCTTAACTCGTGTTCTACCAACCTTCCTCTGCATGAAACATTTCTGTCTGTTACACACGAGGTGCCTGTGTGTTTTCAAGCAGCGGATCCGCAGGTACAGCCCAGGAGTCCACGGCACAGCGGAGCTCCAGCCCTTTTCCCCCTCCAGCCCTTTTCCCCCTCCAGCCCTGTCCCCGCTCCAGCCCTTTTCCCCCTCCAGCCCTTTTCCTCCTCCAGCCCTGTCCCCGCTCCAGCCCTGTCCTCGGCTCCAGCNCCCCATCCAGCCCTTTTCCTCCTCCAGCCCTGTCCCCGCTCCAGCCCTGTCCTCGGCTCCAGCGCTGTCCCCGCTCCAGCCCTTTCCCTGTTCCAGCCCTGTCCCCGCTCCAGCGCTGTCCCCGCTCCAGCCCTGTCCCCACTCCAGCCCTGTCCCCGCTCCAGCGCTGTCCCCACTCCAGCCCTGTCCCCGCTCCAGCCCTGTCCCCGCTCCAGCGCTGTCCCCTCCGTCCGTGCCCGGGCGCCCGCGTAGCACAGCGCACGGAGACACCTCGCGGCGAGCCCTGTAACTACACAGAGTTCCCCCTCCCCGTCCAGCCCCACTGACCCTAGCGCCCCTGGCCAAGGCCGAAGGCAAGCAGTGCTGGACCAGCTGCTGTGAACAGTTCAAAAGGCCAAAGCTGTTACCCTGTGCAGTGCAGTGGGTGAGCGAGTGCATGCATCATCCCTAGGAGCACCCAAAGCCCAGCAGCAGCAGAGCAAGCTGGGCAGAAGGCCAAGGGCAGGAAGATGGTCAAGCCTGTCGACCAAAGCAGATGCTGTAGAGTTGATTTTCAAGAATCTGTCAATGCTGTAGGAGAGCAGAACACAGATGACCCTGGGACAGCCTTTCGTTCTGCACAGATAGGGTGTAAAAGTAGTTTTCCTTCTTAACGCTGACAAAAAGAGATGATGCAGGACACTGCATCACAAAAATAGATGATGCGGGACACTGCATCACAGCTGAGGAGTTTTCCTGAGGAGAACAGGCCACACAGATTTGTACTTCATCAGTATGCATCTGACCAAAACCCCTGCGACCTGCAATTTTTTTCCCAAAAGGGCTGAAGTGATCACCCACTATGTGGCCAGAGACAGAACCTACTTGCTGCCTACTGGCCATGTGTTCATGTCTGCAGCAGAGCAGTGTGTTCCTGTGAAAATGAGAGACCGGCAGCCTACACTTCTGATGCTGAGGCACTGCTGGAAGCTTGCTCTGCTTGGGAGCTTTGGTTTCCTTGACTTGAAAACAAAGTAGTAATATATGACCTGCAAGGGTGTCATTATCATAGCAGAGATCTCGGACGTCCTTGGAAGAGAAGTGCTGGAGAAATGCAACCTATTAAAAAATGCAGTTTTCTCCTTGCCAATTCTATTCTGCTTCAAGGAAAGGGGCTTTTGCAATGACAGCTGGGATGAGCTGGTTTTGACAAGTCAGGGTATGCCGGTTTTGATGGAAGTTTTAAGTGAAACATGACTAAAAGACTACGTGGTTTACAGTGCTTTTGCCTTCCATGCCTAAGTGCTTCACCCTTCCTAGAAACAGTCAAGGCAGTGGGCAGTGAAGTGATAAGAATCCATACTTGGTTCCAGCAAGGTACCAGCAAGTCCAGAAAAGCACAATTGTTCAGACAAGTTCTTTGGCATATTCTCCCACTGGGCTTCTTCCTGGACAGCCTGGAACTGAGCCAGCTATGTCCTGGCTGATAATCTCTGCTCTTGTAACTCGTAGTTCTCAGGTAGTGAACTTACTACAAGGCATATTTTCTCACCTACTTGCCACTTTCTAGAATTCTTTTTTTTTCCGCTAAAAATTCTTCTGATTTTATTTTAATTTTACACTGAAGGTGGGATTTTCTTCCAAGGCTGACTGCCACACACACATCCTTGGGAGCTGCACAAAGCTGCCCAGGGCCAGCTGAAAGGCCAAAGCTGCATGTGTAGATTTTCTCTGCAGTGCATTGGGGAATGCCGCCCAGAGTGGGGGCTCAGGCAGGCTCTGCCTCCCAGACCAGGGGAAAGGAGCTGGGAGGAGAGACTGAGTGCACCTCACCGCTCCTGATGTGCTGTAAAAGCTACGCCGGATGCACCAGTTGGTCTCAGGGCTCTGCTGGCAAGTGCTGGCGTGCACTTCAGCCTGCTCACGTGCATGGGGGAAAGCATCAGGAACGTCTCCTGATTTTATAGCATCAGATCACATCTGGGGCCACAACCTGTTCCAGTGGAGTTACGGCAGAATAGAAAGGAGATTTTGCCAATGTGTTAACTTTTAATTAAATCTTAATGCCTTAATTAAAGCGAGGAGGGCTTAATTAAGGACTTAGCTAAAATTTAATACTTTAATGGGACTAAAGACTTTAATTTATCACTGAGCTGAAAAAGAAAAAAGCATTAGGGCTCACTCTGAGATGCACATACACACACCGGCCAATTATAAAAGAATCCTGGGGTGTCAGGTTCATCCATCAGAGCATGCTGTGCACAAGGGCGAATCTGTGGTTGTTCACATGTCCACGGTACCTGCCTAAAGCATAAGCATAACTTGAGATCATTGTATTAAAAGGTACATGGTACCTTTGTCTCTTTCTAAAGACTCTTTTTTTGAGCTGATGAAGCCCTTCCTCTGGGCTGTCCAATTCATGCTGCAGCAGCAGCTCAGGGATGAATCTGGAGGGGTCCTGGTGCACCTGCAAATGTCCAGGCTCTGAGCCCATGAGCTGCTGCTTTGGAGCAGTGTGTGATTGAAGATGCCCTATCACTGGCACATGGCCCACAGCTCTGGGGGCTGGACAGCATTATTGCAGCGACAGGAATGCTGCAATGCATTTGACTGGCTTTTAAAGGCCATGTTTTCACAGAGCTCAGAGCTCAGTACCTCCCAACCTCCTCAGACGGGATGTTTGTCAATACTTCTTGTGCCTGGGAAATATGAATCCAAGCCACTGCATCTCACTTTCAGCTTTTCAAGTGTGATATCCTTACACTGTGACATCTGTACTTCACAAATAAGTGAGTTTTAAGGTGCTTCTGACTACAGCTTCTGAAAGATTCCCCACATGCATTGGTCTTTCAGAGGAATCATTTCCAACCATGGGACTTTTCAAGCTCATAATCCATTACACCAATTAATAGAGTTACCTAGAGAGGAATCAGGACTAGTGACAAGCACAGAAAATCTACCCTTCTACATTTCTTTACATTGTGCTTTTGCCCTGTAACATTTTCTGCAACTCATCTTGAAAATCTTCTGAATGGTCAGTAGGTATCATTGTGATTTTACCAGCAGAGAAGTTGAGGTATGGATGGGGCAGTAAATGCCTAATCCAAGATCAGACAGTGACCTCACAGATATTTTCAAGACACTTCCCCATCAGGCAGTGTGCAGCTGCACTCCTTTGAAGGGAATTGGAGCTTAAATAGAGCCTTAGGTTCAGAAAACTCAGCCCTTCTCCTGGGTGTAATGTGATACTATGTGAGGCTTGGCATTTTGGTCAGACTGTCATTTCTTCAAACAGAAATCTACCCAGCCTCTGGAGGAAGGACACATATGTTTCCTATAACAAGACTGTACGTTATTTTTTACATGCATAGGAAGACTATAATATCTGAGAAGACTCATTACGTGCTAACCATTCATATCTGCAATTCTCTGTGGAGTCACACAGAGACTAATACATTAACTACACGAGACACACGGAGGGCCAAAGCTTCATCTCTGTCCAAGGAGCACAGAGCACAGTGCAGCAGGACCGGTGGGTCAGGATGCAGAGACCCCTCTCTGTTTCTCTACCTGCCTTCATCAGGAGCAGAGCAGTCCCCCAGGAACCTCAGCAACACTTTGGGCAGTTATTCACTGCCAGAGGTGAGAGCACAGCTGGGAGCAATGGGAAGGGTGTGAGGGTGCAAGCAGCCCAGACACATCCCCTGGGCTGGTTTGCTACAGGGACACCAACATACAGGAACTTCCAGGAGTTCTGGGTGACTTTGCTACCCCTAGGATGTGCATATCCATGTGCAAAGTAGAGACAGTGTTAGGGGGGTACAAACGTAAAATACTCCCCAAATCACGTTAGCAATTTCTCCCATAAATCAAGAAGATGTGCTGGGTTCCGCCTGCTTGCAATCCTCCCCAGGATGTGAGGAGAACCACTCTCCTAGCACACCTCGCTTGCTGAGTCTGTGTGCTCAGCCTGTGGAGGCAGCTCGGGGGTGAGGGGCTGGGGATTTGCCCCATGCACTAGCAGTAATTATTCTACTTTGATTCTTGCTCATCTCTGGCCCATGAAATCAAGGCCAAACTTTGGAGTGTGTGTGGGGGGTGAGGCAATGGAAGCTGGGCCCAAACTGCCTTAACTGGTTCCACAGAGCTGCTGCTTTCCGCATCGAGCAAGCCAGAACAATGTCATCTCAATACCCCGTGCTAATCTGGGGGAAACTGAGCGTGACCAACTTCACGCATGACAGCCTGGAAGCCAAGCATGGGAGGTCAGCACCAGCCTCGCTCAGAGCTCCCTCACGGTCGGCTTGGACAGATGAGGCACACAGACGGCCGTGCCCTGTCCCAGCGCCCCATCACTCTCAGCATCCACGGCCACAGAGCTTGGCCATCGCGCTGAGACCCCAGTCCCCATGCTGACAGCCCGAGCTTCCAGGGTCTCAGCTACCCACCAACAAGAAAGGCTGGTGCACGTTTTAGGCGTGCTGTCATTAACAAATGAGGCACAGCGCTTGATTAATTCCACAGGTTTCTTCCATTAGGAGCCACTACATCATTGCTACACGAGAGCCTTCCTCCCCTCAGCGCTGACCTTCCTCCCACAGCTCGCCCATTTCCCTTGGCTGTGGAAGTTATTACAGACTGGTTATTTGAAAGACCTGGAAACCGGGGCAGCCGCTGCTTCCTTTCATCTCCAGCTCTGCTGCTCCTCACTCCTTGGCAGTTTGGAAGGATGGTGGAAGTAATTAATGGCTTGGGAGTGGAGGAGGAGGTGCTCCTAAGAGGGGAGTCAAAAATTCCTCTTGACAATGACCACATGTCTGAGGCTCAGCTACTAGTTCACCTGACAGCAATAAGGGCCTAATAGTCATTAGTCACCACTGCAGACACGCTCCATGCACTTCTCCATGCTCTTTTTTTTCCATGATGAAGGCTGAAAGTAAAACAGCATCAACCACCCTGATGCTTTCAACAAACTTTTGTCACCTTACAGGGAAAGACTGGGGAACTGATGGCTTGGAGAGCTTTGTCAGCATCCCCAACCAGAGATGGGGAAGGATCTTCAAGCAGAGAAATACAGCAAATAAAAAAAGATTTTAAAACGTCAACTAAAATCCACCAGGAAATGAGACAGCTGGGAAGGGACAGAGAATACCCCCAGGGAATTCAGGCTGATCGATACAGAAAGTTTGTGTGACCTGATTCCATGTCACCTGCAGCTCCCAGTTTACTCTTTCTGTCTCTCTTCCTCAGCAGTCTCTCCCATACCACTGTGCCTTTAATTTCTCTCTGCACCTGATGCTGGGTTACCTAAGGGCTTACATTCAAAGAACTTTGTTTCTGTGGTGCAAGAAACAGGCATAAAAATACAGTGATCATATGATAGCCCAAAACCAAGCAGAGAGCTTGGCTCTGCAGCATCGTGTTTAGGGCAGCAGAGAGCAAGGGTTAGACCCCAGCCCCTGCCTCCCAGCCCCATGCCTGCCTGGGCTGAAATGCTGAGGCCAGGAACCTGTGTGCTGCTCTCCCTGCTGCCTTTCCCACCCACTCACACATGATAATATCTGAGGTTTTGGCTCAGAGTCACCTGTAATTAGAACAAAACTGGCAACTTTCTGATGTTAAACTTCAGATAAAATTGGTTGTGAATGAAAAAATAAAAAAGAACGAGTGTTATAAAGTGGAAATGATGTATCTGAGAGCTGATCAGGATCTAGAAGAGTGATGCAGGAATGCTAATGCTCCTCCATGGAGGATTTGGATATTACATTTTGGACTGAGTGCAAAACCAAAGCATTTTGAAATGCAGGCAGGAAGGGAGTGCGGCTCTGGATCTTGGCAGCCGTCTGCTTGCCAAACTGTCCCCCAGCCACAAGTCATGGAGACACCCTCGGGCTCTGAGCCTGTCCTAGACCTACTGACCGCAAGGCCAGCAGCTGAGGTACAGACCCAGCACCTGAGCTGTGCCCACCCCTCGGCTTGGTATTGTCCCCCAGGTGTGCTAGCAAGAACGAGTAGGCTCGCTGTCAGGGCTCTGCAGAGATGCCTGCCTGGGGCCTTCCAGCCTCCCTTGTTGTGAAGCTGCTTCATGGTGTCAGCTGGATTTTGGACTCTCAAAAACCTTCTGGAGCAAAGGCTGCAGCTTTGCTTTTCTGAGAATTCTTCAGTTTTTCTGTTTTATAACCCAGCACTCTGCATCACCTATCCCTCTGTACCCCTGCCAGACAAATTAATCCTGCCATTCCCATTATTCAACAGGAAAACAGGGGCATAACAAATCACGGTAGTCGGCCCAGGGCCAGACAGAAGATCTGACCTATTGAATCCAGGCCACGCAGTTCTTCAACCAGGGTCTTAATTGCAGGATCATCAATTCCTCCATCCACAGCTGTCCAAGACAAGACTTTTTTCCCAGAAAAGTAGGTAAAAGACTCATTGGGCCCAGCTGCCTTTTGTAAGTATCTTTGCCAAGCTTTTCTGCCCCATTTAAGAGGGCTCAGGCATGGTTTATAAAATATCAGATGGAGAGCTCTGAGATAAAGCCCTTTCTTTTTGTAATGCTCAATACAGTGCGTGATTTGGCTGCAGAGGAAAAGCGTTGCTGTTTGGAAAAGAGTTCTCCTCTTTGCCTGACCTAGACATCAGTCATTATAAGTAATTGTCGTATCACTGAGAGAAGAGCAGATCATTTCACTGGTGGAGCAGCCATGCTGTTTTTGAGGAAAACTGCAGTCTCCAAGGAAAGCCGCAACAGGCTTGATTGGCGCCCAGCTGCCATGCAGAAGTTAAACCAGATGAGCTGTGTCAGCCCAGTGGAAGGCAAATGCATGGTAGCTGCTCCAAAAGCCTCTCTGCCCCTAGATTTGTCACTGACTGCATTGTTATCTGCAAGGGGGCAGAATCTAATCAGAAACACATTTTTGAGTGAAGGACTGACCTCTGCAGTATCACCAGGAATTTCTGAGGCAGTACAGCTGTGCAAGTGCCTTCCCATCTCTGTGAGGCAGAGTCATGCCCACTTTCATTTCAGTGCTCCAAGATCTCACGTGGTGCTGAGTAGCATTTCTTTCCACCTTAAACCCATTCACTGTGTTTGAAATACAGCTGTGGAGCACTGAGATGTTTCAGAAGATGGCAGCAAGTCAGAGAGGGTCAACTGAAAGAATCAAAGACTCTAATAAGAACCCTTGCCTATTCCAGCATTTCACCATGGTATTTCTACACCATGTTCAATACTGTGTGTTTGGCCACTCATCACTTGTCTTCCACAAAACCACCTCCTCTCAGTTTGAAGAAGCAAGAAACACAAAAATGTACACATAACCTTGTCCTAATGATTAATCATTCTCACTGAAAATAATACAGAGGGGGAAGTGCCTAATTTTATAATTATTTGGCTTCACATTTCAGCCAATTTCTTGTTCTGCCTTTCCACTCAGATTAAACAGTGCTTAGTTTTTGGTATTTTCCTTCCGAAAAGTTGCTCATCTACTGTAGCAAAGTCACCTCTCAGACTTTATTTTGGAAAGTCAGATGAGCTGAGCTGTTGAAATATTTCACACTGTTTGTCTTGAAAAATTGTTTGTGATGTTCCTTGTCCCCCGCTCTTCCCCCACCTCCATTTTAAAGTGTGGAGCTAACCCCAAATACGGGCTATAGAGCAAGTCCTAGCATCAGTCCCACCAGTGTAACCCAGTGCCAGAATCCCCTACTTACTGTTCCATCCTGATCCCTTTTCAGAGCCTGAGGGGAACCCTAAGACTATACCAGGACACAGTTCCCACTCCAAAACTATTCTTGTGAAGGCAAAAACTCTCTTTGAGGTCAGGTGTATAAGAGCTGTGAAGACTCTGGGCTTGGTCTCCAATGGGAGCAATAGAGGAAATTCTACAAAAGCTAATAACAGCCTCAAAACGTAATTCATTTCCTGCACAGCATTTTATTAATACCCCTTGAACAGCCATGTTCTCAGAAATGTACAATACCCACATTGTACAAAATGTACAGGTGCTCAGCATTGGAGACCTCTGAAAGCTGGCCCCAGGGCTCAGTCTGGAGGGTGCCGAACACCTCCACATACCTGGGCACTGCACGCTCTCCATGAAGCCTCCCTAAATGCACCAATTTCAGGCTTTGAGACGGAAACCCTGGAAAGGGTTTGCTGGAATACCAATGACAGGAGTTTATGAGTAATTGCTGATAAAACTTCACAGAATAAGAGAGATGATTTCTTTGTTCTCTTTCAGCTTTGTTTTCAGGACTACGTCAAGTAGTCCTGAAAAAAATCAAGCGCAAAAATTCTTTATACCAAAACAATAAGGATAATAAAATAACCAGAAAAATAAAATATAAAAGAATAAAACCACTCAGTCACTGCTTTGTTTCCTTGTTTTGTTCTAATCTACCTGATTTCCCCCTGAACTTACTCACAAACTGCACTTTAGGAGAAAGGATGGATCAGTAATTCTAACGAACATGTCCATTTTCCAGTGAGTTGAGGTCACTGTGGGATCAGGGAGCAGATGAGCTGAACATAAGTTTTTTCATCTTATTTTGCAAGTAAGGGCAGGCCTCACAATTCTCTTGCATACATAAATCCTATAAATGCCTGTGCACCTTGTACATGGGATTAAGACCCTTTCAAGGTGAGAAGTTGTAGCCACAATGATATGGTTGGAAAGCTGAGTCTTCATCTGGCATTGAGACAACTTATTCACAAGTTCCTGTTCTTGACAGCTGGCACTCTGCAAGTGGAATATTTTCAAAAGAACTCCCAAAAGTTAAATCTTCCATTTTAATATTCAAAATAAGAAACAGCCCTTCCAAAACACTTGGCACTGCCCTTCTGAATATCACCAGTCATGTCTCTGCTTATTTTATAACATCTGGCAACTTTCTGTCATGCCTCACTGCTGGGTAACAACCTTGGTGACTTTTTGGCTGCTATTACATTATTTGCTCATTTTAATCCCAAGGCTCAGCTGCTGGATTGGAGACCCTGAACAGCAGAGCACTTAGCTGCTCTTCATGGTTACTGGGAAACACCTAAAAATGCAAAACAAACATATCCTAAAGGCTCAGATGCTAAAAGGAAGATTATATTTTCAAACTCCTGATTTTTTGGCCTGCTGCATACGTTTTGATCACTGAGGGTTTTGCAATTATGCAAATGGCTGAAGAACCCTCTGAAGCTGGGGCTGAGCTGGAGTTCAGACGGATACCTGTAATAAAATCCCGTGATGACTTAGGAGTGCCACTTCAGGCAAATACCCTTTTCCAAGATAAAGAGCAACACACTATTGCAATAAGCTGGGTTCTTCTCATTCTTTCGCCTTCCCGATGTTTGGCACAAGTCCAAATCCTCTCTGTTTTCCACCCACCCATCATACATATTCTGCTAAATATCCTGTCCTCTTGTCGTTTTGGCAAAAAATAAACTATGCACGAGAAAGAATTATGCCTGTGAGGCTCTCATAAAAAAATTCCTGTGAACGATAAATCAAAACAAAATAATAATTATCACCAGCCACAGGACCACATTTATGTTTCTCATATTTTCCTCTTACTTTTCGTAGATTATCAAGTCTACACAAGAGCAAGAGCCAGATTTTCTTGAAGATAGTGATACATCAGTAATCTCCAACTCCAAAACTGAATCTCACCTTGTCTACAAGAGAATTCTCTATGCTATTTACAAAAAAGGTTTAAAATTTTCTCTTAGAATTATAAATGGTACATTTCTGTCCTGGAAACAAGATGCCTTGTTTTTTCCTACGGCTACATAAATCTTCCACAGTCCCTGTGCTACTCCTGACTTGCATTTAATAAATAATGAGTAGTTACAAAGTGATTTTTTTTCCTAAGGCTCTCAAAGGCATTGACGCGTACATATACCCTGTAGATGGGCAAACTGAGGCACAAGGGACTTGCCCAAATTCACAGTATGGCTGTGCAGCTGCCGGATCTCACCCAGCAGATGTGCAGCTTTCACTGGCACAGCACAGGCACTTTCACAGGCTCAGGGGCATTTCCCCCTGGGACCACTGAGCACAGGGAACATCCATCCATACAGGAACAGCACCCGGCTCAGAGGTGTTCTCCAGCCATGCTGGGGTTGAGGAATGCAAGTGGGGCTGAGACAGGAGTTTCCCACTCCTGCAGAGAGGGTTGGGCTGTATGAAAATGGAAAGGGCCAGCGAGACCAACTCTCCTCCCTGCTGGCCAAATGCTGCCCAGTTTTTGCATGCTGAGCTTCAGTGTGACATGGACCAAAAGGACAGAGTGGAGAGGCTTAGAAGGAAACGTTCATTAAAGAAATGTTGAAGGAATCAGCATGGTTCAGTCTAGAAAAGAGAAGGAAAAGCAGTACTCCAGTGTTTTTCCCAGCTTGGCAAAGTACTGAAGGCTCCAGTCCCTGAAACAATGTGGAGCTGTGGCAATCAGCACCCAGAGCTAAGGTGTAACCTCACCTTTCCTTCCCCAGCAGCCTTGGAGCTTGAATGGAGCCAAATCCTTCAAAAAGCCCAAGAGCAGATGGAATTAATGCATGAAGCCCTACCAAAATAAACATCTATGGGACTTTTTCTAACACCTCATGGGAGCTCAGACAACTACCCAGCCTTTTTGTCAGCACCTGTCAGCTTGTTCCCACTCCAGCAGGCATCAGGACTTGTGCCTCTGTGTGCTCTTACAACAGCAATTAGGGTCATTAGAGAGCAATTAACACTATTACTTACGAGCAAAGTTCAGAAGTATTTTAAAATTAGTTTGTAAATACATTCGCCCACAGGAAAAAATATCATTTGCTGGATTTCAGCATTCCTGGAACTCAACTGCACCTTTTGCTGTGTAAAAATGAAATAATAAAAACCCGCATGTGATTCCTAACCAAATCCTCTGAGAAGGGGCATTGAAATAATTTTTTTTTAATGAGCTCTTACTGTTATGATTAAGGAGGAAATTATGACAATGCTTTTATCTTAATACCTGAACTTTTGTGTCAATACATTAGCTATGCTAGTGTCAAACAAAATCTTGACTGCAAAGTGATGCAATGTGTGAAGGTGCAAGCCCAGCCAGACACACCGTGGTGTGAGCAGCCACCGCAGGCGCAGTGTTACGGACGAACCTCACCCCCCACATAAGTCAAAGTAATTCATCTGTAGCAATACAGTTAACAGAAGATAATTCAAGGCACTGGACGTTTACTGAGAGAAACAGCAGGGATCTAAGCTGTGGCTGGGATCCTCTGAGTTCGCGCTGTGAAATGGAGCGTGATACAGGTGCCGGAGACCACAGAGACACAAACTGTAAGCCGAGGTTCAGAACAGACCAGCACCTCCAATGCCATGATATGTTGCTTGGGTGAGCTAGGCACTGTATACAAGCTAGTAAAGCCTGAGATTTATCAGACTAATGCAACCAGATCGCCTCTGAATCCAAGCTGGTTTACACGCAACAACTTTCCCAACCCCACAGTATGTTCTACTCATCCAGTCTGAAGCTATCACAGTCTGGTCCCTCTGGCAGACACTAAAACCTTACTTGTACTCAGTGTTCACTGAGGTGAAGTACTGAGGAGAAAACCAAGCCCTCTGAAAGCACCCATGGAGGATGGCTGATCATGCATGGGGTGAATAGTAAATAGATGTAGTCTGTAAAAATGAACACCCTGCGAGTTGTGGAGAATAGGCAGTGGGACACTGAGCTGGGATCCAAGTGTTATCCCTGGAGATAAACAGCTACCACTTGGCAGCACGGAGTGTTTCTGCAAGACAGAATGTGCTAGGTAAAAATATGTTTGGAGGGTCAGAGACCTTATGACCATGCTGACATCTTATGTCACTTGGGCCAAAGAGCTCACCCTGTGAGTTCTCCACCCTCTGGCAGGGTGTTAGGGGGAAGACTGTGAGGCACTTGTACCTGGTAAGCCTATTAGTTTTATTTTCATAACTACAGTCTCCCAAATGTAAATGCCAAACAAGCACATCACAGGCCTGGCAACATGAGCCACAATCTTGGAATGTGACTGCATGGTAATGTCGAGGGCAAATTTCTAAACACTCCCCACCCTTCCCTGAGAAATGCAAAGACACAGGCTATTAAATAATCTCTTCATTGTAGTAATTTAGTTGCTGTTTCTAGAATGCTTTGAACGTGCACGGTGCCACAGCACAGAAATGCTAAGTACTGGGTTATTTAGCTGTAAAGCCTGTGATAATCCCTCATTATGAAATAATAATTAATCATCATCATTTTATTCAAGAGCTCCTCACCCCTACCCCCACCCAAGCCCTACAGGCACTGACCAAACTCTCTCCTGTCTGGACAGGACAGGTTGGTTATGGATGCAAAGTTCAGGTATGAACTTTCCCAAAGTTCAGGGCTGTGCCTACCTGTGCGTCTCGCCCAGCCCAGCGGAGGGACAACGCTTCCTAATCTCCAGCTGAAGATCAAAGCTACGGATTCACCCAGCCCAACCATTCCCGTCATTATTACTAGTCCAGAGAGGGAAATTGAGACATTCAAAGGGTAACTGAGGACTTCAGGACACTGCATCTAAAGGAGCTCTCTCTTTTCATGAGGAACAGAGTACCTGACTCAGCCATCTCTGTTTTCTGTGTAAAGATGGGGCAGATCTTGAAGGCCTCCCTCCCTGGGGGCAAGGAATGTCCTGTTCTTAGTGACTGCCCAGAGCAAGGTGCAGGGCACTGTGAGGCTGTTTGGTTTCAGAGCTATCTGTATTAAAAGCAATTTGCCATTTATAATACTACAAATTAGCACAAAAATATAGTCATGGCTGCTGCAGGCAGAAGACAGAACAGAGCCTGGACATGTGAGAAGCCAGAGGGGACACGCTATGGCAACACTGGGACCTTGAGCTGGTCCCCAGCCACTTCCACCAGCTGGAAAACCCCGTGCATTTACAGCCTGGGCAAGCACTCATGAAATGAAGAGGCAACAGATAGGGCTTGGTCATCAAAGAGGAAGATGCAGGTGTCTCCTCCTGCTGGGAACCCTGAGCTCTCCCCAGCAGTTAGGAGTGCAGGCAGTAAATGCCTACTGTGAGTGTCAGACCTCTTCCCCCCATCCCACCTCTTAAAAGTTCCACAATTCTCACCAGACATGAAAGTGTCCTATTTCTTGTGGGAGCTGCTCTGCTTTGTACAAGATGTTTCAGAGCCGGCACAGATGTTCATGCACCAGCTGAGTGGAGACGTGCATTCCTACGTGAGCTTGAAGATTTGTGTCTAAGTGTTCTAAATTATCTTTAAGTTGCACAGCACAACCCACACAGCATTACAGACATCCTTGCAGCCAGCAGGTCTCCCACCAGTCCTGGTCATCCTGGAAAACCATGCCTCAGCCTTCTCCCAAAACTTTACCAAAGAGATGTCTGCAGCTGCTCCTATCTACTTTAAAGCTTTAATAAAACTAAAGTGGAAAACCTTGTGAGATGGTTCATATTTCATCATGTTGTCTGGGGAGAATCTAAAATTAATGTCCTAGATACCAAAAGCAAGCTTAGGGTGAGCTAAGTTACATCTGACTGACAAACAAACGTGAACAAAGTTCCTTGTGCATCCTCGCAGACAGGCACCACTCACCAAAGCTGCCAGTTTAGCAATTTGTCATTAAATGGAGCAGTAAGAGGAATGACTGGGTGGGGACGGCTGCTATGAAGGGTCATTTAGACAAAACACTAGTAACAATCCTCTGGTATGAAAAAATAGAGTCCAAAGCCTTTGTCTGCTCTGGAGTGCAGAACCCTGGAGGTGGAACTCAGCTGATTTGGGCTCTTAACCTGTGACAGCTACCCGATAGCTCACTGTGCCATGGCTAGGGTTCAGGTATGCTTTAAGAACTGATTTTCTTAGTTAATCTTTTCTTTTGTATCTAACTTACTTCCCTGTTTGTAATCAGGCAACTGAATTGCAAATTCAAACTTTTGATGCAAATTAAATATATTAGAATTTTAGGCTAGCTCAGCATTTAACGTGGAACCCCGCCTCTTTTCTGGAGGTAGCAAACCTAAATAAATCAGAATTGCTGACATGCCCCTTCAGCAGCTGAGCTAGGAATGATGTGAGCACTGGTGTCGGGCAGTGCCAGGTAAACGGAGACTCACACCCCTTAGCAGATGTCACACAACACTTTCTATCACAGAGCAGATACAGCAGAGCAACAAACTGCTCTAGCAATGTACCCCTTACCAGCACCTCTACTTCTGTGAGACATTACAGTGAGTTCTTAATGATATTGTGAGAGAAAATTCTAACAAAAATCTGTGCAGGATGCATTAAATAGCCTGAAACCACTTCAAAGACAGAATATGAAAAGAATTTTTAAGAGGGAGGGATTTGGGAGTTTTTGGAAGTATTCTGGACAGATGTATTCTTGTGCTTCTAGTTGAACAACCTTTTCACTGTTCTTTTTCGATAGCATGGAAGAAAATATAATACCAGCATTGGAAAAAAATTCCAGAAAACACCGGCAAAAAGTTGGATTAGCTTTTCATTCTTGCAGGAGAAGGTACCCTGAAATTCAGGTTATTTAAGCTCCAAGTAGTTCAATTAATACGAGAAATAAGACTTTCACTTCTAAATTTATTCACAACTGGAACTGAGGGGGCTTCTCCAAAACTCACACTGTTTAAATATAGAAGAGGAGATCTTTTGGCAGTAGGGCAGGGGAGCTGTTACCTGTCCATAGATATTGCTGGATATCTTGCCAGTGCTTTGAAGATCTTTGGTCTGCAGTTACAAAGCAGGTCTCTTCTGCCCTTAAAGTCTCTCTAGTTAAAATAGACCAGGGCCAAATCTTGTTCCGAGTTATACTGAATTTAATCCAGAGCAAACCCATGAACCTGTTCAATATGCACTAGGTTTACACCAGCATAAGGAACAATATACTTATGAACCCTCATATTAGATTTTGATTTTCTCACAGGAAAACAGACCATACCTAAAACAGAAACCTTTCTTTTCAGTGAGCTGGCTGCTAAGTATTAGTAAGATATTTTCCAAGCTGAGATTCTCACTCTGTCTTTCTCTTTACTCTTCAGCAGGTTTCCATTCAAATCAGGTTGTTTGCCTCTTGGCCATGGATATTTCTGCAAAGAATGACTTTCAGATGGGATGACATTTCCAAAGTGCTCGGAGGGACAAGTCTGACCATGCTGTTCCGTGGCTGTGACACATTATCAGATACTGACCCAGAGGGAAGGTTTTTTGGCTGAAAAATGAGATAGAAATAGATCCTTTTGCTTATGTCACAGCTTCTTGACAGTGAAGATGAAGAAATGGGGTATAAAGGAACACTGAAGAAGAATGACTTCACCACAAAGCTTTTCACCAGCCAAGACTGGCAGTGGTTTCACTAAGGAAAAGCAAAGTTTCCAAAGCACACAGCCCTGTTTTCATCCTACAATAGCAGCAAAACTGGCTCCTGGTTTGACAACTCAAAGGACAAGAGACGAGATGGCACAAACAAACCATAGGAGCTGAATCTAGGTTCCACTGGGACCTGACTTTGCTCTCACTCCCATGGCTACAAAACCCACATGACAATAGAATCACATCATTTTAAGGAAAAAATGGAGCACAGATTTTATTTTTTGAGAGATTATATTTCCCTCTTTGTTACAACACTTTATTTTAAAAGATCATGGTCATGTTATGCCAAGATCAGTTATGAACCTTGATGTTTCCAAAGGCATAACGAAATACTAATCCCAGCATTTTGCCTTTGTATACCCATTGAGTGAACAGCCATTCTCCAAAGCTCTCTGGTGATTACACCACGTCATTGGCATCTCCTCCTTTAAAAAACACTTGAGAAAATAAAATAAAAATCATGCTGCAAGCTTCTTCCCATCAGAAACCTCCAGGATCTTTAACTGCAGAAAGAAAAAAGCCTTCCCTAGTGCCTGACAGCAAGTTGCATTCTTTGCCGAATGGGAGGTCAAGAGGTGACCTTGCTCCTGCCCAACTTCCTGATCCTCCCCGGCTGCCAGCGCCGTGCCTGGGAGCCCTGGGCCGCTCCGGGCTTCCTCGCAGTGCAGGCCAGCACCAAAATGGCCTGACAGGGCTGGAGGGAAAAGGAAGCTGCTTCTATTCCCACAGCCTGTTGTTTGTTTTTAATGGTAAATGGCAGCTCCATCACTGCATCCCACAGGTCCCAGGGAGGGCCGCAGGCTGCACAGGGACTGCGGGCTTGTGAGCTGCACAGGTGCCACCACAGCTGGGACTCTGCAAGGCTTCAGACAATGCTGCAACAGGCAGCGAGTGCTGGGGAGGGATGAGACGTCAGCCTCACGAGACTTACCTTAAGACTCTTTTGCTTTCTACCTGATTTTTTATTTTCTTTTCCTTTGCTTCCTAGCCTCTTAAAAAAGGGATGGCTAGGGATAGTATCAGGTACATCAGGGCTGACTTTTGACTTAGTAAATAATTAAGTAAAAGTTACTGGAGGTGCTTGGATAAAAGGTGAAAAGCCCCATCACTACAAAAAAAGAAAAAAAAGCACTAGTAAATCATGAAAGAATGGATCCACATGAAGAATTTGAAAATTGGAGGACTCATCAAAGCACGTGTCTCACTAAAAACTAATCTGAATGGGAAAGTCATTGAAAAAGCTGCAAAAAAAGTCCAATTTAACGCGTAGTTCAGGACGGCATTCTTACCCAATAAAGACAGCTAAATTATTGTATAAAAAAGTTAAACATGTACTTGTATGATCTTCTGACTTGCAAATTATACTTCATTCCTAGCATAAAAGTATTTCCACTTACATTTCACTGCAGGGCTGGGGACAAAGAGCGCCTTTGCTCATAGGTTTGTCGCTGTCTTGAGTTTTCTTTTGGGCCTGAACTGAGAACTACTGCCCGATGGGGTACTGCAAGGCCTTCAGGAATGGGAACTCCACCAAAGAAGGAACAGTACCAAAGCACATCCTTTGCATGAGACACAAATCCAAGCACTTTCTTCTGGCTGCAAACATTCCACAGAGTGGAGGCAGCAGCCAATGAACGCCCTGTCAGTGTTTGTGTTACAGTGACCCTCATGGATGTCTTGGTCCTTTGGCAAGAGAGTCGTAGCACCACAGGAAGAGTCAAGCTCCATCACAAATGTTTTTCTCTGAGCAACCAGCAGCACAGACAGTTCCTTTTGCTTCTGAGGAAACGTCTGGGAGGGCACGAAAGGAAGATATGCAGGAAGCTCAACACCAGATCCAACTAGTCTTTCTCATGTTAATCACTTGTCTGTCATAACACAACAGGTAAATCTCATTGTACAAGCAGGCACTTGGAAGACAAAGACAGACACCCGTATGTGAGGCTTAAAATGACAGGCAAGTGCAGAAAATTGTCCTACCTGAGACAACTATGTGCCATTCTGTGAGTGAGCTTGGGGTTCCCCTTCTGAAGCATTGCAGACATGCAGCATTTATTTTGCAAAAACAAACGCATTTTGCTAAATAAATTTCTGCTGGCTGTATCATCAGTTATGTAAATAATTGTAAATTATGTAAATAATAAATTTTTGCTGGCTGTATCATCAATTCTTTGAGATTGAAATGCTTTAATACTCTTTGGCTTTACAGGGCTAATATTTTTTGCATAGGGCTGCAGTAATACTGCGTCTCATCTGACACACAGCTTCTTGCGAGAACAGTACGCTCCTCTCAGGTAGCTTTTGAAAATGAAACTTCAGAGGAGTTTTGCACCAGCACATGTAGCAGTACGGGGCAGCTGAGCCTGCTTAGTTTTTCCAATCACCACTTGCTTCCATAAAAAAGGAAGAAATGGTGAATATCATAACATTCCTAGATTCTTGCAAGGCTGCCTGCTTCTGCTCCTCTCTGTTAAGTCTTATTTGTCCCAGGTCTGCCAAGCTTCAGCTGATGCCACAAGGTAACAACATGTGCACAGCTGCACTGGCAAGAGAAGTCTGTTTTATGGCCGCATCCACAGTGGCACTGACTGGTGTTAGATAGGTTATGCCCATGTCCCACAGTGAAAGTTATTGTACACTCACTCATGGCTATTGCTGTGTGCTTGATGCTGCTCTATACAGCTTTGTACCCTGAGGATTTAAATTGTCAAGCAAAGAGCCTGCTCTCTATTTTCTTTGCTCTTGTTCTGTGTCTGCTTTACATACTGATGGAGGATTACCCTGGTTTTACCTGCTTGTCAGGCAGCTATTCCACTAAGTACTAACTGTATTGTTCTAAATCTCTCACATTTCTTGACTAAAATTCAATTTACTTTTTTGTCACAAAAACCACATGTCTGATTGTCCTGGGCGCATTCTCCTTTTCTGGTTTTCCTTGTCTTTTCAAAATGAAAAGCTTGCATAAAAGCTTTAACTGAGCTAATGGAAGGGGAGATTGTTGTTTTTAAGGCAGATGTGTGTCTAAGAGCATTTTGGCACTGTAGAAGGAAAAAAATATATAGTCAAAGCAAAGGCTTCAAAGAAAGTCAGTCTCTGCTGTCTTTGTTCTGCATGCTATACAGCACTTGGTGTTTTGCAATGGCATGGAGCACAATGACCACATATAATCTTTTCTTTCTCTGTACATCTGCTAAACACACACCTCACACCCAACAGCTCTTTAGGTCCCCTTTGCCTAAGTCACAGGATAGGCCCTGGGTGCCCCAACTCTTGGTAAATGTACGTGGGAAGAGACACAAAGAGCAGTCAAGACTTCTGGATCATGTGCCATACAAAAGGAATGGTTTGTTGATGGGGAAGGATGACAAGGAGAGAGGAAACCTGGAGCCAGGTTCTCAGCCAGGTTGAAGCAGCAGTGGGTGGGCTGCGAAGTCGCAGGGGGACGTGGAGAGGACGGGTGCCTGGCCAGGCTCAGTGGCACTGAGGGGCTGGAGAGTGGCAGTCACCCAGACTGCTCCTGTCCTTTGCAGCTGCCACTGCTGGCTTAGAGGTTTTGTGCTAAAGAACTCAGCTCAGCAGGAAGGGAAAAGGGTGGTGTGGAGGCAACTGCCAGGGCAAAGGGGAGATGAATATTTCATTTGTTACGGGGCCTGAAATAGCTCTTAGCAGCCCTGAGTGTGAGAGTCATGTTGCGAGGTGGGGGGAGAGGTGGGTGCCAATTTGTCAACAAAGCTGCTTCAGAGTTACACTGAAGATTTATGAGTGTCTGCATGGTCCTTCTGGCAGCCAAATACTGCTCAGGGTAGGTGAGCCTCATGCTCTGGAAGGATAACGGAGCTCAGATGTGTTCACTCAGTCTGGCCTGGCTGGAGAGCATTGTTACCTGCACACTTCAAGGCAGCAGCTAAGGCCTTGGAGCTCCAAGGTGTCCTGGGGAGTCACTTCTCCCTGGACGTTTAGCTGCAGTTGACCATTAAGTGCCTTTTAAGATGTCATCCAGAGGGTTAAGAGACAGACCACAGTCTGGTAACAGACCCAGGGCAGAGCCAAGACAAGAACCTGACCTATGGACTTTACAGACACAGCACACTGTGCTCACACAGAGACACAGCTGTGAGAGGCTACTGTCCACACTTCAATTCACACTGGGGTTTTAGTATAAAACATCATTTTTGATTAATCAGTTTTGATGTGTGTCCTAATGGAAGGAACAAGGCACCAACCTGCAGGACAGAAGTCCTAGATTTTGGCCCTGAACCCTTGTTATTTCCAAATCAGAAAGACAAAACTGAAACAAACAAGCCAGCTCAGGGCTATTTGACCTCCTTATAAATCCTGACAGTTACCAGTGTCCCAGCCCAGCCTTCACAGGCACTCACTTGCTCCCCTGTCCCACCCAGTATATCCAGCTCCTCACTGTCCCAGGTGGCATCCAGCCCTGACAGTCTACCTGGAGCTTTGGACAGCAGCACAAAAGTCTGGTTGTGCTCCTGCACAGGCTGGAACTGGCTCAGATTATCGCAACAGCTCTAACTCTAAAGTCCATGAGATGTGTTATCACCCAGGGATACAGATGTAGTTCACTGAGTGCATTTAATAAGCTTAGCTAAAACCAGATTGGTTTTAGGACATTTTAAACTGATTAAGCTGGGCCATGTGACATGGCTGTGGCTTCAGGTGGAAATGAGACCTTAAATGTTTATTTTGCCTCTTAACTCTAACAAGGAACAAAAATTTCCAGGTTTTGCTGCTGACACTAAAGCAATTATTATTGGAATAAATCTGGAATAAACCTGGAAATGCTTTAAAAACAGCAACTTATTCTTCGAGGGAAATGCTCCTATTGGAGTTCAAATTCAAGGTGGCATTCAGATTGAAGCTGGATTTCCCAGTCACAGCTTGAGCTATGTGGGATTAATAGAGCTGAAGTCAGTCAGAGGAAAGGCAAGAAACACTGCTTGGGTGCAGGGCATCCTTCCATGACAGGAAAAGTGACAGAGGCAGGGCCTCTTTCAGGAATATTTCAGGAATTAGAAGTAGACAGAAATAGTTTTATTACATGATTCTAGAAGAGTTTTTAAACCTCCTGCTTCCTCCTGTAATACAACAGACTTCTGAAACACTGAAACTCTTCTTCTTAGCTCAGTCACTGCAGTTTGGGCAAGAGATAGTAGACCGTGTTCTTGGATGTCTCAGCACTGAGTGAAGGGTGTTCTTTGGGATATCTTGTTCTAACCCACACCTCAAGATTTTCCCCTTCCCCACACTGGATTGCAAGTTACACCTGGGAGAGTATAACTTTCTCCTGAAAGCACCTTTCTCTTCAACACCAGCCGGTGCTGAAGCTGGGGGTCAAAGCATGCTCATTCAGCAAACCAGAATGCTGCAAACAGCATCCCACCCCCAGCAGAAACACCAAAATCATTATCTTTTAAGGAACAGCCAGCCCTCAGGCTGCAAAGAGGAGGAGGTGAGGGACCCACAACCCTGCACAGCTCCCACTGCAAATTTACTGGCCTCCTGTCTCATTTTAACAGAGTGAGGTTGGGGGAGAGAAATACCACACATAAATTCGCACAATCAGTCATACAAGGGGGAGAAAAAAAAAATCCACAGTCGTCTCCAAGATTTACGAGCCCCCCTGAGCTACAGCACAGAAGAAACAAAGACACACACACATACACACAAGGAGTGAAGGGAAACGTGATCCCACTTGCAGCTTTATTCCTTTATCATGTTCCCTGACAGCAACCTGGGCCCGGGCTGTACAAAGAGGAAGCACACAGAAGGTGTGGCTGTGAATAGCAGAGCAACAGCCCTGGACTAGTAATGTCCATGTTATAAAATCTTGCCACTGTTCCTTCTGGATGATCTTGAAGCACCACAGAAATCCTCCAGTGCCCCTCTGACCTCAGTTAAATTGGAATAAACTGAATCCTGACATCCCAGTCAGTGGAGCCGCTGCAAACTTACCTGGCATAAGCTGGGACCAAAGTCTGTCCCATCATTGCTTACATCCCTGGGATGTGCCCATTTGGACAAATGCTATTTGCACTGCCTACTTCACCTACAGTTCCTCCACAAGTTTTAGAAAAGCTATGCTTTAACAAGGAACAGATCTGTGGATCCAGATCCTCGAACATGTCCTCCTATTTTGCACAACATGGCACATGTAGAATTTAGATCCCTTTAAACTTTCTCAGTTTGGGCATTGAAAAATGAATGCACTAAACAGCACCATTTTTTACAAAAAGCCCCCTTGATTGTGGAATCTTTCTCTCTCTCACAGAGACAGTAAATGGTACATCGGTAAATGATACACTTAAAACAATCTAAATCAAGTGAACATGACAAGAGCTTATCATCCATGATCAATCACACTGCTTGTTGCTACATTCCACCCAGTTCCTTACAATATTATATCATCCACGTGGGCTGTGCAGTGACAGGAACATTCCCACATTCCCCTCTTACATGTGTGTACAGCACCTAATGCACACCTCCAGACCCAGTCCTGGGCTCTGGCCACTGAGGAATGCTGTCTCTGCTCAGCTGCTGGTAGGAGTTAAGAAAGGACCTCTTTGTGTAAATTAATAAATTCAGTTAAGATTTCCATGGCCTGGTCATTGTCCCTGAAATCTCCTAACTAAAGTGTTCCCACCCGTTTGTACCCCTCTGTTGCTGTTTTCTAACTTGGTTCAAAACCACAGATTTAAAAATTCTCAACATCAGTAAAGATCAAAATAAACTCAATCAGATCTCAGTAGCCTATTTTAATAGTGCCTCCTTAGAAGTTTAGCTTTAACAACCTCCAGCTGAGGGGTGGTTTGGTACAGTTCACCAAAGGATATAAGCAGAGGTATGGTACAAAGAAGCAGCCCAAAAGCACTGTTTAGTTTTCTCACCACTGGTCCTGACTCCAGCACAGAGCCAGTGACTGGTCTACATCTGTTTTCCCATTAGTTGACATAAGCAGTTTCACCTGCAACCTGCCCTACTACGTAGACTTAAAAGCCAGTGATTCCTTCCCTTTTCAGTCACATCATATGACCATGGCCAAAAAGTATGTTTGAACAGCTCTCCCACCTCAGGCCACTGAGTGTTTGAGGGATTATTTGGGCATGTTCCAGTTCAGACACTTTCTCTGAAGTCAATCTTTGATTTTTACTTTAGTAGTTCTGCTACAGCCTGAGATAAGTCATAGAGTCTGCAGACACTGATGCTCAGTCCTTGGGAACACCTGTAGAAGGGGAATGGCAGGTGCAGGTGAGAGAAGCACCTGGGCCAGCAGACCTGGGGCCCATGTCCCAGGTGTGCCACCAGCTGACAGCCACTCAATGCCAGTTTTTAAAAATAACATGAC
Source organism: Gymnorhina tibicen (assembly GCA_013399875.1). Classification (NCBI taxonomy): domain Eukaryota; kingdom Metazoa; phylum Chordata; class Aves; order Passeriformes; family Artamidae; genus Gymnorhina; species Gymnorhina tibicen. Next base: position 853,865 of record VXAZ01008959.1, on the reverse strand, counting down.
TTGGGAGCATGAGCTGTCTTTGTAAAAGTCACTGATGAATTTTGAACTCTAAGACCCAATGCCTTTCCTAAAAGCCTTGGCTCCTAAAAGCCCTAGTAGGGCAGATGGGTGTAGACTAGCACCAGGAGCATCAAGTAACAAACAATCTGATTGCATTTGGAAACAAGAGTTTTCAGCAGAACTGGAATTGGTCTTTAATGACCAATGCTAAAGCCCAGAAATTAAAATGATCCTTTTCTATACTGCCAAGTACATGTTAAACTTACGTTCTATCTTTGTGATAAGAAAGCTGTAGTGCATGAGGTGTTTGGGATTCATTGCTGCATGGCCGAGGGGCAGGAGGCTGTGTCAGGCAGAGGCAGGGCCAGAGATGTGCAGCTCAGCTTCCTTTGAGAAATGGATCTGAGTATGAGCGTGTGGGAGCTGTGCACCAGCCCATGGGATGGTTTTGCTTGGTCTGTAACAGATACTGCCTCAAACAGGATTTCTTCAAGGGGACAAAGCAGGCTGGAGGAGGACTAACACAGTACCCCAATGGCTGTGGGATGATGTATTTGTGCCTTACTATCTCATCTGTTAAGAGCTCAAATGCACTTTGGAAAAAAAGTCCAAACCTCACTCCAACTAGATCTCATGCAATCCAAATCCTCCATTCTCCCACCTCGCAGAGCTTTTGTGCTGCACTTTCAGTGCAATTACATGCTAAATATCTGTCTGTCAATATGCTGGATCCCCTCAATTTGTATGACACGCTTTAACGCAGGCCCAGCCAAGCTTAATGGAATGACAGCTATGCCCTCCAACCATAGACCGAGTGCTGCTGGGAGAGCTTGCCCGGCTCCATGAGGAGCAGGGGAGGGGGAGGACAGAGGAAAACCAAATGCCACCAATTAGCTGCCACACTTGGACCCCTGGCTCAAAGAGAAGAGATCACCACCTTCTTTGTTGCTGGCTGTGGATGAAAAACCAGCAAGGGAATGCCATGCTGTGTGTGTTCCCTGGCCCCAGACGGACACACAGCCTCTGTCACGGGTGGTTTGTCAGCAGGTGTAAACATGGGTAGCACGTACTGAACTTTACTGGGCAACGCTGGTTTACAGCAGCTGAGGGTTAGATCCCTCCGTCTTTGTACTGATCCCACATCATGGGTGTTTTAGTCATGCACACCAGGAAAGAGTCAAACTGGGGAAAAAAAATTCTTTTTGAAAGAAATCCTTAAACTCCCAGGCTAATCTTCCATAATATCGATGAATCTCTCCAAGCTTGTTTTTGTCTTCATGTCCAAAACAGCTGGGAAGGTCCTTAGAAATGACCAAATCCATCATCCTCTGGTAGGAAACAAGAAAAAAGGGCCAGGGAGAACTGCTTAACAACCAGAGAGAATTCTATTTGTTCAAAACCTGGTACAAGGGGAGGGGGAAGATAAAATGTATCCCAACTGCACATTATCAGGAGGGGAACGAAAACCGACTAGAGGAACACGGCACTAAAAATAATGATTTTTCAGCCAGCAGCCAGACAGGCGTCTAATCCCATCTGAATAGAGACATCACTGGAATAGCACCCGTCAGGGTGACTGCTGATGCTGATTCCAGCTGGACAGGTCTCATGCAATGCAATAAGCATACCTCAATCCTGTGTCTCTGTTAAACCTTTTCTTTTATTCTTTTTAACTGCTTTCTTCCCTCAAGCCTTATTGTCTCTATTTTAACCTAAGAGGGTTTTTTAAAAGCTATAATGAAAAAAGTTAAATGAAATCCATATATTATTAAGCCTGGCATTTCAAGGGACTGTACTGGCATTCGGTTTCAAAGGTGTTTGTAGCTGGGCTGTGGGACTGTTCCTTTATGTGATGGTTGACAACTCCATGGTGCAAAATCTCTTTTTTACAGATAAAAACTGTTGACATTTTCCTTTTCAATATCAGAAGTGTTTAATAAACACCTCCATATAACAAAAACCAATTCCTTTGCCTGGAATAACAGCTCTGGACAGAGATTCAGCTATTCTGAATTTCCCACTCAATAGGGACAGTTTGTTTGTTTTAAATCAGTGCAAGAATTTCCTAACTTATATTTATGGAACAGAAAACAATAAATCAAATGAATACAAGGCAATTCTTGCCTCTGGTAGGAGTTGTCAGCTTGAGCTCCCAGCCTTCCTCCTAGTTCTCTTTCTTCTTGCAGGAGCCATTGAGCCTCCCTGAACCAAAGGCTATAGAATGGCTGCATCCTGGATAAATCATGGATACAATACTTTAGCTGTGGGATTCCTGCTCTGCAGTGGCTCTGCAGGCAAGACAAACACTGTGAGTTGGTGGGGCTAGAGCCCTCTAGCTGAGGGCAGCAACGAGCAATGTGCAGCTGGACTTGCACTGGGCACATTCCTCTGTGATGCTAGGTCTGGCCAGCCTGCAAGGGGAGTTCCTCGTTTCAAGTCTCTCTTCATCTTGGCCTCATGTCCTGTCAGGTAGCTGATGTGTTTTATTGCACGTTTTAGTAATGACTGCAACACGAGTGTGCAAATCAGCACCCCAAACAAAGTATGGCAGAGCACCAGCTCAGTCCTCCTGCTCTCATAATCATTTTTATAGCCTTGAAACAGAGAGGTCCTGCTAGCTAATCATCACAGGGCACCAAGGATGCTTTGCTTTCTGATTTAGTGTATTTTTTCTTGCCTTTTGTTAGTGTTTAACTATGTCTGTAAAGAAGTAATAAGCAAAACCCCTCTACTTTGCTTTATGACAACAAGAACAACAGAAGACCATCCCAGGGAAACAGCAGCACCTGAGAACTACCATTGCTCCATCTTCTGTGTCTTCTTCATTCACCCTCTAAAGCTGATTGCCAGATTCTGTTTGTGATTCATTATTCCTCCACTCTGTGGACCTTTGTTGCCATGTAAATTTTGAAACTACAAACCACCTGAGAGAAAGAACAAAGGTTATGGTCGAGGGTTTAATTCTTACGTTCAATGCATTTCGACACTTGAGCAATCTTTCACCTATCTCAAAGGGTAGGAAATAAAGACAATCCAGACTAAAATGCCCCAAAATAAAAGCACTCAAAAAAATCAAATTTGAACATGGTTCAAAAGTGCCCAGTAGACTGCTTTTTATGGAGGGCTGAAATGAAATTCTGTTTCCTGGTTTTCCCTGGAGCATTCCAAATCTGGATCCGCGGCACCATTATTGCATTTTAAGTACATTTACTGAAATATAGAAAACACCTTTGCTCTTTAGGAGTTCAAACACACTCTAGACTAAATGACCCAGAATGAATACCTGAAGTAATGTCAGCAGAGCCAGATGTTTAGAATTTGTAGAAGTTAGTACAAAACAGCTCAGTCTGTACTTTCCAAATGCTCAGAAGCAAAATATCCCAAAATATTTCCAAACATGTCAAAATCAGAAGTTCTTCATATGGGCTTTGTGGAGAGATTTTTATTTTAAAGTCAGCCTTATGGTTCTTTTTCCTAGGCCTGAATAATGATGCAAATCTGATGAGAATTAAGACAGTAAAGGAGCCTACAAAATCCTTTGGCTACACAGCCACAGAGAGGGGGTCTCCAGAGAAGGAAATTTCATCCGTCTGCTTTGCTGACAGGAGAAGGCTCAGCATGATAAAAGAGATCCTGCCACTTGCTCTGAGAAACCCCAGCAAAACTCTGCACTGATACATCTCCTCTGACACCTGCTCCAGCTGATCCTTCGCAATTTGACAGGGCTGGAGGGCTGAGGGCTAAAGAGGAGGTGGGCCAGGTCCTGAGAACAAGCGTAACATTTCATGTGTCTGATCTGGCTCTTGGCTGTTGCAAAGGCTGAAAATGAAAAAAATCAAATATTTGGGCACCCATTCTGTCATGTTGCCAAGGCTATGCAACCTATTCTCTGATGTTTATCTCTTACTTGAAGTTCATTCCGCAGTACAGTATTGCTAGACACTTTTTATTTTGCCTTTTTAACATTTTATCTTACAAATCAATCCTCTCAGCTCCCTATTCCTTGTTCTCCTTGAACTTGTATCTGTGCAGGAGAGCACTGCATGGTTTATCCCTCTCTAGTCCTCTGGGGACTTCACTGAAATCCTCACCTTGAGAACATGAAAACATTAACTGCCCCTGGCTCTAGTGCACAGCCAAAAAGCCTTGGAGGTCGCGGGAGACCTGAGGCAAGGTTCCAGATGTGTAACACAACTTCCTCAATTTACACAAAATATATTCACTTGCAAATATTGACAACACACAAACTCCTGATAATCTACATGCCACACATTACAGAACACATACACTTGCCACAGCATGATGACATCAGCTAATGTAGCTTTTAGTAAGTCTTAGAGAAGAGCTTTCTCTCAAAAGGCTGGCTTTGTAGCTGTGTCTCCAGAGCTTTTCCATGCACATTATTTTTTGAGGCTATGATTTATCTCAGTTATTGACTGTGAGGAGAACAATGTAATGGTCAGAACCTCACAGAATTTCTCAATTCCGTGTACCGGCACTGCTTTTCTTTCTGGACTGAAAGAGTGTTTAGTCTATTTAGCCTTTGTAATTAATGAAAAAATAAATAAACAGGCACTGGCTGTGTTGATCTTTCCTCCCTTTATAAATACATCATCCTGATATGTGTTACCTGCTGCGAAACCCAGCCAATTTGCTCTTTCCTTTACAGATAAGATGAAGCAGCTTTTTCCAGTGATGAATAACTGAGTCAGACCACATTACCTGCAGTCAGGTTGCAGGTGCCAACCAGCTGCACATCTCCAGCCCCCTTCCCCTGCTGCTGTGGTTTGCCTTTCTGTGAACTCCTCCCAGGGATTGCACAGAAACCAGGCGGGGGGGAGGCTGAATGAACTCCACTCATAGAAAGCACAAGCCTTACACAGCAGTGGCTGCTTTGTGCCTCTCTTCCTGCAGGAGGAGTCTGTGTTTGGCCTCTAAAACTGATGCATGGGCACAGCTTTATTCCCCAGCAGTGGTATGAAATTTCCCCATGTTATAATTCAATTCTCATAAAGTGGTGCTATAACAGCAACAAAATATGCTGCTGTCCTTTCATTCCCTTTCAGTCCATCTGTGTTTACAGTCCATTCTGTAATCACTGAACTTGAGTTTCCTCTGGTAAAAAGTCAGTAAGAACAAAAATCAGGAAGGATTACACACCAGCAACAAACTAGTTTAAAAACCCACTCTGATGGCATTTCTTAAACTGTGCCAGATGGAAGACTTTCAACTAAGAGAAAAACTTGGAAAAGTCCCATGTCTTCTGGCTGAACTATGAGCAACTAAGTTCCATTGCACCAACACGAAAGGCAGTAAGAGTCAGTTCATAAATTACACTCTGCTGCTGCCATCATGAGTTACCAATTTGTAATTTTGTAGAGATTACACCAAAGCCATAGGCAACATCAACCTGTCCTGAGCTCCCAAAAGCTCCAAAGCTTTATAATTGCCTGAGCTTTCTGCTCCTCCTGACCTTGTAGCAGGGTTTGTTGTTTGCCTCAGACCATGCTAACAACAGACAGAACATTTTTTTTAATGTCCTGTGCATAAAGACAGGACAGTCTCATTCCTAGTGGCACAGGTAAAGCTATAGTGCATGTCCCCTCTTAAGGAAGCACAGTCCAGAGCAACACCAGCCACACTCTGAAACCCAGAGCTCCCCTGAGCACAGAGCAGTGTGAGGTTTATGAGCTCACAAATCATAAGACACATCAATTTGCATGATTGCAAAGTGGATTTTCACCTATTTTGCAAAGTGAATCAAAAAAGCAGAAGTTTTTAACACTTCAGCTAAGCTTGATCCAATCCCAGATTTTTTTTTTGAGTAGTTGGTGACTTGCCAAATGAGCAAACATGGAACAGCTCCACAAACACAGAGCAGTTCACTGGAATTCAGAGGGAGCTTGGAGAAACTGCAAAACCTAAAGGTGTATGAGGCACAGCCCATCCATTCCTCCCTCTTTAGGTAGCATAGAGCACTCCCATACTGAATTTTCTTCACGAAGGAAAGGAGAGAAGTGAGAGAGCTGGTATCAGGTGAGGATTTCAGGGTCTGGCTCATCAAATTCCAGGAAAATGACCACCCTCGTAACCCAAAACAGCTGCTGTGTTTATAGTAAACATAAATGATAACTGGGTGGCCTTTGAAGCCACCATGTCCAGTCCTGGTAATTATGGACAAGTGGATACAGCAGTGATGATCCAGAGCATTTGTTTAATGTTCAGAGATAATTAAGGCCATTATCAAATTTCTGCCCCTTCAGCAAAAAGGGGGAATGGGGTCAATTGCCTGATACCACAAGCAGAAAAGCAAGGGAGGAGTTTTTTCCCAGTGTAACTCACACTGGACAAAATTCCTGAGTACCACCTGGTGCAGTGGATGTCTTTGCTCGGACAGAGGCAGGTGATGATGGAAGGCCCCTTGGGCACGCCAGCCAAATGGACTCAACACCAGGGCCTCCCACAGAGCTGTCCCAGCCCCTGTCCCTTGGGTCCAGGAGACAGGGTAGTTCAAACACCAAATGCATATTTTGGAATGTCACTTCTTGAGTGAGGGGAGGGGGCAGTGGCAGCATTACTAATTGCAAGGAGGTATTGCTTGTGTGCACTGGGAAGCATTACCCCCCCCAGTGCCACCCCCATCCTGACCCACGGTGACTAGCTTGTGAAGGATGCTCTCCTTTCCCAAACACTCCAGCTTTATGGCAGAGGGAAATACCTAGTTTGCAAAGGGTTATTCCAAACACCAGAGCTGATGAAAAGGTAACTACACAAGGCCTTTATGGTGGGAAATTGAAATGACCCATAGTGAGAATTATCAAACAAAATCTAACCAAGTATGACAGTGAGAAAGGCTGGAGGGATAGGGAATGAATTTTACCTTTTCAAAGTTGGCAACCTAGTGCTAGGATCCATGTAGCATGTTTATTCCCTAAATAAAAACATATGATTATAGCGCATCTAAAAATTATCCAGAAGCTGGCAGAAGCTGTAAATGCCCAAACTGTCAAAACCACGCTTTAGCCACACTTCAGTGAGATGAAAAGCACCATTCACAGATACCTGGGCATCCAAAAGGCCTTTTTTATTGTGTTCTCACAGAATTAGCTTTCTTTCCCTCCTCAGAGGGAGAAGACTACAGATTGGAGAGTGGACTGAGATGTCAAAGTGTTGCCTGAAGGACTTGCAGCAACACCCTTGCAGAGCTGCCCTGTACAACCACAGCTTGTTGCTGAGCAGTCTAGGTGTGGATCATCATCTATCTCCTCACTTGCAAGAGTCCCTGGCACAGACTCATACTGCCAGCAGCACCTCTTACTCCATCCAAGGGGATGTGGCTCCAGTAGGCCAGAGGGGCTGGAGGGATGGGGCAGCTGCTCTCTCGGGAGCTGCTCCCTAAGGTCAGGGCTGGGGCACAGTGCCGGAACAGCACTGGGAATGCTTAGAGCTCTCCACTCAGAGGATAAACAGAGGGCTGAAATCTCTGGGGTTGTTAATCTGTCACCTTTCCCCAGCACTGAATTAATTTTTTTAATGTGTTTTTAAAAGGAAAGTAAATAAAAAGAAAAAATAGAAGAGATGATAAATGGGTCCTTTTCTATTCCCTTCATCACTGGGCAATACCACCCAGTGGTCCTCTGGCGAGGACAAAATATTAAAAGGTTTCTCTGCCTTGCCATCCCCAGAAGCTGCCATGAAGTGGCCCTGCTTTTTCCAATTCAGGAAATTCTGGACTGCATGAATGGTGCTGCTCAAGTACAAACCTGATTTAACACCATGCTAAGCTATTCCAAAAAGATTCTGAGTTTCCATTGTGCTGCCTGGATTTTCCTACTAAGAAGCTGGAAGAACACATACATAACCTGAATCTATCCTGTGCAAAGCTTGCAGCTGTTAAAACAGCAAACTGTTTCCCAGAGCGTGTCTGTCTTTGCTGCAGAAGGGCGTGTGTGAGGCTGCCGGCCGCACTGGGCAGTGAACTGGCCTGGGACTCACGGGACCTGGCCCAACTCTGACCTGCTGCGTGACCTTGACCCTGTTACTCCATTTCTTTGTGCCTCTGCTCCCTTTGCAGTACTTTATCTGGCCTCCCTGTTTACCCTATCAGCTCTCTGTGCTGGGTTTGTCTGCTGCAGCCTCATACAGATGACACAGGCAGGGGCTGATACCGTAATGTTAACACTTGCTAGCCAGGTTCTGCACAACTCTTCACCATGGAGCATGGGATTTTTTTCCACAGCAGTGAAAGATGGTAAGAGCTAGTACAGACTCTGCCATCATCCATGAACACAGACCAAATGACACACAAATGCTGACAAGTGTTGTCATCTGTCTCTAAGAATCAATGCTTCCACCTCAGGGATGGCCTTCTCCTGAAACTCAGTGCCTCCGCAGCTGGGTGCTGCTGGCCTTTTAGATGAGAGGTGCTTTAGGAAGTGTATTGCCGCAGGGAAAACTTACAGAGTTTCTCTCATTCCATTCATCTTCCTTGAAAATATAACTGAAGTAAAGCAAGCCCTTGGCAGCATGCAGCGGGAGAGGAATATGTTCCAGAGACTGCTGGAGTGCACATGGTCCTGGTGACACCAGCTGTCTTTGGAACACAGGTCATCTCAGCTGGATTGTCTGCTTTCTTCCTAACACAGCTGCCTTTAACAAGGTTGGAGCAAAAGATAAACACCACTTCAGCCCCTGCAAAGAGCACCTTCATGTGTGCACCATCTCTCCAACTGTCAGAGCCAAATGTTTACTTGAGGCTCGAGCCAATTACTGCTGAAGGCACACCATCACGAGCTGGTTCAGTGGGAGACATGCAAATGCATGCTGGGGTTCCCGTGAGGGTGTGAAAGCTGCAGACCATGTGCTGCTCCTCTGAACACACCTGTAATTGCTTCTAGCCCAATATTTACCTTCCTGAAGAGAGCAGTGACGAACCACACAACAGCACCTGGCTACTGTACAAAGCCCCAGTGAAGCTGCTTCCTCTGTTTTGTGTGAAGGAGGAAGCAGGGGCAGCTAATAATTTCTTCTCTGTAGCTGTACCACACAAGTAATCAAACAACTGTTGAAAGTTGGGAAGGGAGGTGTTGGGGCAGGGGGGGAGGAAGGACCATGTGTTAACCTAACTGATAGATAAGCTTTGCCCAGCCACAGCTCCGCCTGTCTTGAAGGTGGGGTGATGGGCATGTGGGTTTGTTCTTAGCAGTTCACCTGCTGCTGGCTTTCAGCACTTTTTATTCCGTTGTTTTGTTTACCTTACAGGCCTATTGTCATCACCTCCGTGCTGCCAGGGTGGGCCTCAGGTGCGAGCGGTCCACGGGCGCTCGAGATGCAGCCACCACAGGATCAACGGCCACGCCGGGAGGGGCTCCCTGCTCCTGCTGTTTGTGAAAATTGCTTCCTTTGCTGATAGTGATAACACCAGGCAAACAAACGCTGTGCGGACTATTGAGCTTGTCTTTCTCCTCGGGACTTGAATTGCGTGGAGCATTCAAAGCAGTATAAATAGACCTAATATCCAGTAATGAAGCTGGAGAAGACGTGAGCGGGTCTGAGTACCACTTGATGACAGGTCCTGTTGTGGGATTATTGGATGAATGGAGGTGCTAAGCATGGTCATTGTTTTCAAGTAAGATTCAAAGGGACTGTTTCCTATCTTTTGAGCTCCCATTTTCAGATGTAAAAGTCCTGTTCAATAAAGCCCAATATATTTGCATGGGATTTTTGGACCACTGTTGCAATTACACACACAACACGGGCTCCACGCCCAGGGAAAGGCATCCTGCCTAACTCAATTTTGTAAATTTTCTGCAGATTGGGTGTGGGTGTGTGTGTAATTGGGAAGAACCAGTGGATGTGCCAGATTTTTACAATAGTGCCCAAGAGGGTAAAAAACCCATCCAAGGGTCTATCTTCAACTCACTTATGTGTCCTTAAGAAGGCTTTCACTAAAATACAGAGCACCATCTTTCAGTGCTAATAAATCAGCTGCTTCCCTTGAATTTACTCCCAGTGTATTGGCAGAGCACAGCCACAGCCCCCTGTTATTTATTCTGCTAGACAAAATAAGCCAAAATTTGTATATAAAATCCACAAACAGTACATTTTCCTGATCATTTTAGGTCTTCTCTGTACCTCCTCCAGTATCAATCTATCTCTTCTGAGTATGGGTCAACCAATACTGAGCACAGCATTAAAGATGGGATTTCCCAGATCTCCCAGGTGGCATTGATACAGAGACAGTGCACCACCAAGCACAGGCATTCAGCATTGCAGTCATAGCCAGTATCCTTAATGGTACCTCCATCATCATTTGAGCTCTTCTCCTCCCTGCCCTAGGCACTTTCCCAATTCTGCTCGCACAACACAAGGGTGGCTGGTTCTCAGGCCTCCTGCTCAGAATCCTGCAGCAGCCTAGACCACAGCTGCTCAGCCACTCAGGGATAGCGGCGTGCAGCTGCCAAGCCTCAGAGCCACCCTCCAAGAGCCCTGACATGGATTTTAGTGGGATTTACTGCACTGAAATGCAGAAAATCTTGTTGCCTTTAGGATTAGCCCCCTCATTTGCACATACAGTAGTGCATGCTGTCTGGGTCCGCTTCCTTGCACATGGTGCTCAGTCCTTCAGTTACCACCAAATGGACTTCTGCCTGCAGGACACCCACAATTTTAATTCCTTCTATCAGCAGTCATTGCAGCTGGGCGGATTTCTAATGTTACTGGAGCAAGGATCATCAGCAATTTTATCACAGTCAACCTAACTTGGGTTAATTGGTTCTGATTTTGAATGATCCCAGGTCATCAAATACAGATTAGTGTTGCTGCAGTACAGGATTTTTACAGTGCTCTTGGAACTAAAATGTAGTTATTTCATTAGAAATGTTCTAATTTTCCATTACAAATGGTAAATAACAAGGCTGGAGCAAGGTGGGCTGAGGAAAGGCTGCCTGGGCAGGAGCAGTGCAGCGCTCAGCCTCCACGGCCCCCAGAGCCTGCTCAGGGAGCACAGCTGCACCGCAGGGTAGCATCCCGCAAGAATAACAGATAAACACGCTCGCTTCACAAGCCACTGGGCACTATATTTCTTCTGATGAGAACCATCCATTATTCTTCCATCCTTCTCTCTGTGTCACATTAGTGAGAGGTTTTACAAAGCAAGTCAGGGGACAGCTTTATTTACTCCCAGCCGTGCTGCACGGCACCCAGGTCCATTGGTATTGGTTACACATGACCTCGGGTCTTCCATTATGGGCTAATGTCTGCAGCCCTCTGACCTCCGGAAGTGCTTGAGGAAGAGCTGCAGTAAATCAGAGCAGCACTCAGTCGTGGAGGAAGACAGTCCCTCCTTATCAATCTGCCAGCGGGAGAGGAAGGACTCTGCCTGGGCTGCTGAAGGGTGATGTGCTCCCGGCTGCTCGGAAAACTCCACAGACAGAAGCAGCCCTTGCATTGCACGTTGCCACCACGGACTGTAAGAGCGAAGGCGGAGGGGGGTGAGCCTGGCTTCCTTCCTCTCTCAGCCTGGGCTGGCACGGGGAATCCCAGCCACTCCCTTCACAGGGCAGGTACTGTCTCTGAAGGCCTCTGCTTGGCACAGACAGACTCTTCTACTGCTTTCCCTTGAAGGATGCCTGGTCTCACACACTGACTCCATGGTAAAGCGAGGGCAACCCAACCCTAACCCTAACCCTGCACTAAGGTCTATAATCAATCCTTACCACTCAGCTTCTTACCAGAGGACATGAGCAGCCTGTGGAGTCTCAGCAAATTTGTCATCATGGAGTTAACCCAAGGATGCTATTAAACACCCTGTGTGCCAGAGCATGAGAAATTACAGGTGGAAGTAATGATGTAACCACAAAACACCACACTTGCAAATCATCATCAGTACAAGCAGTTCTTCCCATGAGGGTGGAAACAAGCAAATTTGCCACATCCTCTGTGCCGACAGGTGGAGCCCCAGAAGGAGCCAGAGCAGGGTGAGCATTATGGAATAAAGCTCCCATCTCTGCTGGTCCTGCAATCAGCAGGCGATTTCAAACTAGTAACAAGTAGCTCTCAGGAAAGCCCAAAGAACATTGGGATGGGACCAGTACTTCTCTGTTCTGGATGGGCCCTGAAGGGGAGAGGATGAAGATCTGCCAATGAAATGCATAACTTATCCCTTACAATCAAGGCAAGAGAACAAAAAAGTAAGGTGGCAGTATCACTTTCCTTCCCCATTTATCTCCTACACAATTCTAGTCTTCATCTCTTTCTCAGAGTGCTTGGCTCAGTCAGGTCACAGGAGCTCCCCATCCCAAAGATAACCATATACCTCATACCAAAAAAAAAAAAATTAAATTTTGCTGTCCTAGAAAGAAATGAAAAAGCAGCTGATCAGGTTGTTCAGGTCTGGGGAAGGCTTGAAGATCCAACATCCCATCTCCATCCTTCACCCCTAGAGCAAGAATACTACCCAACATAAAGAGCAAGGGAAGAAAAGGGAACAAAAGGATTTTTAATATAATCAAATGTGTCATGTGCCTAAAAAGTATTCTGCTGTGTCATATACATGTATACTTAGACTGCTTTGTATGTATTTTTTCCTTCTTGCCTATCTCCAGAACAAATACTGCAATTTTACTCTCCCATAACTGTTTCTTGGCTCCTTCCACACATTCCAGTACAGCAGCATCACAGATTCACTACAGGAAGGATTTACTCCTTCAGCTGATGTAGCTCACTGCCAGACCAGCACTATCCTCTTTGTATGAAGACTGGTTCTTTGGGGAAAGACAGGGTGTAACATCCAGCAAAAGGAGAGGCTCCGCCCTTCAGGATATAGGAAATACTACCAGAAAGAATACTTTTCTTTTCTGGCAGAGCTTAAGATTCATACAAGATTCTCCAAGGGTGGAGAATCACCTTCTAATGACAACTCATTAGATCACCTGGAGAGGTTTTTTATGGTTTATGTGCTTTGGGGTTTTTGTATTCTATTGCAAAAGGAAGTTTACAGTGAGGAGGTTTTTGCTCAGCTGCAGTTAGAGACAGGCCCAGACCAAAACCTCCTAATTAGAGAATCCCAGATCTTGGAAATGCCGACACATGTATTCACACTTCACAGTTCAGACCCAACTTTCCACTACATAAGGACCAGTAATGGGGGTTTTTAAACACATAAATATCAAAACCAGCCACACAAACACAGAGACTGCAGAAGGAGCAGCATGTTTCCATACAAACAATGCAGAAAAGATTTTTCAAAAGAATCAGCAGCATCCATTGGGATCCTGAGAGCCTGGATTCATGAAGACAGCAAATGAGACACCCCTTTTCTCCTCACTTCTGTAACTATTTGCTTGCTGTTTACTTGGTGTTTCAGACGTACTAAGCCACAAGATCCTGTCCTATCAATTCTGTCACTTTTCATGTGACAACTGTCCCTCTTCCACATGATGATAACGACTTTGAAATTCACTTGGCATTTCAGCTCCCTTCCTGCTTCTCTCAACAGCTACACAAATGATGTCAACACATCATTTGTGCCTATCATGAGCTGATAAGCACAAAGTGCACAGGAGCCTGTTTCCACAGGGTGATCCCCAAAAGGAGACTTGCATGCATTAAAAGATGTATAGAATCACTCTTTCTCATGGATATAAGGGAGCCAGAACTTATTGCTCTGTTCATGTTGAAGGCCCCAGGTGTTGTTAAGCAGTGATGCAGATGGATCTTGCAAAACAGAAAGCTAAGCTAGGTAGACCTGAGCTGTCTCAAAGAGAAAACTGAGCTGTCCCACATGTGTGTCTCAGTCGTCACAGTCACCAGAGCTTTTACCTTCTGCTATGCCTGAAGGAAGGAGCAGGACCACAGCCCAGCTCACCACACCAAATACACATCATGTGACATTTACACCTCAAGCCAGAGTTTCTCAAGGGCATACACTACCAAATTAATGCGTAATTATAGTTTATCACAGTCCTATAAAGATTTTCCCTACAAATCTATTCTAGGATAAAACCCAATGTATGGTGTTCTGCAGAGGTTTCTTGTTTTGTAGTTACTTCATCTTTTTCAGTGCAAAAGTTTAACACACACATTCTCTAACAAAAACCAACCAACCAACCAACCAACCAAACAAACAAAAAAAAACAACAAAAAACCACAAAACCAACAACAAGAAACCAAACCAAAACAGCAAAAAAACCTCACAAACAAAAACCCAACAAAACAATAGCAAAATAAGGCACAAATACAAACCCAATGTTATTTTTTGTGGTGCAGACATTTAATGGCAGTTTCATATTACGGAAGCTTAAAATTCTGTGACTGCCCCCTAAGAGACTACCTGAAATAAAATAAAAATAGTGACAAGTCTGTCGCTGAAGAAAAGGATCAGCGAGGCAATAACTCCTGACACACTGTCTTTGGCAGTGGAGATAGCCTTGCCTTTCACTGCTTCAGCCTACTCCCAGAGTGCTTTTGTAGAGTGTTCTTTTAAAATCAGGATCATTCAATGACCAGATTTATAGCACAAGTGGAAAAACCATGCCAAGGGTCCCTTTGGTCCTGCTCCATAAGCACTGCTTAAAGCCTGCCCCCCCCCTTATTTTTTAACTTTTTTTTTAAATAAGCAGTTTTCTGTCATGAACACACCTATCTATCAGTCATTAACAGCGAATGGTGGACAATTAACATGGGCTCTTAAAATACCAGGGCCACGTCAGCTCGTGCTTCAATTTTACAAGTCTCTAAAATAGGAATAAATGCAACTCAAGTGTGCAAGGAAGCTTTTACATAAATATGAATAGACTGAATCTGAGAGTTTTGAAAACTTGATAGTGCCAGTGAAATCCTGCTACTATGAGGACAACCAGACTTTGCTCCCTTCCGTACTAAATCATTTTGAAACCTGTTTGCTGACTGTTTTTATAGTTACTGTAAAGTGAGAGAACTTCCAAATTCACACTTCCCAAAGTATTTTTTACCACAGAGAATCTTACTGCAATTAGTCTGGTTTGTAATGGAAAACAGATGAAAGGGGAAATTAAATCAAAACCTTGCCTCATATCTAAGGTGTTTTCATGCCATGCATCCCAAGAAGCTTTCCCAAAACCAACAACATTAAATTAAAAGCTCAAATATTTCTACCAGACCCAACAAATGCAGATTAAGCTTAAATTTAAATGGAAAGTGAAAAGATTTTTCCTTCTCCTTACCTGCCAAGTCTTCAAAGTTCAGGGCTCTGTGTTTCTCTTTCAACACTTAGCAGCAGAAACACCTAGGGTTGAGTGGAGAGATTTCCTCCTCACACTGGCATTATTCATTATTTCTGAAGTGTCGACAAATGTCTTCAACACTACACAATGCACACAAACAGAGTTCCTGGCCCAACGAATTTACAGTCTGAGGCTGTTATCTTTGTTCTGTTTTGGTATATCACCACAAATTTCAACAGGGTACCAAATGAGCCCAATCCACCTTCCACCAGCAGTTTTCCACTGCTTTTAAGAGGTGTTGGAACAGCCCCAGTCAGACTAAGTTATACAATTAGCTATTGCAGGAGAGAGCAGAGTTCGTGGCATGTCTGCAAACAGCAAAAAAACTGATTCTCAACAGTTTTGTTTGAAATTAAGTGTATATTTGAATGTTTTCACACATAATACATTTTGAGAACTTAAAGAGCTCCCTTTCACTGTGTCTTTCAACCCCAGCAGCAGGAAGTTTCTGAAGCAAGGCAGGCTGGCAGCTACAGTAACAGCTCCAGCTGGTGGAAGTTGGTGAAAGTTTTGGTTTAGTTTGTGCTAAGCTTTTTGCCTGGACATTTCACACACTGGAAGTGTGTATTTTCTCTGACATTTCTGAGAGCCTCCAAGTGTTCCTGCAAATAGCCCCACAAATTTATTTCAAATTCAAACAGTGGCAATTTCTGCCTATCCAAAACTCTGCACTGAGTTGTTATCCATGCCTTTTCCCCGGCTGTACCCTGTGGAAGAGAATGCAGTCACACAGCCGTGTGCACTAACACACACAAGAGGCACATACACCTATTTACACCCAAAAGGCTGTACAAGGATAGTACCAGCTGGAGACATTGCCCCTCTGGCTTGTGCTCTAGCTGGGGCATGGATCCTTGTCAACATTCCTATGTAAACCAGACTTGATTTTAAATGTTGTCATCATTAATTATTGCAGTTCAAGCAGCATTTCAAACCACAAGTGAAACACATTCCAGCTAAAGGCAGAAGGGACGTTACTGGGAAAAGAAGCGTCTTAAACCCACACCCACAACACGTCCTAGTTACTACTGATTCATACCATGCCAGAGCTCAGCACCAGTTCAGCCAAATGCCAAATGCCAAATGCCATGGCTCACAACAGCCTGACCCCACCGCTGCATAAACCACACTGAGTTCAGACAATGCGAAACGACTGAGAAAACGTCACAGTTCACAGAGCATCTTCAAAGTCACATGCCCAAAGTCCCCATCCAAAGCCCTCTCCAGCCTACCTGGTGCCGTCTTCTGGTAGAGGTGGATCCGAAAGGGCTTTCTTGCTTAGAGCACTTTGCTGACCTGCTCTCCCTTCCAAACAGGACATGGCCAGTAACTGCTGTGAACATCCGGGCCAGATGCCAGGTGTTCCTCTCCTTCTGTGCTCCACCTTACAAGTGCTTCTTGCAGTTATCCCTGCTTACAACCAGTATTTTCCTGATTTGCTCAGAGATGTCCTCCTCCCTCCAAAACAAGAAGTCCAAGGGGTTTCCATCGTTTTCCTCAACTGCTTGGCTCAGTCACTCAGCCACTGTGGAAAGCAAAACTCAAGATCATGACTTGTGTGCAACAGAACAGACAACTTGTCTGCCATAAGATGTGAAAGTACACCACAAAGGTTTGCTCTGACAATTCTTATGTTCAACTCAAACAAATTGCTCTCTGATCCTTTTTAATGGTATTTTTTTTATTTCTATTTCACTGATATTTCCAAAAGCTCCAAAACAAACGTAGGCATAAATAGCTTTCATCAGAAAGTACTCAGTCTACTTACCTAGAAACACTGCTTGGGGATTTAATAAGGTAACTACTTGTCTACAGTGCATCAAAATATTTAATTTCCTGAACAAAGATTTTTAGTACTTATTAAAGTTTTAGCTTGTACTTAACTTCCTTCTTTTGAAAAGCTTTCTCAGCTTCTTTCTCTGATGTAGCATCACACCATTGATACACACTTCATGAAGAGCTGACAGGACCAGACACACTGCTCAACTGTATTCAGTGTATAATTCAAGATCAGCTCTTTCCATCCTAAACGGATCTGTTTACTGTGGAACCACTCTGGGATACAAGCCTAGTATCAAATTGGTTATTTGGATTAGAAGGGGGTTTTTTGCCATGTCTTTCAGATGGAAATGGAGTGTTCCAAGATGCATTAGGTTTAGGTTATTGTGAAAATGGGATCCACTGTGAAGGTTACATGCAATCTTAGTTTCTGAATGATTTTAAAATTTTGGATACCCAGGTTGAGAGCACAAGTCCAAGTTTTATACAGAAGCTGCCTTCAGCTTGAAGAAAATAAGAACTCCCAGGGAATGAAGGACTAGCTGATTTCCTTTATAAACCCTGAAAAGTCTTTGGGGAGAAGAGACTTGGTCTACACTTTTGACATCTAGAAATAACCTCCTCTTGCTCCCTGTCTCCTACCTTCCACTTGCCCATTTCCCATAAAGGTCACTTCCAAACACAATTGATTTGAAAACTCAGATTGTTCTGTTAAAATTGCTGACTTTGTACTTGGCACCCTGAGCCAGATTGGGACAATCCCCTCAGGTCCTTTTTCCAGCTAATTTATAGCAATTTTTATTGAGACAAGGAGTTATGGTCTGTAAAAGGCTTGCTGTCAGCCTCTCATAAAACCCCAGCACCCTGTCAGAGAAGCGACAGAGCCTGGGAAGAAAGTTTCAGCAGTGATCAGCTGGTTTCCAGATGGGTGGCCTTCTACACGCTGTCCAGCCCCATGGGTCCAATAAACCAGCCCTGATTTTGCACTTTAAAAAAACAAAGATACAAACCCTCCTCTACTCTCCAATAGGGTTTTATAAACACGCTCCCAGTCTCTGTGTCAAATTTATTAGGAAGAAATTCATTCTGCTGTCTCTCTCTTTGCATGCATGTGGCCAGCCCCTTTTGCTCCAGTTTCTCACTTTTACATGGGGTGGAGAGACTTTATCATGATTTACATCCTTCTGGGTTGTTTTCCCATCAGAAATAAAGAAGGGGGTAAACAAGTCAGAAACTTGAGGGATTGGCCTCCAAGGTATAAAACCATCCACATGAGGCAATGTTTGTTCTCAGTCTGGCATAAATTCTCCTCTTGTTCTGTCCTCTCCACCTTAGCAAACCAGAAGAGCACATGATTCAAGAGGTAAAAGCCTGATCATCAGCACCAGTAGTGAGAAAACGGCCCAGCTCCGAGCAGGAGAGCACCCTGCCTCTGGAACAGCACTGCCACAGTGCCAGCGCTGCTGCTCGGGGGCCTGGTTCTGCCTCAGCACACAAACCACACTACCTGCACCTACAGATCTTCAGTTCCCTTCTAAGTACAGAAATCTGTACCAGCCTCTAGACAACTATTTATTCAGCTAATACGTCTGTCTGTTTACATTAATTGTGGCATGCATCGTTTTCCCTGTATTTAGCCCAAATTCTCCTTTTACTTCCAGCTCATTACTCTTACTGGCATCACTAACTTCAGCAGTGCAAAGATTTCACACTTGGCATTACCCTGAAGGGAGCCAGACATGGCTGTTGTTGCTCTTTTGCCTGGTAGATGTCTCAGAGCCAGTATTTAGGCTTTCGACTTTCCTTATAAAGCTGCAACTTCAAAGCCAATTTTGTTCTCTAAACTCAGTCCATAAACATTACTACTTCTACTTAGGAACCATTAGGACTGTTCTCTCAACTGTCCCATTAAGATGATGACCCTGATTATAACATGCTCAGAGACTTTCAAAAAGTGCAAAAGTAGAAAACATAATTGTAGGGGGAGACTGATTGTCTTCACAAAGAGTAAGTAAAAGTCATATTTAATCAAGATGTCGAACTAAATTTTTAGGCATCATAAATGTCTGCTCACTAAAATACATAATTATGGATGATCCTGGAATTTGAGTATGTAGGCTTTGTACTGAGGAAATTAGTAGAAACTATGCTAAGGAACAGACTTAATTGTAAATATGTGATAATGATTTAGAGCTCTCTGAAGGATTCACTGTGTGTATGGGTAAGAATTAGCCAGCTGATACCGTGTAAATATATTCTTTTTTTTAAAAACCCAACCTTTTATGAAGGTCCCCTACAAAAGTTTCATAATGGTGTGAGAAGGAGACAATTGATAACCCCCATCATTTCTCTTCTAATAGATATATCTATTAGAAAAAAAATCCAGATTTGCTTGCCCCCTGAAGGCTATGACCAGCTTCCCACAGACTTCGCCATGGCCAGGATTTCACTCTCAGATATGACTAAACCTTAAAGAAAAACAACATGTCCCACAAACAATTACAGGATTTTTCATCAACACAAAACTCATCAACCTCAGCAGCACAATCTTTGTTAGAACAATGAATTTTCAGTGGGAGCCTACAGAAACCTCATGGTGTAGGATCAGGGTTATTATTACCTTATAGAGGTATAAAGTTCCCTTAGGAGGTGCACTGAAAACCAGAGCTCCTTCGCAAAGAAAGAATGCTTCGCATCCGCTATTAATAAGCTTTCACTGCTGAGCTTCAAGACAGCCACAAAAAGTTAGTATCAGTCTGTCCTGTGAAGGTCTGCCCATCTACAGCATTTGGCACAGATTTTAAAGTACAGTAGACTCGAGTTTTCCAGGGAGCAGCCATCATTCCTGTGCTCCCTCTAGAGTGACTACTGGAAGCCAAAAGCATTTAAGCAAAGCTAGATAAAATCAGCAGTGCCCAATGTGGGTTCTTTCTGGTTTCCTGCAAGTAAACAGACATGTTTACAAGGGGCTGTACATTCACATCAATCATAAGGTGACTTTGTTTACAGTAGAGGAATTTCCTGCAGGCTTTTGCTGTCCTGGTTTCTTTCTCTTTGTATTTACTTTTGTTCAAATGCAATTTAAAAAAGCCATAGGTACTCCAGCTCAATTCAAAACGTGACACACTGAAATCTGAAGCAGGCCATAATTCATGCCCAGATTTAGTTGTTCTTTTTCTTGTTTGTTTGTTTAAGCTAACACACATCTCTGCATTAAAAAGCCACTTTTCTCTACCTATCCAATTCATCTACACCTGGAAGAAGGCAGCTTTAATTTATCACCTCATAAAGAACTGCTTTTCTCATCAAACCTATACAACAGCAGAAGCCCACCTTACACAGGCTTATATTTCAGGCACCTAAGAGACAGATCCCTCAGAGGAATTAAAGAAAAAAGGTTAGTGAATGCAACTGAAGACTAGTATTAATAGCAGCTGAGCAGCTGGGATTAAGGACTTCTGCTGCCATGAATTAGAGTGAACTATTTCTCCACCACTTCACTGAATAAAAATTTTCTTCCGTGGGGATTTAATTTGAAGAAACACTACAGAATTTGGCTGCAAAGTTCAGAACTTGGACAGGGAACCATGCTGGTTGTTCTGAGATACACAAATGCTTGGATAAAAAGTCATGAACCAGAAGTTCACTCATGCTTAAGCTACTGGGTACAGATAAGAAAAGACTGCAGCACTCGGGCAGACATCTCACCCACTGTGATGGCACAGACCTTACAGTTGCTCCATCAGCCCCCTGAAGTGATGTGCTCACTCCAGCCTTCTCTGCCTGAGTTGTTTGCTCTCCATTCTGCTGCACGGCTTGACCACACTTTAGGTCACTCTGAATTATTATCCCTGAGTGCAAGTGAGCACTAAGAGGTCAAACACAGGAAGGGCCAGGAAAGGACACTCCTTTAACACACACGTTTTAGGAGGCAAGGTGCATCTAACCTCCAAAGGCTACAAAGGAGCGATGCACAAGAATATGAAGAGCAGAGCCAGGGATTTGCCAAGAAAGAATTAGATTGGTGTTTATGAGTGGCAGAAGAGGGAAGTAGCCCCCCTGTTTGCTGTTTGCTGAGGCTCAGTTGCACAAATGGGAGCAGGGCCCACACGACTGTAAGACTTTTGGAATTTCTTTTCAATAGTTTCCAATGCACATGCCATGATTCAGTATAAAACGCAGCCTAGTACAGGCTCTCTTTGTCAGCATCTGTTAGCAAGAATGTCAGCTAATCAATACATTTTTATTGCCAGATACCTACAGGGCTGGAATAGACACTATTTCTGACATTATTTTCAGTGTTCTTCTTACACCTCATATTCCTGGAAGCTGTTTTCCTTCACCTTGTGTGGCATCATTATTCATCTTCACTGATGCTTATCTACCTCCATAAATTTGCAAAAGGCCAGCCAGAGAGCTAAGTCCATCTGGGCGGGCTACCAAACTCATACAGCTAACTGTCTCCTCCTCACCACTTCATGCTGTCCGACTGTCACCTGCAGCTGGGTCAGGCTTTGGCTCTTCATGGCGGTGGCGACCCTTGTAGTTGACTTGCAATGTCCCCGCGGAGCAGTTTCCCTGCTGTAGGTGATAAGAGGGAACAGCCAGGACTTGGCAATACACAACAAAAAATCTTCCCAAACCTGTAATCCAATTTACAAGCAGCTCCTCGTACCACATACGTGTGTCACATGTGAATAGAGCCATGAGCTATATCTGTTAGCAGCTCCTGCTGCAACCATAGACTTCTTCAGAGCTATTTGGCACCCTGGAGAGTACGTTAGCAAGCCTGGAACTGCCTCCTGGAAACTTCCCAGCCTCTCTGTTTGCTTCTCCAGACACCTCTTCCCCCATCCCAGGTATCTGCGTTTTTCTCTCCCGTACACTGGCAGAGCCCTGGGTTCCTCAGTGCTTTGTGCTTTTGAGGAATCCTGGCTGCACACACACAGGGCAGAGATAAACTGGCACGTGGTGCTTTTCTGTTCCACAAATTCTGTGTCCCAGGAGGATGAGTAGCATGGAGAGCAGGGCACTCCGAACCGACTGGGGAGCCCTGTAATCGCTTCCTGCCTGACCTCTTGGCAAGTCACTCATCTCTCAGGGTCCTGTCCTGCACCTCAGCTACTGAACTGTCTGAAACAGCACCTTAAAGGCACAAGCTCCAAGCTATGCCTCTGCTCTGCTTTTCATATTTCCTTTGAGATTATGGCTAAGTCAGTCTTTGTGAAACTGTGACCCAACCTGGATGTAGGGGTTATCCTTCAGCAAGGGAAAACATGCAGTGTTGTGACACCACAGGGGGAACAGGAGGAGACAACACCAAAATTTTTCAAAGATGTCCATCGCCATCATAGGAGCTACAGAGAGCAAGATCTGTCTCTTGTCACATGCTGGTAAAACCAAGCACCCACCATGCTGTGTCACTTTTCACTAATGCACCTCACTCCATAAATAATAGTGTATTGGTGTATAGGTCATAGTCAGCAGAATAAGTACCAAGTATATAGGATATACCACCTCTAAGTTAGTGTCTGAAGGGAGTAAAATTAAGGTAAAATTCATCTAGTCTCATTTCAAATCAAGCGAATAAGGCAATATCATTTAAAGGAAGGGGGACACAGCCAGCTGTACCATGCACACTTTGGGAAACACATCAGTATCAACAGTATCTTGGAATAATATATTTAAGAGAATTATTTTAATTCTGAATACTGTCTTGCCTCAGGACCAGTTTCTATTTGTCCCAAGACATGTTGAAACAATAAGGAACATTTTCTCACCAAGCCCCTGCAAAAAATTTTCTCTTAAGGGTTTGAAAAATTGGCAAAGAGCCTTCTGCAAGAAAAATGGAAATATTCTTTATTGCAAAATCATCACACTCCCTCAAAATGTGCATACAGATATTGGCAACTTAGAAAAACTCACACTTTTAAAACAAGATCTTTTTCTGGTAAATACAAGTGACCACTCTGCCTTTAATTTTAGAAAGGGACAACATCAAGCAAAACTTCTCAGCATGTACAGACATAGATGATTCCTGTAAATATTTACACTGATGAAGCATGTGCTGTATTTGACTGGTAAGTTGTGAAATGTTTGTTTAGCTGCAGGACAACGAGATTCTGGAGCTTCTATGTGCTAATACAATCCAAAGGATCATCAGGTGTTTTGAAGGTTTAGAAATAACCAGGACATCACAATGAACACCCAAGTGTTTGGCATTTGCCTTCCATTAACTGACCTAACAAGTCATCTGAATAAACCTGCATGCACATAAAACTCAGGTGAACTGATCAAAATGAGGAGCTACTTTGCATCATGTCTGGATGCAGCTTTAAATTCTTCAAGGGAAACTGGCTGAAGTATAAGAAAAGGGGCTTACTTCTTCTGTGAACCTCTTTAGAGCAGTATCTGCCACACAGAAGGTACTGAGGGAGAAGAAACACATCCCTAGCACCCCATGTGCCGATATTTTGGATGGAAACACTAGGTGGTAGCCTGAAATTCATCAGACTTCAGAAGGAAAAATGTGAGTTACAGGAAGTTCTTTTTTAAATTACTCTTTTGCTGTAGAGAAGACCATAATGGCTGTTGAGCAATATACAGGGGCACTATGGAACAGAAAAGGGTACAAGGACTTGCTGTGGGTCTCTTTGGCAGTGCCTGCCACAGTAGCTCAGAGTCAGCCAGCAGTGGGAGGAGGAAGAAAATGAATTTCAGTGTATCAAACAAAAGACCTTGCAGTTATTACCATCCTGAGGCATCCCTGACACAGAGCGGGCTCACTGCAGGAAAAGAAAAAGCAGCACAGTGAACTGACTCCCTTTGCATCATGTACTCAAAACCTACACAGAAAACACAGACAAAGCCTCGATAGTTTGCAGGCTCCTGGAGACACCCTGCGTGCAAAGGGGGTTCATCTATCCTATAGACAGGTACAATGTGCACTAGGGATAGGGATAATAAGGAAGAAAACTTACTGAACCCAAAGCAATGAAGTCCCTGAGGAATGGCTTCCTTGTCTTTGTACCCCATGTGAGGATAAACAAAGTCTCTTCCTCTCTTTACTCACAAGTACCCTAGTGAGCCTGGGTTACTTATTTCATCAGAAAAGGCACAACCTATGCCATGAAGATAAATGAGCTACAACTGGGGGTGTTTTTCATGTTTAAAGCGCAGTAGGCAGCAGTAGACACCTAAATACTCAGTATTTCTCATCCCTGTAAGAAAAGGGTTTCTACAACTTTTTAAGGAAAGCAAAGGAATCATCAGCATTCCAATCTCCTTGACATTGTTCACGGTGAATATTTGCGTAACAAATCCTGCATACCTGAAATTTCCTTACCCAGGCTGTGTGCATGCTCACACCTGACAGCAGTTCTGCTGTATTTGCTGCCATGGAGATTGCTTGGCAAACATCAGAGATACAGCAGCAAACTCAGCTATCATTCTGTTATAAGGAATCCAATGAATTCTAATGTAAGAATTAGTCAAGTGTTCTTCCTTTCCCCATTCTGCTACTGATAAAAAGTTACAACAAGCTTCACAGACCTCCCATCCCTCCCCATCTCATAAAACCATTCGTCTAATGCACTGGGGGGTGTGGCATAACCATTTGCACCGTCCTTCAGCATCAATTCAGAAAAGTGTTTCAGCATATGATTGAGGTCCTCTGAGCACAACACCAAAGCTAAGCAAATGCCCAAGGACACTGCTGAGGTGGCTGTACCAGTGAATCAAGATTTTTAGCTGTCAGGCTTTGAATGAGCATCTTGCTGGTGCACCCTGGTCTCAGGGCATGGGCAACAAACAAAAAGCAGCACTAGGGCAGAGCAGTGCTGATGAGCATAAAAGAATAGCATTAGAGCTAGGAAGGAAACACTTAAAGATTCAAATCACAGGATGAAACATAGGTAGCAAGAGACATCACAGCTAACAGGAAATGTTTTAAAGCCTCCTCAGTATCAAGACAATTGGACCAGATGATCCACTATGGTCCCGTCCAACCCAACCGATTCTGTGATTCTGAGAGAGTGAGGAAAGAAAGTGCTGCTGGCTTGCTCACCTTCTCTCAGCTCTGTGATCCCTGAGCTCAAAAGGAAAACTGGAGTGGAGCAGGGAACAACCAGTTCAGGGTTCTTCTAACCCTCATGTCCAGCTGTCCTGCTGCCACACAGACAAGCTGATGTGGCACAAAGACACAGTAGAGCACAATTCGGAGGCAGTGTTGGGCTCCTGGGGGCAGAAGATGATCACTCATGCTGTGCTGCCAACCACTCCTGGGATCCCCTCCAGAACTCTGCTTGCCCTGTGGGACTAAGAAACTAATGTCTCTGGGCACCCCACACAGTTCTGTCCGTGTTGGGGTGTTATGCCCTAGGAGAGCACACACCTGCAAATACACTCCTTCAGGTGGCAAATACAACAGGAAAGTGGATCTCCACTTGAAAGCAAAAAACCTCCTGATAATAAGCTGTGACTGAAGTGAAATTCTCTTTATGCATAGCCATGTGATATCCAAAACCAACCCAACTGTCCTTCATTTTAATCTTTACCAGGAATTATTAGCACCCCTCCAGGAGAAAATCCACCTCCTGTATTCTGTTTCCAGCTGGCTCCAATTCACTCATGTTCTAAATGTCCCACTGGATTCTTCTAACATTTTATAAGGTGTCAGCTTAAATTCCTGTAATCCGTGGCCCCAGCTATGGCTATTAGCATACAGTATGAAAAACAATATTTGGGAACAGGAGAGCCAAACTGTGAAAGTGCAGTCTCTAAATATGGCTGCAACTTCAGAAAGGAGTTTGCAAACGTCCAGAGATTGGGCTGCTCTCATGTAAACCAGGTCACTTAGACACCGAATCTCCTGATCTGATCACATGTGTTGGAGCTTGAAAGAAGTAGGGAGAAGGGGAATATGTGGAGCTACAAAAAGCCTCCATTTGCAACACTGCCAGTGTACATTTATCTTGAATATGTCTCAAACAGGAGAAAATCAAAAGAAATAATCTCCTGAGTCTGCTTGGCTCAGGACATAATAAAAAGTGGCAAAACTTCTATTAATACAGACTGTTAAGTTTTTGTCCCAAGAAAACGGAGGATTCCCTGCTATGTAAATGTTTGTTTCTAATAGCAATTGGTCAGCTAAAAGACAATCAGGGGGATAATCAGGGGACTGATTTAAGAATTATTTAGTGAAATCTGGTGCCTTCTTTTCCGCTGGGTGCAGCTGAGGGCCAGCTGGCTGGTACCTTAACTCTCCCCTCCCTAAGTATCTTGACAAATGGGTTTTTAAACAGCTCTAGAGAGCTTTTACAAGAGCATGCAATGATAGGACAAGAGGGAATGACTCTGAACTGAGAGAGGGCATGTGTAAATTAGATATTAGAAAGAAATTCTTCCCCAAGAGCATGATGAGGCACTGGCACAGGCTGCCCAGAGAAGCTGTGGCTGTCCCATCCCTGAAAGTGTTCAGTTAGGTGCGATGGGGCTTGGAACAACCTGGTCTAGTGGAAGGTGTCCCTGCCCACGGCAGGGGCATTAGAACCAGATGGTCTTTAAGGCCCAGTCCAAACCAAACCATTCTATGACTCTGTGCTAATAAATTAAGAAACCTTGTCTCAATTAATAATCTCTCCAAATTGGAGAGGAGCAAGAATAGGGAGGAAGTTTGAGTCTTGGAGAAGATTCAGGTATTACACACTGAGTGAATACAACAAAGTGAAGAACTAGATAAAGCTAATAATGAAGTAATCATTAATAACAAATCTGTCGTACCCTAAGCAACAGCATATCATCTGCTAGCAGCATCAGTTTAAAATGCCGTATGTAAAAGCCCCTTCCGCATGTCAGATTTTGATTTCTTCTCTTAGTCACAATCAAATACAGTTGCCCCTGAAACTACCTTGTCCCAAAGGAAACCACTATTTTAAAGTGCAAGCCATGAATATCCCCATGGCTACAATGATTCTCAGCAGCATTTGACATTACAGCCAAGGTCATTTATTCACTAGCTAGTAAGGGATCGTTAGTGACCTATAAGTTCAAGTCTATTACAAACCTGTAGGTCTTAAATGAGCTAACAGCACATACCGTCTCCAACCTTTTAGGGTAAGTGTGAAGATGCCTCTTAGATCAGATCCTCAAGATAGCCTGGGGACACTGATGCATTCAGGTTTGAAATTCATGCCAAAACAACCCCAAATAAAAATGCTGTGAAAAAAATTCAGTGTCAGGGTGTCTAGTTGGGAAATGAGAGTTGGGAAATGAGAGTGATAAAAAAATCACTTATTTTGCTGGGAACACAGGTTTTAGAAATCGCAGGCCTATTTAAGGCATGTATGTGGGGCACTTTACAGAAACACTCATTACCAAACAGTAGAGAACTAATAAAAGTTTCAAGTAAGATGAGCTTAAGCTTATCTCCTATTTTTGCTGTTGTTGGGAGTAACATGATACAGTGATCTTAATGGACACATTTCCCATAAGTATCCTGAATTGCACCTTTATACTCTAGTGTATGGTTATTGATGAGCAGTATTGTATGTGCAGTTCTTCCCATCTGGGTGCAAATTCTGCATTTGCTATATTTGGAAGCTGAATAGAAAGCCAGTTGGCATCTCCCCTCCTTGCCCTCACAGGATGCCCCTCTATAGCCCAGCAATCACTAAGCACTACACGATACCTTTAACCAGTCACTCATCTTGACTCAAGTGTTTGTAAAGGTTCCCATTAGCCCATTTTCCTCTGTTTCACACCGCCAGCATTTGAGCTCCCATTAAACTGAACCAAGGAGACATTCAAACATGACAGATCATCTCAGGATACTTTATATTTAGAAATCAGCCTCAGGCTACAACAGTTCCTGAGATTCCTAGCTCCCTTCAGGCCCAAGTTTATAATGTATCCCCCATGAATCACTTTAATTTCAAATTAGCACTGCATAGTCCCCAAAAGTCACAGAGAAGAATGAGGTTTCCACTGAGCCAAAAACCCCACAAATGTCAGGAAATGGAAGACATGACCCTAACCATATGTAAAATCCAATCGGAGATGTTCTGGTCATTGGAAAGCTGTTCTCACAAATACTTAGGTCTTCCCCCCCCCCATACATTTTATAATTAGTTGCTTGCTTTTATTTAACAAAATATGTTTCTCACACACTGCCTTCAAGGTTACCCTACTCCGGTCTAACGTGAGCTGGCAAAAGATAAACACGAGCTGCCTACAAGATAAATCTAGAGAGGAACACAATCCATAGTAAAAGCCTCCATTGCATCTGTTCACTTCACATGAACAACTGCTGCAATCTGGTATTTCTGTTCCAAGATATTTATGTGTTTCATACACCAGTGGGAAGCGATTAGGCAAAGCAGTCCCGACGCTGCAAAGTGCTCACCAGCTGAACCGTGCGTGTGTGGGACGATCAGCTGTCAGTCTGAATCCACATGGATTTTGTTACCTGTTGCCCCTGTGCAACACAGTAATCAATATTAAGGGATTACACTCTAAGAACATGAGTGGGGTTCAGTTTTCTCTAAGTGACCCAAGCACATGCTCAACGTGTTTGTATGAGGAGATCAAGTGAAAGATCCATTAGACAATAAAGCAGCACAAGCCCACGTTCCTGTGGGCTGAAATCAAGGGCACATTTTCAAGCACTGAGTAGGCTAAAGAAACTTGATGCCATCTGAAACAGCCCTCAGTCAGTGTGTGCTGGCTGGATAGAAAATTCTTATTATCTTCTTATCCTGCTTTGTTCCTTGCTGGGTTTTTGCAGTCTCAATAATAAAACAGCAAAGTAACGTCCCAGACAGAGAAACTGAAGTGCCACCCCATGTTTTCTTTATGAAGTGCTTCGTGTATTTGCCTCCAGTAGCTTTTTCATAGAAGCTAAGGATATTCATGGGGAGAGGCATAGCGAAACCAATCTGTGTCTGGAAAAGTTGATATGCTCCTTACTTGTTGTAACCTGAAGCCATCGCCGTCTTTTTTCTCTCTCTCCTTTTTTTTTTTTTTAATTACTGGTACATATTTGAGACCTGAGCCAAAATGATATAAGAAGGAATCCTGCTGTGGCTTTGCTGATTATTTGAACAGGTCCTTTGACAGCAATAAACACCCGTGCTGATAGCAGAGTATAAGGCAATTTCAAATCAGGCCATAAAGCAGGAAAAACATGACTGCTGAAAAAAAAATCCTAATGTAAGTGCATGTGGTGGTCTACTACTGCAGTGTAACCCCAGGTGCTCTGGTAACTCCTTCTTGTCAAGGAGGCTACAGTGCTTTAAAAACTCTCATGAGCTAAACACTGCGACATCCCATGGAAACAGGGAGGTATCCTTCACTCTGCAATCTGGTAGAGAGCTGATGTCTGCTCCCACCCCTGTCGGGCTGGGGACTCTGATCCCAGCAGGACCACACGATGCTCATCCAGGAAGCCATTGACAGCACCGGGACTAAGCCTGCAAATCCCAGCCTTTTGCCTAACCAGGAACACAGTCCTCCCTCCAAGATGAAGGAAAAAAATAGACAAAGTTAGGTTGATAGGCTAATCTGATGACAGATGCTGTGCTGAATTCCCACATTAGACAGTGATTATAAGGACTTAATAATTTCTATATTGAATGGACAAAAAGATTAATAATGCATTTCTTTTAATAAATATTTAAAGCATAGTCACATAGTGTCATATCCGAGCATTCAATTTTATGATTTTGTCCCCAAACCCATGACATTAATATTAAGATACCATAACTTGTTGGGTTGTTGTTTCTTTTGAATTTGCCTCCTATTTTCCTCTTACATATTTTCCTCCTATTTGCCTCCTATTTCTCTAGTCTTGTTTTCCAGCTATTACTTTTTTCCTATGACAAGAAGAGTTAGAAACTGCCTTGGTTTTCGAAGGCTGAGATTGTCCATTAATTACATGCATGGCTCTAGGAAATACACCAAATATCACATAACTTGGCATTCTTACCATGTTTCATGTTCAAAGCATTTAGCAAAATTCAGTTAATGGGTCCTGCTAGCACTGCTGTATTTGGGGTTAGTCAAAAATGATTGCTCTGAGCAGGACTTGGGACCCTGACAAGGCTCTTTGGAGGATCAGGCCCAAAGCAAGGTTTCTCAGGGTCATTGGAGGACTCATAACTGGGATTACAGTTTTGGATTCCTCCTGTCCCAAAAGCACACTTCTCTTATTAAAGAAATTAGCACTCAAACAGAGCCTCATCCACCACTGAGCATCTGTTTACACAGTCTGGGTAATTTTCGCTTAGTTTGTTATTGACCTACCCCTCTAGCCAACCCTGCAGTAATAAAGCAATATACAACATCAATAAAAACAATGTACAAAAAACCTTTTTAAACTGAAATACCACGCACCTCTGCAAGATCTGGAAAGTAACAAAGCACAGAATGCTTCCACACCTCTTCCAAATCTTGTTTCCACACCTGCCTTTCTTTCCCATCCACCCACCCAAAATTTTAACAAGAATGTTTATTGGAAGAAAGGAAAATGAAAAGCTAATAGGTAAGAGATGCACACTGGGGATTCAGAGGGCCCTGATCTAGGGACAGGGAAGGTCTCATTACACCTGGCGAGCCCTTCTTCCTTTCACTGCTAAATCCCACTCTTGGGCATCCCTTCTGGAAGGCTTTCTGAGGTTGGTAGTGTTTGCACTGCTTTGAAATGCAAGTCTCCCCGCTTTGTTTGTTTTTGAAATGGTTTGAAAGGGAGGAGCAGACGTCCTTGGCTACTAAAGCTGAGCTTTCCCAAAACACAAGCTGCTGCTCTTTGTTTGCTTCTCGTTAATTAGCTGTGTGTCTAATTAGTGACAGGTTCCCTTTGGCTTTCCTGAAACCAAAGCCGCTCCATGTCAGTAGAGGTCCATCAGGGGACTTGTCAGTGACCGAATGGTTTCCAGCTGCTCTGGGGCTCTCCTCAGCAGCACAGTGCACGCACACTGCCACTTACCTTCGAGGGACTGCTGATAGCCACAGGAGATACCAGTCCCTTTATCTGCACTGAACCCCTGATCTCAGGCAGGTCCAATCTGTAATATCCTAATTCGCATCACATCCTAATTCACATCACATCCTAATTCACATCACATCCTAATTCACTGTGGAGACAGTTTCACAGCAGGATAGGAAACAAGGGCTCATTTTCTAATCCTCTGCTCTAATCCACTTTCCCTTCCCAGTGTTTTGCTCTGACACTTTGGTCAAGATTCACCTCAGTTACTGCAGTCCAAAAACACTAAGTTCACCGGAGGGTGAAAAACCACTTTTCAGCTGCACAGTGCATCACTCAGCTTTCAGGGCACTCACCGTAGGATACTGTTATTGCAGTTTGTTTATTTAAACTGAGGTGAGCTTGGCCTGTTACCAGCTTTAAATTCACCTTTTTGGGGACTCATTGAAAAATCCCTTCAGCTGTACATGCTGGTGTGAGAAAGAGGAAGGACACAGACTTGCACCATCCCAGGGGACCGCTGAGACTGTTTCTCCCCCACGAACACGCTTCCTGCTCTTCTCTGCTCACTTCCCCCCTATAGGTTTCCATCAGCAGATCCCTAAAGAGAGAGGAGTTTATTTAATTCCCTACTGATGCCAGATCCTGTTGGTGCCAGAATGATTGATGGGCAAGCACCGTGACTGACAGGAAGATGCGCTTTCAATTAGCTGTGTGGGCCCCTTCCCTCTCCCGTTCTCGCTCCCCAAAGTCCCTCTGGGGCAGTGCCCTCATTGCAGGGTTTCTCTTTGTACCACAATTCTGTATTCCCTACCCTCTCTTGTATCAGCAGCACCATTTTACACAAACATGGTTTATTTTAAACTGGGCAAAGCTGAACATGGAATCGTCTTGGACATTAAACAACCCCCAAACCCATCAACCCCAGGCCACCAGAGAAGACATTTCTCCCAAAAGCCAAAGGGTTCACAGCATTTAATTCAAAACCTCTCTGAAACCCAAGGTCTGTGATACATGGCAGATGACAGCTCCAGGGAGTCATGGAGCCAGGAGAAAAAGCATAATCTTCATATGGTTTTGACTCCTATTTTGCAATGACCACTCTAAGACTGGACTACATACAAAAACTGGGATTATTCCTACAAAACGCTATCAAATGCAAGGGAGATGAGAATTCATCCTATTTGATTTCTTGTTTCTGCAGAACATGTAACATCTTAGCTCTTGCTCTCATTCTCAGTTAACAAATCCAACCCCTGGCACAGCCATGTGTGCAAATACGATGGCATAAGAACATCAAAAGAGCTTTTTCATTTCACCTTTTCAAAGGTGATTTATTTGTGTTTCTTTCCAGGTTGCACTAGAAATAATACAGTTTCCTGGAAATATTTTCCTGCACCAAGATTTTCCACTAAGAACAAACAGTACAATCTAAACATTGACTGCAGCCCAGAAGACTGAAACCATTTTCTTGTGTCAGAGTTTTAGCAATAGCCAGATGTGGATGAACAGCAGGTGCCAACAGAAAACATCAGATCTGAGCTCACATGCTCTTTACCAGCCAAGTCCAAAGCATGCAGCAAGGTTTTTATTTCACTTCCCACAGTAAAGGTGATCTAGTCAGTAACAATGGTGTGGAGATGAGAGAAATCAGGACAGTAATGAAGAACTACACTATTCTGGGACAATTGACTCCAGAAACAAAAGCATTGGGCTAAGAGTTAAAGAGATATGTAGAGAGACTTCACTGGTGATATACTGGAGATAGGAACATCTAAGACCTCCTCTACTGATCAAATAAAGCTGTTCTGAGGAATTTATATTACATTAAATCATGGCCAGAGAAACTTATCTTAATCTAAATCCCCTGTAAATGTTCTCCGTGCCCCATTCCTCCATCTGCAAACAGGGTTTGATCATTTCCAGTAGATCTACACAGACCACATTACAAAGCTCATTACTCCCAACCCACTGGTTTTATGTATTTCCAGAAGCACTGTTGTTTTCTGGAATTTACAAAGCATCTTGGATTCAATTCTGGAAACACACATCTAGAGCTCGCCTAGAACATATATGTAATCAACAAATTTGAGACAAACACTTCTGTACTGGCTGGTACAAAGATTCCTTACTTATACAAACTAAACAGCGTGCCAGTATCAATAGCAATTAAATACAGTTACGTAATCATCTATAATTTCCAGCAATGAACCAAATCTTCCTTGTTTTAGGCAGGCAACATAACTCAAAGACAGTAGCATTATGCTTGTACTGTTCGAGGAAGAACACTCCAGAAGACTGGAAAGAAATAGCCTCTAATAGAGATCCTTTCCCACATTTCCATATGGAAAAAGAAACCCCAAAGTATGTCTCTACTGCAGCCTTCCAGCTTCTGTTGTTTTCCTAGTTCAAGTTAAAAACATGCCACAGTCCATAGAAATGCATGAAAAAGAAATCAAGCACCTGACATATTTGGTTTAGGATTTAAGTGACGTGTATAAGCAGATGTGTGAGACTTTCCTGTATGACTCATTGCTCATCCTTGGTCAACTACAATTAGGAAAACAACAAGAGGAATTAAAATGGGACAGAAAACCAAAAGCTGAGACATCAGTCAGCCTAACCCCAACCTCAGTTACAGCATGTGAACCTGGAATAAGTCTGCTAAAATCAGTGCTACTCCTCCAGACTTACACACATGAAACAGAGATTAGGAGGTAGTTCTGACAATAAATCAGAAGATGTGCAGTATCATCACTAGTTTCACTGCAGCTGGTGTACTGCAGCACATGCCTCTGGTAGGGAGATGCTATAAACAATTGAAGCCTGACAGTCAGAACTGGTTTGGACTCAAAAGGTTGGATTGCTTCTTATGGGGTGCACACTGAGGGATGGCAGGCTTGTCTACACACTGCCTGCTGAGCAGCCTGAAATGAAGAGAGAATCTGGCTTCACTCTCCACTGTTCATCTGTTGGGAAAAGAATTTCCAGGCAAAAAAAGAAAATATATTTCTTCTTCGCTTTCTAACAGCTTTCCCTGCAATTACACATGGCTTAAATCTAGTGCAAAGCAGGGACCAGGGAAAAGGGAAATAGGGTTGTCTTTGGAGAAGCAACTTAATTACGTGCAATGTGGAGCCAGATCCTACATTAAAAAGGCCATACTACAAGGAGTTCAGCAGGCCATGAGGTAAATAAGAATTTGAGATCTAAAAAAAACAAGGAAAAAGGAATGCCTTTTTAGATACCCCATGCTTTCAAAACCAGGACAAGAAGCCTATAAGGAATGCCATTAGTGCCAGCCACTGCAATACATCTGGCTTCAAAGCTGCCCTTGCAACACTACGTGTTTTTTCATCTGTGTCAATAGAAAAGAGCAGTAAACAGTTCTAGCAGAGCTGTGATGGTCCGGTTTGGGACGGAGTTAGAAAAAGCCAAATGCAGGCTACGTAGGGAGTGCTCCCAGAGCCAGTACTAACTCCTAAATAACTTGTCTCTTGATCTAATAGAAATTCACACTGGGAAATGCTGCACTCTGATCCAGAGATGTATTCCCTATGAAACACCAACAAGAGCGCCTGTAACATGAAGCAAAGGAAAGACAGAAGGATCTGACGCGACCACTGACCCTGCCAACAACATTTGTTTCAGCCACCGCAGCAGAGACGAGCGGGGCACAGTCCTGTCTGTGTGTGCGAGCCCCGTGGGACGGTAATAAGATTTAGAGAATCCTTTTGTGAAGCAGCCCCTTGACCCATTCCCCCAGTCTGGCTGGTTGGAGTGAGCAACCGGGTGGATGTTCCGGCTGGGATCATTTCTATCCAAACGTCGGAGAAATCTGGGACGTCGCCCCAGAGCAGGACGTCCCTTTTCCTGGCCCGCTAGCCGGTGGAAGCGGCAGAGCAAGCGCATCCCAAGCACTGTCTCTAAGGTTACTGGTGCCCTCTGCCGACCAGCGGGAGGAGGGAGAGCCCGATGGGATAGCGAGAGGAGAAAGATCCCAGGCCTCCGCCAGTCTGCACGGAAAGGCCTCAAACACAACGTACAGACCACACTCGGGCGTAAGAATCTCCTCCCCTCTCCCCAGTCTGACCCGGTACTCCACGCAGCAACACATCTGCAAAGGGACCACGTGGTCACTGTAAAATCATGTGCATGAGATGATTGCAAATGTCATTCTGAACCTCAGCTCTCCAACCAGCGAAGGTATTTAAAAAATCACCAGCATCTGCGGGTTCGTCTTCAGTGAGCACCCCCTCAGCACACACTGAAGTGCATCAGCCCCTGCAGTCCTGCACCACAATGGGGCTGGGGAAGCACACTGTGGCCCAGGAGCACTTTGTTTGTTCTGAGTGAAAGAGGGGATTATCTGAGTGGGGCTAAACAAGTGCCTTGAAGATTCAAGCAATGTCCAGAGACAGCTGAAAACAAGCTGTTCTGCAGCCACTCTGATGGCAAAAGATAAAGGGGCTGATGGCTTAAAGAAAAGGGCTCATTACACAGGAGAAATGGAGGGTAAATTGGTCTTTTTATTTCCTGCTCATGTCAGCTTGAAATGAATTAGGAACAGAAGAAGAACCCTGACAAAGAGCTCCCATAGGCCAACCAGCAGGCTGAGAATTTGGGAGGTTCAGGTCTGCAGGGACCCCATGGCTGCCTTGTCGCACCTGCCCAGCTGTCTGTGAGCTTGGGGTTTGACTGCAGGGTGGGTGAAGAAGCAGGAGCTGCCTGGGGACTACTGCTGTGACTGGCAGGACAGCTTCCCCCCCGAGGCTGATGAAGGGGCTGAGGAGAGAGGAAGAGGAGCTCTTTGCTGAAGTGTACCAGCCTCTTGTGGCAGAGCCAGCCAAGCAAGGGGAGTTGCTTTGCCCCCGGCCTATCAGGGTTTTTTACAGGACAGAAACATTGCTCTCTTAGCACAGCTTCAGGAGGGACAGCACACAGCTTTCAGGCCCCACCAGCTCTGAAGAACAAGCACTTGCTGGCAACCCTTCAGCTCCAGCCCATCCCTGTACCCAACAGCCCAGGAGCAGCTGGAGCAGGCTCAGAGCACCTGCACTAGAGGGTTGTGCAAAACCCCAAAGCCACATTACCATTTGCCACACAGAAAAAGGTGAACCAGCCCTTCCAGACTGATCTGCCACCCTCCAGCTTAGGACAGATTTAGCCCTTGGCCACCCACAGCAATATTAGATCCACTTTGTTTGTTAGGGTGTCACTGGGCTGAAGGAACCTTTTCCCTGACCTGTCTTGAAGCCAGCTGACCTCAGTAAGAGCTCTACTTCCTCACCTGCCTCAGTGCATGTAAGTGTGCATTGTTCACTGCATCCCACACTTTAGGTGCCAAAGAAGAGCACTGGCCTTGGCATCTGCTCTGCAGGCCCAGGAGGTATGCACTGAAAGGCACCTGCTTTCAGGCTGTGGGAACAACCCTCTCAGGTCTCCATTAGAGAAGGCGATGACAGTTGCACTTATACAGGTGACTAGGTTTCACCCATAAGAGACAGGCAGAAGGATGCTTTAGCAAAGGGCACACCAAAGAAATGCACCTTCTCTTGGCTAACCTCTGCCCCTCTGGTCCTTGCCACCCACAGTGAGCTAGGGGTGTTCCCTGAGGTAGAGCAACCAGTTCTGGTGGCAAAAGCTTAGCTTGTTGTCACAGAGTAAGAGCCAGAACTTGCAATAAACTGTTCTTTATAAAACACTTTCCTGCATGTTTTCCCTTTGGTGGCACTGCAGCACCTCCCCTTCCCAGGTGCCCTCTCCTGCACTGGACCTCAATTAACTCACAGCCTCAGGCTATAAATCAAGTCAATAAAAGGGGCTGTAAAATAAACATGAACAGATCTTCCCCTTTCCATTCAAACGTACTGAAGTGGCAAAGCCTTTTTCCAAGCAGAGCTTAGACACCCTGTACTTCACTGGCCTCACAGAAGGAAATCCAATGTACTCATACATTAATAGAGGTGACCTGGTCACTGGGATGCAGGCAGTGCTAGGAAGTGCCCCATGGCTTGAAGGTCAGCCTCAGGTCATTTATTCAGAATTTACATGGGGTGGACAGTTCTAATTTACAGCTCACAACAGTTGGAAAATATTTTAGAGAGGGAGGTTAAATAAGCAATGTTGTTGGGTTTTATTAAAAGGCCTGGCCTACCAGAACATAAAAGCATACATTTCATCCAGCAGACCTACCTGACACCTCAAATAAGGAAGAAAAGTAGATCTTCAGCACCGGAGCCAAAATCTGCTCCAAGGGATGCCCAGGAGGTCAGTAAAGTTGGCTGTGTGACACTGTCAACACAAAGGACTAAATTCGGCTGTCAAAGCAGCAACCATGAGAACTGTGACCTTTTCAAATAATTTGCAAAGGAAGAGAACAGAGGATATATAAAACATCGTTACTTGTAGTGCTCCAGTGTCTAAAGTTTCCAGCTGAAAACAGGGCCACAGCATGCCAGGTACTGTAAGCTAAAGTGAGAGAAACACCCTGCTTTGAAGTAGTGAAATCCCTGTAGGCATGAGGGGGTAAGAAGATACCGCAAGGAGAACACAGCTTTGGCCTGGTTCTCCTGATCCACCCAAGGCCCTGTATACCCTCACTGGGCAATAGAACAGGATAACCCCTTCAAAGGCTGTTTGGAACAGTCTTTTAAAGTAAGATGACCCAATTTAGGGAAAGTTCTGCCTTTCAACCAACTCTCCACGCTGTCCAGCAGCACAGCAGCCTCACTCATCTGGTCTACAGAAAAGAAACCAGCTTTATTATTCCAAATCACTGCCAGTTCCCTCCATGCTCCAGAGCCTGCATCAAACATTTTTATAGCCTTAAAAGCCATATGGAACCTTGAAATACATTATCCACCTTCCTGGGTCAAAACCAGCAAAGTAACAGTAACTCCCCAAATCTTTGCTAGTACTACCACACCCTTTGGAAATCCTCCATCTCGATTGTAGCTCATAATCCAGCCCCAGGGAGTGTCTAACTCATAAGGAGACTGTTTGCTTGGAGCTAAATCCTCTGCATATTATCGCTAAAAAATGGATGAGGCAACTGTAGCCTGTTTTCATCAGCAGAGGGTCCAAAGCCTGTTCAGAACTCAGCTGCTCCTTACATTAGGGAGTGAGTGAGCACATGTGCACACACCCAGAGTGGAATGAGAAGGGTTAAAATCCTTAGGTCTATCCTTTTGTGACTACTCTTTCTGTTATTGTTGGTTTGCAAAGAAGCGCTCATTTAGAGAAGCAGGTGAGACACCTTTAGAGTCATGAGATGGATCAGAAGATACAGAAAAAAAGAGTTCAAGAGAGGAAGAAAAAGCTGAAAGGGACTGAAATCTTCAAGTCTTTGTCCCTCCTCTATAAATGGGGAACTATGACAATGCTCCTGTAGTTTGTCCAGTTAATTATAGAACAATACAAGGACGTGGGCTGTGATGGATTGGTGATTTACAAGATAGGAGTGTGAGAGCGGAGAATGGCAATTACACGACTGCTTCCACACTGCCTATATAACAGAGTGTTTGACTAAGGAACAGAATCCTTCATATCTGCCTTCCCCTGATTATCATCAGATAATCATAGAGCCAAATGCCTCACAGGCCCAGGTAAACAACATAGTTTGGCTTCACTCAATCTGGACGGGATGCCCGTTATCCTTCCCCCACCCAGTCCTGGAGAGGCACCTAGGGAGAAGGTGCAGCACTGGCAACTGCTCACCTTCTCTGCAGGGAGTGGATGCCCAGGACCAAGATAAGAATCACTGAAGTAAGGCCACAGGCAGGGGACAATGGCAGGGCTTGGGCCACAAAGCCATCCATCACTTCGGAAACAAAGCTGTTGTCAGCAGGGGCGGCTGCATCCTCCAGGCATGTCAGTTGTCGAGTGAGTTGGATGACAGGCACGTCAAGGGCTGAGGAGGCCTCCGGGGAGATGCCAGGAGGAGAAGAAAGACCATACAGTGATTGTTGCTACTCGGCACCAGTGCCAGGAAAGGCCACACTGCTTCACAGGTTCCTTCCAGGTGAAGAAAGCATAAATCTCTTGATAGCAGGTTTGATTCTTCTTAACTGAAGTATATCTCCAGTAGCTGAAGATGCAGCACTTTTCCTTGGCACAAGGGAGTACTGTAACTGCACAAATTAAGGCCCTTCATATTTTCTGACCAAAAAATCCAGGCTCAAAATATTCAGGGAATTTTTTTCCCCTTTTCTGAGTGGTATGAACCCTTCCTTACTGTCTCTAAGTACCCATACAAGAATCCCCACCTGCCTACAGCTCATTTTCCAGCTCTATGGCTGGCAGCTAACTGATACAAGTTTGCTCCAGTTACCCCATCATAAAATAGAGGAACACTGGAGAGTACTGATGGCTCCACAGAGGGGTTGCGAGGGAAGGAAGCTGTAGGGTGGTATACACGTCTCCTTCACACTTTATGCATATCCCATTATGCATTACTTAGGGCTTGTCTGAGGAATAGTTTTTTTTATGAGCCCCTTCAATGATTACTCTTATTTCAGACTAACAAAGTAGCTCAGTTTGACTTCCCAACCCACTCAAGCCTAATTGCCCTTGTAGACAAGCCCTTGCACTAGTAGCTTGGTATATATGTAGTTCCACCAAATGACCCACCTTGAGGGAACAAGCAAATTTTCAGCAGGTCTGGCTTCCACATGAAAGTGATACAAGAAGAGTCTTTCCGAGTTCAGTACTGGCCAGAAGACAAGAATGAAACACATGTTTCTGATCATTTCAGAAGCTCCAAAAGAAGTCTGGTTCAGAGAATGGGCAAGAGTTTGAAGGGGAAGAGGGGAAACACGTGTTCTGTTTGAAGTGTAAGGTCTCATTTTTTTATTAAGCCATCTTAGCCACTCTTAACATATGCACGTGAAGTGTCAGCCCAGGGCAACATGCAGAGTAGTTCATGATGCACATATTAGAAGTTAAGACACCCCAGAGCTTGGAAACTGCTGAATTCAGCAATGTGGTCTGAGCTCATTGTAAAGAAAGATTAAAATGGAGATGAGAGTTGGAACTTGGACTCACAAGTACCAAGGTTTAGAGCAGGGTACATCTCAAATTATAAGCTGTTCTCTCTCCTTTCTTTCTCCTCATTGCAGCTCCTGGGACTTGCCTTCTCTGTGTCATGTTCAGTGACTTTTTGCTTATTTTTCTGCAGTCGGGAGAGATGCCACAAACCTGGAGCTGGACCCTTCTACCCATTAATCAAAAGCTACAAGTGCTCTGCAGGGAGACAAAACCTCTGTGTGTTTTCTCTGATATTTCTGGAGCACGGCATGGAGGGCAGGGGGGCTGGGCCAAGGACCCTAGTTAGATTAACATTTTATTCAGAGACCTATTAATCAAAGTCAGAAGTGGCGTGAAGCAGCACCAAGGGAGAAAAATAGCTGGACAATCAAGGCCCTTTCAAAAAAAAAACCCAACCAACCAACTACCCAACAAAAAAACCCTCTCAGCTTGTCCTGATTTACTGCAACTCACTCACAGAACTAGGTGGGAAAGGGGGGATTTGCAGCCTCTATCCAAACAGGAGTGGACCATACAGGTAAATTCTGGCTTTTTTCACATTAAGCAAACAACATTCTGTATCCTGCCTTCAGCACCAGTCAAAAAGGTCCCTATCTTTCTTTCTCCAGAGCATAACGTGCTTTCATGCAAGCTTATACTTTTTAATTATTATTTTTGGAAGACCGCACAATTACACTCCTTTTTCTTACAAGGAAAGACAGGCACAGTTAACGGGAACAGGTCTGGCCAGCGTTCTGTAGGGCCTTTTGGGGAGGAGATAAATGACCTTAACAGCACGATACGGACAGGAGTCAGGCATGTATGTGTTGGGAGCCTGAACAACCCCGTGTTTGTTCCCTCTGGCACTAGCACTAACTCATCACGAGACGAAGCACAGGGACACAGGTGGTATGAGCCTGAAAACACAAAGATGCACTGGGCACAGTGCAAAAGGGGTACTTTGTTTTAAGATAGAGATCAGCCAGGAAAGAATTCAACACGCAACTCTACGGTTTGCCCCATGAACCCAGCCACTGAAGCTCTGCATGTCTCAGTGAGAGTCCAGTCCATCCGTGACTTCTGTCTCCTGAGGCTGTTGGAGGATGGTACCTCAAGGACCTCTGAAACCTCAAGCCACAGAAGGGAATTGGGCCCCATGACCCCAAAGGGTGATGGCATTAAGAACATTGTTCTGTAGGGGCTCGGCCAGTAGAACCACATAAATTAAACAGTTCCCAGAGGAAAACCTTGTGCTTTCCTCTGAAAGTGGGGCAAGCCTCCTGGAAGACAGAGGGCAAGGACTAAGCTGGACAGCAACATGATGACCAGTCACGTCAAGCAGTTCGTGAGAACCTATAGCAGCTGCCTTATACAAAGACAACTCTGCCACAAGGAAGAGGAGGTGGGGAAAACTGTATGTGTACATTCTCTGCCCAGGAAAAACCAAGGCATCTCCAGCAGCTTTGGCTTGGTTTTCTCCCATGGCAAGTTCCTGGCAGCTGATGACAGCAAGGAAACTTAGAGAACTTGATCCCTTCTCCCTTCCTCAGGCTTCTGCCCCCTCCAATCCCAAAACACAAGTATATGGAGGAAGAAGCAGATTTTTCTGTACAGATACACAAGACGCCAGGCAAAGAGAGGCTTGTGGAATGCATAACCCAATGGATCTAGTTTCCCAGAAAGTCTGGCCTGGCCTTAGCAGAGGGTTAATTAACTCTGGCAGCTCAGGGCTGGAAAATGTCCACTTCATGCACTGGAGTGCCTGGCCACGGGTGAAGAGAGGGCCAGGCAAACCATAGGGGCAAAGGTCCATCTGCAGACTCATATAAAAAGCTTGGCTGGGCTTGTGCCTAGGTCCTGTGGGAGGAACACAAGAAAGATTTAACCAATTGCTGTAGCCATGCAGGGTCTTGTGGGTGCAAGGGGAGAACAACAAAACCACAAAAGAGCTAGAAAAACACAGCCATGGCAGCGTAGGTGGAGACGCATTATCATATGAGGCAGGCGTGCACTCTGCCCTCCCTTCTCTGGGCATCACAAGTGTCTTTGTACCTCAGCCTCCTGAAAAAATGGCTGAGGGCTTGATGGGGCTTAGAGATACATTCCTCAGTGGGTGTTGGGGTTCACAAGTAGGGAAGCCAAGTGCATCACTGCGGCATAACAAAGAAATGAAGTTACTCCAAGGCCATGCAGACCTGATGAAAGCAGGATTTGGCTTCCCTTGCACACTGAAAGAGGACACTGTCCCATATCTCTGTGCACGCTTGAGTGAAGTGTGTTCAAGACAGGAGACCTCTGTTCCCATTGCTAGTTTTGCACATTGCCAGACTGCAGGATACATTTCATGGTCAACAAGAGCAAAGTCAGAGAGATCTCTTCCCAGTGTAGCAGCTCCCAGCTGTACCACACATGAAAAAATGCCCTTGTTCCCTGTTATTCCTCTAAGTACCTAGGATCTGAGTATTTTGAGAAGACTCCTGGCAGCATTTTACAAGACTTCTGTGAGGTGGCAGCAGCTGCCTATGCAGGCCCAGGGTCTGGAGACAGACACTGCTTCCCAGACCCTGGTGTCAACCTGTAACACCAACTTTTCCATCCTCTGACTCACTGAAACCTAGAGGGAGCTTGGCAATTAGCTTAACCATGAAGAAGAGGAGAACATGGTCCCTCTTCTCCAGTATGCCAGTTATTGAGAAGGAAGCAAGAAGAGCTACATGCAAAAGATACATCTTGGGCTGAGCATCCTTCCCTCTCACTTTTGAGGAAGGCGGTGTGAAATGCAGGGGTGTTCAGTCCCAGCTCTGCTGCTGATGTGTTCTGGGAGAGGAGTTTCTCCATCTTTGCAATAGGTGTAACAACTGGTATCCAGCTTGTCAAAGCCATCCAAGATCCATTGATGAAAAGGATCTATGAGACAGCTGTTATTATTTTACTAATTATGTTCCTCACACTTCCTAAAACAGCAGGTTCATCACAAGGTAGGGAAAAGGATGAACAGTGCCTGGAGCTATTTTAAAGTGTCGCACCATCCAAAAGATAAGAGACCAAATCCTTTATGCTGTGTTAGGATAGAATAAGGAGCAAGTGGGGAGCTTACCTATCTGCCTGGGGAAGCCACTGTGTAGAAAAAAGGAGGGTGAGAAATTAACACAGATTTTCTGTGATTCCTTGGCTTGCTACTCAAGCTAAGTATCACAGCCTTAAATACTTGAAGGAAATACTAAACCTAAACAAAGGAAAGTAAGGTTCAAATGGAATTGTTTGCAAAGAATAGGGAAGAAAAAGAGAAGGAACACAGGCCAGGAGGTACTGGACAAGCCAAGGAAAACATTTTGAGAACACCATGCCACTTAGTGCAGTCAAATGTATTTCAAAAGCAAAGAAATAGTTTTTCAGAAGTTACTGCATAGCCCAGCTGCAGGCAGGAGGTATACTGTTGCCCCTGCTTTGAACCAGACATATCCTCTCCTTCTGCCCAGCATTTTTCACTCACAAATTTCAAAGCACTTGCAGATGTTCAAACTTAGCATGCTTCCGAGATTAACTTTCTAGATTAAGTTTCCTGATAACTCTACTCAATAGAATAGTCTTCAGCTTTTTCCTTCTGCTCACAAAGGTCCTGCAAAAGCTGCTTTGCTATGAAGTACTCATGGCAGCCCACAAGTTCTACTGTTTTCCTCTCCATTGCAAGTGCAGCAGCTCAAATATATTTTATGTTTTATTTTATGTACAACTTGGCACAGACTTGGGTACAGTGACTTCAATAGAAGATCCTTCCTTTCCTGTGCTCTGAAATAGGGCTGGATTAGCCAGAAAGGTAGGAGGGCAGGGCAAGAGGAGAGAAAGCGAGCGCCAAGACAGGCAAGGGAATCCTGGCATTCCTCTCTGAGCCTGTAACCAGATCCTCCCTCCTCTCTTATTCTTGCCACTCATTCTCCATCTGTAGGAATTGCTGAGGAGACAACTAGGCCAGCTCAGTAGGCAACAACTGATTCAGCATTTGTAAATACTCAGCAATTGGCCCAGATCAAGCTCTTGTTGCCAGGAAACTGCCCATCAGGTCTACTCCTTTTTTCTGCTCACTCCTGGTCTTTTCCTGGTCATGTGCACAGACTTCATCCTGAGGGCTGTTTGCTGTCAGCTCTGCAGTGAGGTCCTTCCTTAGCTGAGCGAGGAAACCTTTTCTAGGCAGCTCACAGCAAAAAATGAACAGCAAGCAGGGAACGCTTCCATACACCTGCCAGGGACATCTTCATCTTTGTAGAGCTCAGGTCA
Organism: Gymnorhina tibicen; assembly: GCA_013399875.1. Lineage (NCBI taxonomy): Eukaryota > Metazoa > Chordata > Aves > Passeriformes > Artamidae > Gymnorhina > Gymnorhina tibicen. The sequence continues at coordinate 809,540 of VXAZ01008959.1, read as the reverse complement.
GACCTTCCTGGCTTGGGGGAGTCAAGAAGAAACTGCCAGGTGGAGAGCAGCTCATTTCATTCCATATGAGGATCATGGGGGAATCCACTCATGGCCCAAGGATGCTGGAGAATTGCTCTAAAAACAGTGGCCCATGGCGTAAGCCACCTCCCCTCAGCAGCAGGCCATGAGGGCACTGGTAGTTGTACTAACAAAGACCATTTACCCCATCCTCCTCTTTCTGTTCGCTCTCTCACCACACGCAATGAAAGACGCTTCAGCAGACAGAGCCTCCTCACTGTGCAAGATACCAAGCTGGTGGAAACCATTCCATGAACTATTTTTTTAACACGAAACCCTCAACTTGGCATGACCAAGGAACAGTTGGTATACGCATCTATTTTTAAGACATGGATTAAAAAATACATAAATCAGTGGATTTGTTTAGATGTCTGTTTTCCAGTTAACAAATACTGAAGCTCCAATTTTTGGATTAGAGTTATTTTTCATTTAGAAAGTCAAGTGTGTTGCTAGTAGGCGGGTGAGCATGAAGATGAATGCAACAGTTGTATGCTCCGGGTTTCAGCTGAATTGCTTCCAAGATAGATTTTTTAGATTTTTTTAGATTTTTTTTCCTCTAAGATGGGAAACATCCGAGATAATTTCCCATCCCACATGGATTTCACAATTTCCCATCTCTGGGAACGTAGAGTGCCTAGTACATGGGGCCCTGCAGATATCTACAGATAAAGGCAAGGCAAGGTAGGAATGCTGGAAACTCACAGACAAACGGGGATTGAAATTACATGCTAATTTTTCCACGGCTAATTAATCACTGGAACAAGTTTAGGGAATACAGTGCCCAACCTTCATCCCAATTTTCTTTCATTTTGACAGGACTCAGATGCTTTCTGTGGTTTTAGAAATACTTGCCTTACTGTACGTAACTAATGTTACACTACCAAGACACGCATAATCCAGTGCTCTTGCCCCACAACTGGGCCTCCCTGCATGGGATCTTAAAGAGATTCCTCTTGGCAGTTTGTGTGCACAGGCCAGCACATGCTTCAACAGCTCCTTCAGTGAACCCTGGCTTTACTGAAGTCAATGGCACAACAGACCAGGGCTAGGATTTCACTCCACTGCCTTTAGGTTTCACATGTTTTCAGCAGTTGCATCTCCAAATTATTTTTTCCCTGCACATCTGGAACACAAAGTAGGCCACTGGATTACTGCAACAGAGACCACAGCTGACTTCTCCCAGAGTGTGAACTCCACCACAGAGTTCTGCACTTACTGAGGAGCTTCTTTTCAGAGATACACACAGGAAAATAAATCTAATTATATATTTCCAAATTACAGACAATACAATGCCTTGTCTCTCCATCTTTACCTGATGTAAGCATATCTCTTTATTCCTCTCAACACAGAAACAGAAACCAATACAGTCTTTTTTTTTTTTTTGCTCAAGCCAAATCCAGCAATGGACAAAATATAAAACACTACCTGATGTGCTGTAGGAAACTGCATGGGAATTTGCACACTGAAATTCACACACAGCACTTGGAGAGAGCTTCCCTTTATTTAGGCAGCACAGAAATTACAGTGCTGCTTCTTGTGCTCTTTGAAGTCTCAGGAAAAAAGGAAAAGAAGCAAAGGGATCATTAAAATGCTGTTCTTGATGGATAGTGGCAAGAGGGGACGACAGGAGAGGAAGTCGTCGAGAATACCAAGGTCTTGCTTTCAAAGCCTCCTGCACCTGATGATCAAATTAATAAGTTTGGTGGTTTTGGTGCAGCTCAGCCATCAGAGAACCAAACATGGGAAAGCAGCAAGCTTTATTTTATGTACAACTTGAGAAATGCCAACAGCAGTGGGAAGGGTGTGGAAGAGCAGGTACCAACACAATAGGCAGCAGCTCACAGCAGAGCTGAGGACAAGGAAAGAAGCAGTTTGGTTAGAAGTAAGCAGCCAGCCCAGGCAGGAGGCTTTGGGCTGGACCTGGAGAGAAGTATTTTAAGGTAGAAAAACACATACAACTGCCCAGGGAAATTGCCCTCCACTTCATAGGTTTTAATGTGGACAAATTCCCTGCAGCACATGGGGATTTATGGAAACTTAATATGAAGCCCAAGTCCCACTGACTGTCATTTTGTCTCATGTCCCCACAGAACAAAGATTTCACATTTTATTTCCCTTCTCTCTCCCTGCAGGAATCAAGGCAGCTGATCTAATATGAAGATTCACCTGTGAGAGGTACAAAACAGCCCAGGGAAAAGCCTTCATTTCACCAGCAGGTTCATTCACAGAGATCACGACACAGCACATAAGGGGGCCATTGTTTCTGGAATAAAATCTCCATTTGAGCTCTCTTCTTTGGCCATGATCAATGGGAGGGAATTAAAGTCTCATCCTGGGAAAAAAACCAGCTTGCTAACACTGTGTTGAAAGATCAGGTAATGGAGATACAGAGCAAGCGTGGGCACCCACATAATCCCTTGGTGAGCTTGGGAATGCTGAAGGCAAAAGCTCCTGGTGAAAAAAGCTCCCCAAACACAGGCACATCCCTTATCATATCCTATGAGAGACAACCAAGTCAAGGGCTAGGAGTCCTAACAGGAGATGTTGGTATTTCACAGTCCTTTGATCCAGATTTCAGCTCCCCACAGCTCCTCCCAGTGCAGGGGCATTTAAATTCCACGAGTGCTTACACAGCTGTTCAGCCTCTGCATTTTTTGTCCCCCAGATGCACAGAGCCAACCCCAATAATTTTGAGCCTTCTGTCCTACATAGCCCTGGGGTATTCTGAGAGCAGTTACCTCTCACCCATCCTCCAGGCACCTTCCCATCTTCAAACAGGCATGTCAGTGGAAACCCACTGCTCTCACCACTCAGTGACAATGGGCAAGGGCTTTTTCTGCCACCTGCCAAAGGATGGATTTCCACCCTCCAAAGTTCATCAGACTAAATACCCACAGAGAACCAACTCTAATTCCACCATAGCCATGGCATCATAATGACCACCTTCCTCTCCCTCTCTGTTTCAGTCTGATGCTTTGAAACATCAACAAGAAAAGGAGTTTTTTACCTAGTAGTTATTGGTTCAAGAAGCAATGTCTATTGCTTGGGCAACTAAGTCTGGAGCATCACTGTCAGCCTCTGGGCAGACACCCATCACACTTGCCTTCATCTTCTCCCAGGCCCAAATCTCGTGTGTATTTTACTATTCAAAGCAAACAGGAGATTAAAAGCGATTTGCTGCCCTCTCCCGAGCAAGCCCCAGTGACAGTACTGTAGTGGCTCTGGAGACAGACTTTCCTTCAGTGAGCACAGCTGCTCCCCTGCAAAAGGAATGGTGCTGATGTGGCACCAAACAGCTGTGATGGGGCAGGTTAGAAGTGATCATCAGCTGTGACAGACAAGGACGGCAGATCCTACCCAGCCTGAACTATTTGGTATCCACAGAGGGCATTCCTGGCATTTAGGTTTCGTATCTCTCAGGTTAATCTTCCTCTGTGGAAATACAAAGAAATATCTCCCAGCATATTTTGTTCTCAATAGTCACAAACATTTCAGAGCAGAAGCAGACTATGAGATATATAAAGAAATAGAAAACAATTTCTTGTAGATTTAAGAGGGTAATTTGAAAAGGTTTTTTTGGACTAAACCCACTTAAGTCTTTTATGTCCTCTAGTAGTGCTCTATCCTGTCCTTCCAGGGAGCATGTAAGTTTACCTAGACAAACAGTATGTAAACATACACTATCTTCAGAACAGAACTTAACCCTGCAACCTGCTGCTTTCAAGGCACTTCACAAGATAACTAATCTTTTGCAGAAACTTGTTAAATTAAACTGTGCTCTCCATTAAAGCCCTCCAAAATTAGGCCTATGAACCTGAGGAAGCCTCTGTTTTCATATGCAAACATACACATAAAAAAAGTAAAAGCCACTTCTAAACATTTCTAAAATATTTGTTTTCCCATGTACCCTAGGACAGATAAGATGTCCCATGATGTAGAGTCAACACTGCTTTTCTTGGCACTCTCTCTGGGATGCCCTTCATGCTTTAGTCCTGAAGGGAAATGAGGGGTTTGGAGAAGGCCAGGTAGCTTCATATTCATGACCATGAAAAATGTCTCTTACAATTTGTAAACAATGCAACAAATCCCAGATCAGGCTGCCACCAAGGCATCCACTGAAAGTTCTCACTTGGGCACACGCACAGCACACAGCTCTGACTACATGAGAGAGGGATGTGCCATACTTCTCCAGCACTTTCCTCCATACTATTTCCAAGCACTGCCTAATCTTCAAGTGCTGCATGGAATTGGCCTGTCCCAGTGACCAAGGCCTGCTGGGGGTGATAATGAGTTGTTGCCTGTGTGTACAGATGTGATATTTTCATCGCACACCTGAGGGTGCAGAACCTCTGAAAGTGGAAGTAAAAGAACAGGGGCAGGTTCCCAAGGGTCACATGGACCCAGGCAATCTGTAAACAAGGGCCTGCAGCAATCTGAAGCAAAACAGAACCACTATCACCATATGGTGCAAGGACTGAAAAATGTGTTCTCTCTGGGATTATGGGTTAAAATTCTCTAGGCTCTAAAATCAGCTTGCTTTGCTTTCAAGCCTTCTTTTTCTCTACAAAACGTGCAGAAGTCACCATGAAGATAACTGAGAAACAACACATTTGGAAGAAGAAAGAAGCAGTTTGCCTTCCCCAATGTCATCTACCAGCCATTTGGTCCTTCACTTAGAAAGTGCCGACCTGCTTTTTCAGGTTTGGAGCTCTGAATCGGGGAGGCTGCAAACACCTTGGTCTGGTCTCCCAGGCTTCTTTAACCTGGTCACTTTCAGAGAAAGGAACTGCTTGGAAGTATCTGAACTTTTGGCAATGCAGTAGCCTGTCCAGCAGGCCTGGCAGCCCAACCCTGCATGCCATGGGTTTGGATTGGCCTTGATACTAGAAAATTATTTGCAAAGCAGCTTAATAGCTTGTGTTTATCTTTGCCATGGTTCACCGCTACTTCCTCTTTGAAGCATCTGTGCATTCTTGGACAGTGTCTCCCTTCAGAAAGAACGCCAGTTCTCCCTTCAACAACATCCCAGCAGATCCCGCACTGGGTAGTTATTGTGGTGGCCAACAGCTGGCCCGAAGGCCTCACAGTTATAAGTGATACCCGTTTTATAACTGAAAGGTAACTAATTATATAAGTACCTGGATTATACAACTTGACCAGTGCGGACTGCTGGAGAGAAGGCCTAGGCCGTTGAGGAAGCGAGCAGCCATTGGCTGATTGGCCAGGTGGGAACTGGCTCGGCCAATAGGGATTGACCATGCAGACCCTCAGCTCTATATAAGGGGCAGAAGACTAAATAAAAGTTGGCTGTTGTGCATGAACCCGGTGTCTTGTCACTTGTCCATCTCCGAAACTGCGACAGGTAGTGAAGCAGGAAAGCATCCGTGACATGCAGATTCCTGAGCCAGGAGAAGGCAAGATATGCAGGCTCTAGATTTATGGATTAGACATGCTGCCATGGCACACAAATCACTCTGCACTCAGTGCAATTCATTATCACAGTGCCATGGCTGGTCACATTTTTCACAGGTGCAAATAATGCCAAAAAGGCTTTTTAACTTTCATGTGCCAAGACTTAATGATACAGAGTCAGGAGCCCTCCTGCCTGCCCAGGGAAGCAAAACTAAAGTCAGCAGTTTTTCTGTCTCTCTGGGCACATTGAGCCCTGAAGGTTTTCCAGCACCCCACAGCAGTGTTAACAGACTAAGCAGTCACAGGGCTGGGATTGTGCCTGCTCCCAGCACCTCCCTGCTCCTATCCTCCCCTCCCTGCTCCCAGCATCTCCCAGCAACTGAACCTGTGCCTGTGGCACTGTCAGTACTGCCCACCTGCACCAGCAACATCCTCTAATCCAGGTAAGCTCAGCTAAAAATTTTCAGGCAAACCTGGGGATTCATTCTGTCATGCCAGCACACTCTGCAAAAGTCTTGGGCAAGCAAAGGGTCTTTTACATCTCTTGCATGTATCAGTAAAGAAAAACAGCAGGCATAAAATGCTAAAATAACAGTATAATTGACCAACAGGAGTGAGAAGGAAGGGGTGAAGGGATGACAGTGGTTTGTGCTACTTCCTTACACAGCTGCATCTTGATTCTGGAGAAAGGACAGTGGAGAGGAACAAGTCAGAAAATGGGCTTAGTATTCCTGTGTTTATTTCTCTTAGTTCCTCAGGGGTAAAAAATAATTTAAAAATACAACAGTACTTAAAAATCATATTTGAGAGCATTTGAGGCCTCATGGAGCGTCAATTTGGACCTCTCCACAGAGGAGGCACCTCGGTGGACCTGTGCTCTTCCTTGGAGGTCATGATCATAGTGATACTGCAGGGGATACTGGTGCAAGAGGTGCATTGGGTGAAGTCCACCACGGTGCAATCCCCAGAACAAAAAATAAATCTGAGTTGGACCCCCATTTCCTTGGGTGCCTTACTGCCACGTCCAGTCAGGCCAATGCCACAGAGGTTAGTCCTGGAGGGACACGGGGCACAGCAAGGAAATGGCAGAAGGAGACCCCCAAGTCGGAGCCCCATGTCACTCACCTCAGTCAAGCTGGCCCCGGCACACACGGCATGGGGAAAGTCCTTCTCAGCCATCGGCCCCGCCCGCGCGCTGCCCGTGAAGGGACCCACAGGGCTCCATCTTCCCGCCTCAGCTCCATCCGCACCGCCGCCCCCGAGCACCTGGGGCTTTTCACTGCAACACCTGGTGCGTTTGGGGCTAGCGCGGCCTCCTGGGCTGAGCTGAGCCGAGGTGAAGCAGCGTGGGGCAGAGAAGCCGCAGGACTCCCTTTTTCCCCTCAGGCGGCCCCGGAGCGCCCGGACCGGCTCCTTCAGCTCCTTCCCCCCTCACGGGCTCCCTCAGCGGCCTCGGGCAGCGGCCATCGGGCCGCTAGGGGGCGCTCGGCGGCCACGGGGCAGCGCCGCCTGGCGGTGCTCGGTCCCTGCCCCGCGTCCCGTCACTGCCCTCTCCTGTCCCGTGTCCCACCACTGTCCCCTCCTGTTCGGTCACTGCCCTCTCCTGTCCCGTGTCCCACCACTGTCCCCTCCTGTTCAGTCACTGCCCTCTCCTGTCCCGTGTCCCACCACTGTCCCCTCCTGTTCAGTCCCTGCCCTCTCCTGTCCCGTGTCCCACCACTGTCCCCTCCTGTTCAGTCCCTGCCCTCACCTGTCCCGTGTCCCACCACTGTCCCCACCTGTTCGCTCACTGCCCCTTCCTGTCCCGTGTCCCATCCCCTGCCCCCACCTGTTTGGTCACTGTCCCAACCTACCCCATCCCCTGCCACCAGCTGCACCATCACCACCACTGCCCACAGCCCCCAGGCACAGAGCTCTTCTCGCAGCCAAGCTCCATTCATGTGTGAGCTGAGTGGGAAATGGACCCCTCATGACTTGGGTTTGGGGGCTGAGGGGCACTGGTGGTTCACCTGCCAGTCACCCCACAGCCCTGCTGGCCCCAACAAATGCCCTCTCCATTCCAGCTGCATCACAAAACAATAAGCAGCCACTCAGTGGCTTTAGAAGAAACTCCCCGTTTCTCCTAGCCCATGGTGGAAGCCAGCAGCTGCCAAAGTTTAACCCTACGGTGCACTCCAGTAATGTCACTGCCTGCCCTCTGGATTTGTTTTTCTTGGCACAAAGTCTGAGGGTGAGGAACTCCAGGGAGCACAACATCATGCAAGATACCCAGTGTAGAATATGAAAAAAAAGCCATTTAGATCATCATGCATCATTATTTTATTTCAATTTAGCTTAATTTCAAAAATAATTAAGGAACACCATACACAGCAGTAGGCACAAGTGGGATTTGCAGTTTGAGTCTCTAAAGACCAGACCTCTCATGCCAGGTGCCATACAGGCACAGTCAAACAATTCTTGGCTTCAGGATGAATTTTTCATCAAGATTCAGGGCCCCAGTCTCACTCACTTGAAGTCAGTATTAAAACTACAAGTAGATTAAAAGAAATGCAGATAAGGTAAAATGAGTGAACTTCTGGACATCCCCTCCCTCCCCCAGAAGAACATTGGAAAAGATGCATCAAGCAAGAAGATATTTCCTTTCCCTTTTACTTGGGAAACCAAGGCAGGAGAATACTAAAACACCAGTCCAAAGCTCTTAATGCGGTCTGTGGTAGCAGAAGGAAACTATTTCTCCATCGTTCTAGCTCAGAACTTGAACAGTTCACTGCCCACCTCTGTCCTCACCTGACCCAGAACAATCAGAAGCATCCTGGGAAATATGGCTGGAATACTCTAGGAGGGGAGGGATCGAGCGCTGGAGCCCCTCTGAGCTTATGAGCTGTTTGAGTCAGTTCTGGTTGCTGTAGTTTATGATTTCCTTAGTCTACCAAACCAGAACCACTTCCAGTTCAGACAAGCAGTCAAGATCATGCTAAAGAATTTAAAGCATTGAAAAAACCACAAGATTGATTCTTTAGGAACACAGTAAGTGTCTGATCAGTTCAAGTCCTGCTTCAGACTGCAGTCAGGATTAGATGATGTACTGAATTGTCCCCTCTGGATATCACAAACTACCTTGGCACAGCATTCCCCAAAGGAAGGAGGGTCTTCTGTCTTGTGATGTTAATCATTGTTGTAGGGGTTTATTGAAGAAGATGCCCAAGGGTCTGCCTGCTGGTCTAGTTCTCGGGTGGTGCTCCGGGCTTCAGCAGTCATTTTCCGAAATTTCTGCAGGTAGACAATGATGAAGATAACCAAGATACCCTGGAGGAAAAGGAGGATGAAGAGAGAGACCTGAGAGAGGAGAGCCAGGCTGCAGTACCAGTGCTGGCACGTGGAGACAATCTCATCTTCTGTCAGGTAGGCGATGATCCGGCCCTCCAGGTGCGCCGGGGAGCTGCATCTCACATCCCTGTACAGGCTCCGGTTCTGCTGCCACTGGAGCCAGGAGCGCAAGTAGAGGATGTCACAGGTGCATTCCCAAGGGTTGCCCTGCAGGTAGACCACCTGGAGGCTTCTCAGGTTGTCAAAGAGCCCATTGGGAATAGAGGTGAGCCTGTTGGAACCGAGGTGGATGATTTCAGCCGAAGGACGGAAAGCGGCAGGCAGGTTTTCCACAGTCAGGTCTTTGGACGAGCAGTCAGTGATGTTGGTGGTGCATTTGCACGGCGCAGGGCATATGGGTGTCACGAGTGGGAGGAAGCCAAGGAAGGACAAGAGAATTCCACTGTTCATTTTCACCTGCAAACACTTCCCTGGTGAGACTGGACGAGGTGGAGACCAGACAAGCAGACACCACGCACTCTAGGACTGACACCACAGCCAAGGTCTTCTGTTGTTTTGTTCTGAGGATGAGTTTCTCAAGTTGGGTGAATTTGGTGTCCTTCACTGGAGACACAAGAGCTCTGAAAAGAACAGAGTTGAAAGAGAGCTAATTTCTTGGTCTCTCACTATAGGAGAAGGAATTTTCATGGTCTTCCAACCCTGGATTTGAGGAGGGATATGAATACATGGCTACTGGAAGGCTTAGCTGCAGCCATCAAATACATTTTCACCAGTCCTCAGAAGTGTACAAGAGCTGCTTGTGTTTTCAGCATTACTGGAGTGCATTACCAGGGTAGCCAAGAAAACTTGTGTCAAGGAATCAAAAACTAGAAAATGAAATTGCTCATGCCTTATCATAGCTCTGGATTACATCTGTAAGCAAAGCTTTTGTTCATGCAAACTGCAAGGGGAGATTCAGAAATAAATTTACTGTTACCACGAATCAAAAATAGCCTTTCCAATCTTGAAAAGAAGTGGTAAACAGTCTTTGGCTGCAGAGAGGGTGCTGACCACTGAGGATGGAGGCCAGTGGAGTTTTTCATGCTAGACCGTGCTCCAGCAGGTGAATAATCACATGTGCTGGGAGACATGGTCAACAAGCCTTTTTTATGTAACAGTCTTGTGCCACTGCTGAACACAAGCTGCTGTAACTTCTCCAGGAGAACAACTACACATACCCGCAACAAGGCAGCATTTTTTTGTGCTTAACAAATTGTCAATCAATTAAAAATTTAAAAAAGAGTAGAAGGTAGCATTGTTGACTTACCAGAGTAGTTCAATCCTTGCTTTCTTGCTGGCTTTACAACATAAGAGAAAGGTCTCAAGGCAGTCCAGCCAGTGCAAAAGTGTGTGCATAGCTGCACACACTGCTGTTCCAGGATAATCCTCTTGCAGCTGGCTGGCAAGATAAGGGTGAGGCTCATCCCAGGGACACCTCCCACATGAGGCCTTCCTGCAAGTCTGCTGCATGTCACCGGAAGCTGAGGCTTCATTGAGCAAGTCTTCCAAGAAATGGGAGCTGACACTGCTCACAAGAACACGTTTGCTGGGAGAGATGCTGCCAGTACTGGTAACTGTGCTTCTGGGCCCACAGGCTCAGCCCAACAGAAAGGTCACCATGTCTCAATTGCATAACTCAAAATGCACTTCAGACTGGAAGGTGATGCTACTGGTTTGTACCATACTCCCTGAGCACTGTGACCTTTGGGTTCCCATCCCATCAGGAAAAGTTGGCAGAGTGGTGACACCTAGCGCTTTCTGGGTGCTGACCCTCAGGTTTCCCTTGAAGCAGTGACACAAATCTACTCCTACTTATTACTGAAAGATCTGCTAATAGAAATGGTCTTCCAGTCCGTCCACCTTTCCAGAGAAAGATTGTTCAGACACTTGCATCCTCTCATGATTGTTACAGGGGTAAAATATAACTCTTGGTGTTTCACTGTCTACATCAAAATAAAACTAGCTGGATTCACAGGAAGGCCAAGAGATGGGGAAAGACAGTGCTCTGAGGAGCTGCTCTTCAGGCAGCCACAGGAGCTCGCAGCTCTCGACAAGTGCAGTTACTGAGAAAGACTGACCACATGCTTTATTCAGAAGCTGCATTTCACAAATACTTGAACAGGGAAGTCCAAGGGTCAAAACTACATTCAGGCAGAACCATGTCTTCTCATGGCCATCACATCTTCAGGCTTCTCTGCCATCAGCCTGACCAGGCATACGTACACTCCTTAGCTTAAGGCCACCAGAATTAAGTTGTCAAACTGTTGCCCCATTGAACTCAACTCTGTCCTCGTACTGTGGACATCCTAGAGAACAGAAATGATGAATGCCCTGAATGTGCTCATGTTAAGAGAATTAAGGGTGTAAAAAATGGCAGAACGTGGCTCTAACCAAGGGAAATTTTTTATGCTCTAAAGAAAACAATTAAACTTTAAATTTCTACAAAATTGGAGCAGATCATTCCAGTTGTTTCACTGTGGTGGCCAGGCAGAGTGGGAAAGAGATCTTAGGCTAACAAACTAACCCAGTTTTTCCTGCAGGGCCTGCTTTCCACTTGGGAACAGCTCGACTACCACAGGGTAAGTTTGCTCAGCAAACTTACCTCATCTCATGCATTTGGTGCTATGTTTATTCACAGGCAGGTGTTCAGGCCAGGTGTGGCATGGAGCTGATCTAGAGCCAGACCCATTGTGGCTCTGCATGCAGCACAGACTTGGCAGTGCTCTCCTGGATACTTACAAACTGGATTTCCTGGGACAGGATCTTGCCCAGCTGACCACTGATGATTTAGACACCACTCCTAGGGGAAGCTTGAATATAGAAGAACCTTCAAGATCATCCTGCTAGCTTCTAGAATAAACAGGCCAGAAATCCCATGCAGGAAGCCTGCCTGAAGTCTGCTCTGACTGAATTAGATAAAAGGAGAAACAGGGTCAGTTTTGCTCTCTCCTGCCCATAATGTATCACAAATGCTGCTCAAGGGGGCTGAAAATTAAACAGAAAGAGATTGGATTTTTGAATGTATTTATTTCACTGATCAATTCAGGTAGTAAACATTAATAATAATAACAATAATCATTTAATAAAATGGATATGTTTTAAAATGTTTTGTTTTCTTTGTTCACAATGACAAAATGTTCAAACAGAAATTTACAAAAAAAATATAATTATAATAACCCAACAGATGGACAGGAAACAAAGAGCCTAGGAATGGAGCAGGAGGTGAGGAAGGTGCATGGCAGGAGCAAGCCAGCATTAAAGCACAGCGGAGTTTGTGAGGAAGAGCAGGGAATGCCATCGCAGAGCACGAGGAGTGGGACCCTCTCCTTTGAGCGGAGGCATGCAAGGAGGCAGCAAGGACTGCACAGGCAGGACCAGCACAGCAGCGGCACACAAGGAGTTCATGCCATGGATCCATCCTGTCAGGCATAGGGGCCAAGATGTACTGACAGCCCCAGCTGCAGCCTGGGATAGCTGTGGAGTGGGACACCATCCCTGCAGCCACTCACTCAGCAGGGCAAAGCTTGGCAGAGGCATGGGAATGTGCTGGGGGGTGCAGGAATCGCGTGTGGAGGGTTGCGTGAGGGGAGGTGTTAAATTACTTTCTTATCCACACTTCTCACTGCCAGAGCCACGGGGCCAAGCTCCATGTGTTCAGGAGTCTCTTTTCCACTTACTGTGAGAATTGATGCCACAGTACAACACACTCCTTAAATAAACAGATGCCACTTTCCAGGCCAGAATCTGAACCCCTGGTGTCCCCCAAAATCAGTCTCTAATCCCTTTCTAAGCAGTCCCCAAACTCTGGCACTCTGGGCAGGGAACCTCCTACCACAGAGATGATTTCAGTGGTACCACCACCCCTCTGTAGAAGCCATCTCTGGTGCCTCACTCCTGTGTGTTTTTTCCTAAATGCAACTTGAACCATCTTTGCCAGCTGGTAGCCAAAGGCTTCAGCTCTCTGTAGAGGACAGGCTTGTGACTCTTGACTTGATGTAGGAGCCACGTGCACTGAGCTGATGGAGACTTCCACACGTGGAGGGATGGGCAGATCCACCCTCAGCAACCCTGCCTGCCTGTGACCAGTGTACCCTGTGCTCTCATCAGCACACAGCACCTCTGTGCACAGCCCAGCATGAAAGCTGTCAGTTGCTCTATGTCCATGCTAAAGGGAAAAAGTCTCCTTTATCTTCTAGGAATGAATGTTTGAAGGAGGAAAATCTCCAAGTGGACAGGGCTCATTTGCAACAGAACATCCTCCTCACCAAGATTAGTGTAAGAAAAGAGGGGACAGGTACTTCAAGATGTTTCCTGTTATGCTAGCACAGACAAAGCTGAGAACTCAGCTGTCCATCTTTTTGGAAAACCTGGAGGAAGCTCCTGTTTCAGGCTACTCCACTGCTCAAGTAAGCACATCATGCAAAGAAAGGTTATACTTCCTCTCAGGTGCCTTGGTCCTTCATGTTATTGAAGTCAAGCTGAATCCTTCTGCTCTCCTAGGATGGCACTGCCACTTATGAGCCCAAAATAGGGGAGTGTGAAAAAAAAAAAAAAAAGCCAAACATCGTTGAACACTGCTCTTGCCCAGGTTGCACAGTTCTGTCAAAGGGCTTCCATCCTTACTTTGCCCTTCCACATGGTGCCAGGGTCTCTCCCCTGCCCCTACAGCCCATGCTGTGGCTAAGCAGAGGCTCTGTACAGTGAATAACTGGAACCAGCCAACCTACTCACCACCTGGACAAACCCTGACCGGGACTCTAAAGCCCCATGGAGGAATCAGACAAATGCAGTGCCTAGTAACAGAATCTAGGGCCTGGCTATTCCTGGCCAATACTGTGCTTCCTACCCAAGGAGATCTGCTAGGGAGAGCCAGAGATGGAGGAGCAGATACAAAAGGGGAAAGGGGACAGAGGAATCAGCCAAGGAGCAGAAGGGCCCAGCCCATGGCTGCACTCCCTGGAGTCAGAGGGAAGAGCCAAGTGTCTCTCCCTCCAACAGCCCTGACTCCTGTGAGCGTGGCAGTGTTGCTGGCAAGCCCTGCCCTGTCAGGCACATCACACTCCAGGGCTCTGCTCTGGCTGGACTCAAGTTAAAAATACTGCAGGAAGCAAGAACAGGACAGGAGCTGCTGCCCAAAGAGTGCTTTTATCTCTGCCCAGCAGACCCAGCAGCCTTCCCAGCACTAGGACAGGAAGAGCCAAGGAATAAGGAGGGGGAGAAGGGCTGAGTGCCTGGGGGAAGGGCAGGGGAGCAAGAGCCAAGCCTGCTGGGCTGTGCTCAGCCCCACGCAGTGACAGTCCTGCACCTGCCAGGCTGACCCAACACCTGCCCACACAGGCTGCCTGCAGATCTCAGGTACAGGCCTACAAAAACAGCCCCTGTGCCCAGGAGAAGCCTGGAGCCAGCAATGTGCTCATGGGACTGCAAAGCCTGGGGGTAGGGGACAGGTCTGAGTTTGGGGTTGGATTTCAGCCCTAGGGTTCCTACCCCCTCCAAAGCAGTCTTGGCCAAGCACTCTGAATGCCACAGTGCTTTTCAGAGCAGACACTGAAGACACACTGCAGCTGATGACCAGAGCTAAACCATGAAACACCCTCACCCAGCTGCTGCAGGGCCTTGGGGTTCCTCTACCAACGCCTCCAGCCTGCTGTGGAAGGAAACCATGGCAGGGAAGGTGCTCACTCCCATCACCTCCTTGCAGGCAATAGTCAACAACTCAGCCTCTGCCAGAAAGACATAACTGAGAGTAGTTTTCTTCTAACCAACCCCGAGGCACTCAGTCTCTTGCTGCTCAGTGCAAACATCCTGGAGTTTTCTTGATAGGAAGAACAAAACCAACCAACTAAACAAAAAACCTATAAAAACCTGGACAGGATACCAGGCAATCATCAGGACTCCTGAGCAGGTCAGTGCACAGAGAAACCCCCAGCCCCAGGTCTCTGGGCCAGCACTGTCCCCAGGCTGAGAAGCCCAAGCAGCACAGGTCAAACTCACAGGAGGGTATGGCTGCCTTTACAATGCTTGTGCTGGCCCCAGACAAGAGGAACAGGGACAGGGGCACAGCACCTCAGTTGGGAGTAAACACTTACGTGCATTGACACAGATACTCCTTAAGTTTGTACACCAGAGAAACCAGGACTTTAAATACTAGAGCATTCCCAAACAAGAGATTAGTACATAGGAAAGGGGGATCTTTTTCTTTTCTTTTTTTTTAGGATGCCTTAGAGACTTCCCAGGCTAGTTTCTTAAAAAAAAAAAAAAAAAAAAAAAAAAAAGGAAAAAAAAAAAAGAAATTAAAGAATAATTATTAAAAAAGAAATACACATCAGTAAACTGTTAAGTGAACAGCCTTCTCCACAATCCAGCTGGTCGGAAAGCCAGCACTGCTGCTAATAAATTAGAGGGTGCGGGTGCAGCTCTTGCCCACAAGTCTCTATACAACAGGAAACCTTTTCTAAATGTTCACAGCTCTTGCCAGGTCTCAGATGGTCACTGGGGGATTCCCTCTGCCCTCCGGGTACCTGCCTCTCACTGATCCTGCATCTGCTGCTGCATCTTCTGCAGCATCTCTTGCATCCGCCGTAACTGCAGGAGACACAGAAGAGAGAGTCAGAATGGGACCAGTGGATGCACACTGGGGCAGCCCCTTAGATCTGACAACAGGATCCCTCAGGGAGTATTAACTCCTGCCTGAACACAGAAGCACCTGTGTCTGGGGTGGAATGGAGCTATGTTTCCCTGACAGAGGAAGCCACAGCTTTCACACCCTGTCCTCCACCCCAGGAGCCCACAATGGTGGGACACAGGAGTGGGAAGCCTCAGGACCACCTCTATGGGACAACCCTGGAGAAACTCCTTGGATTCTAGCTCCAACACCCATTTCCACCTGTGCCTCCTGGTACTCACCTCCTCATCCTTCATCTTGATCAGCTTCTCTGTCTCAGTGTCCGGTGTTGGGAGAGGCAGGATAGGAATGGGGCTTTCTATCCTGTTGTCCTGAGTCAGCTTGCTAGAGAGATGGAGAGAGGGGGAAGAGCAGTCAGTCATGGTTCAGGATGGCTGGCTTTGGTGTCACCACCCAGTGACTGCCACTCCCCATGGCAGACCCACCAGCAATGCAGCATCACACACCCAACCAGATGGAGGGGCCGTGAGACAATCCAGTCCAGAGCTGTGGCCTGCACTTGGATGGAGAATGAGACCTCCTGTTCAGGAGGTGGGAGGCATGAGACAGGCACAGCACAGCAGCATTGCTCTGAGGGCTGGGGTGCCCATGACTGCAGGTAGGGGACACAGGAAGGAGGTGATTTTCTTCCAAAAGACAGGAGCTCTTGGTACACGAGGAGGGAATGTTAGTAGCCAAAGAAGTCGGGGCTGAAATTGGAACTTCAAAATGCCACTTGCAGGTGTTCACCACTTGGAGTCACCATTGGCTCATTAGTGAGACAATTCCAGCCTTGGAGCTTAGGATCGCCTACCAACATGACTCCAGAAATGGCCCTGTGCTGGTTTTATGAAACTTGTTCACTGGCAAGGAACTAATCATGGCGTGAGAAACGGTACCAAACTGAAGCTTTCTCTAAGCTTAGCAACCACTTTTTCACTGTGCTCTTCTTTTAATAGACACACAACCTACCTAAATAGCAGCTGTGACACTGCTCACCCAGCTCTAGCATTTAACATAGTTATTTTGGGACTCCATATACTTGCTGCTGAAAAAAACAGGCTTGGTCTGCTATGCAAAAGTACTTGGATACACTGTGTGTCAGGAGAATGTGCCAACCTGCACGTCAGCACACATGCAGGACTGCTCCTTGCTGAAGCACAGCCATTCTGCTCTGCAACGTGGCAGCACAGAGCTACCCAGCCAGGGCTGGCAGGAAGTGAAGGGAATGGTTCACAACAGAGGAGCCAAGACCTACTTAAACCCAAATTTTTTCACCAGTATCTCAGTCATGGAAGGGAGAAGGAAAAATAGAGGTCTCAAATGAGAAGCCTGTGAGTGTTCTCTCTTCTGTTTTCTGATCATTCTGACTAAAACCACAGCGCATCAAATGCAAAGGGAAGACAATACAGAGAAATCTTTGGAGATGTGTTGTCTTAGTAATTGCCTGGGCCCTGTGAGAAACAGCAGCATCCCAAGGGTCATGTTGTTATTTAGACATAACTGCAGACCACAGAATGAGGAACTCTTCAGCAATGCACACAGCTATCACTCACCAGAGAGATGGTTTATCCCATTTTATTAGGCTGGATGTATTTCATCCACTGCTAGAAACAGTTCTTCAAAAGAATCTCTGGGCCTAATTCTCTATATCTGCATGGGGAGTCCTCAGACTGGAATGTGGATTCTCAGAAGCATTCCCACCTTGGGTTCAGGCTGTGGGAAACATGCTTGGATTTGCTATTTTAGTTCCCAGTGCCATTCCTGAGGCTGCAGCCCAGCAGGTCCCCAGCAGATCCAAAGCCTCCTGACCACTGAGCTGTTGTGAGAGCAACCCCAGCTCCACGGAGGGTGGCAGACCCCTCCCACCAGAGGTGGGGACCCACCTGGTCATTTGCTGGATGCACTGAGCTCGATAGTTCTCATAGTGGACATCGCAAGTGACGTCCTTCAGGTCGTGCATGTGTGTCCGGATCAGCATGTTCCGCAGCTTCACGAAGTCACAGTGAGCCTGGTTTTCCACTGTGGAAGCAACAGCGGGAGAGTGCTTGGATATCACACCTCACCACACCTCTCCAGGGAGCCCCTTCTCAGCTCCTGGACACCCACTGGACCAAAACCCTACTCTGGGGCTCCTTCCTTATCCTCCCCTGCCACTGCCCTGGCGCAGGCCTTGATGGTGCTCTGCACTTCTCAACACTGAGGCCAGGCTGCTGAAAGCACCGTGTTCCCAGGACTTTTTCTGAGTAAAAGGATTAATTAAACATGTACAGCAGAGCCCCGAGAGAGGATCCCACGTACATGGGATGTCACTGTTATAACCACAGTGAGCACAGCTGGTGCTGGAGGTAAATTGCTTGTCTCATCAGAATTTAGGACTTATCAAAAGGCCCCTGTAGACAAAATCAGCCCCTGAGGGGCAAAGCCAAGAGCAGGCAATGGAGAGCTGAAAGAGCTGCTGTTACCATGGGGAGCCTGGCTCCAGACAGCGCTGTGGGAAGCACTGTGCTGCCGTGATGATCTCCATTTGCCTCTCTGCAGGGCTGGGGAAAACCAGCTGTATCAGGCACAGGGGTTCACAAAGTTGATCCTACTGCCAAATGCCAGCATCCCGACAGGCACAGCCCCCTCTGGAGCCATTGAGGGAGCAGACCCAACAGCTGGGCAGCCCAAGCAGCCAGCACAAGCCCGAAAGTGCAAACACAAGCTTTTGGGATCTAAAGCTGCAAGGTCTTAAAGCAACAAACCAGCAAGGGCAAATCAGCAACAGCCATTCTAGCGTAATTCTGCCTAAGGGCTTTATGAAATTTCTCCCTTTAGAAAGGAAGAAAGTTGGAGACAAACACTGTGCATCAGCACAGCCTCCAGCCCAGCAATTCCAGCGTTTACAGGAGCAGCAGCAGAGGAGGGAGTGCACGAGGGTTTATGATTGTTTGGCTGAGGGCAACAGCTTCTCCCCAGAAAATAAATGGGCAATGCCCAGCCTCCCCCGCTAAATAAGAAGCCATGTCCTAGTGCACATTAAAGCTCAGGCACTCTTCCATTCACACTGGAGCCTCTCTTCCTCAGTCTGCAGTGGGAGGGTTCTTGATATACTCCCAGTAACAGACCTCCTGAACCAGTCTCGGTGCCTCTGCCTCTACCCTATCTTGTCCCCTGCCATGTGCCAAAGGTGGCACAGACAGTCCCAGCTCTCCCCTGCCATCCCTGTTGGAACTGCCTGTCTGTCCTTGCCCCATCCCTGCCTGCCCCTCCTCACAGCGCTCCCAGGCTCCGTGCTTACCTTCCACAATGCCCCAGGGGTAGAGCCGTCCACGGACCCGCTGGCCTTTCGCCTCCACCACCGTGTTACTGCCGATGACGGCAAAGGGAGCGCTCTCCTGGAACGAGAGGCACCGCTGAGCCCAGCTCAGCCCGGGCTGCCCACGGATCCCTTCTCCGGGGGCCAAGCTCAGGCGTAGCGGAACAGCAGGAGGAAGGTGCTGGTGGGAAAGGCACAGGGACATCCACACATGCACAGAGCGGGGCACCACAACCCAGCTGCAGAGAACAGCCTTAAGGCACTGGGATCTACAGGCAGCCTAGTTCCCAGCCTGACCTCAGCTGTCCTGAGGGAAGCTGTCTCTGCAGGTGCCTGCATCCCTTCATTAAGGGGAAGCTCTACAAGGAAGCCAGAGCAAAGAGGCTGGGACACCAAGCAACTGGGACAGTATAGGCCAAGAGCAGGAATGTACAGGATGTGTGCTCCACTCTGCTCAGAAGGGAGTCCAAGCCCATTGCTCCCCTCTGACAGAAGAAACAAGGCCATACTGCACACACACACAGGCTTGGGAGGTGGTCAGGACTGGGCTACTGGGGCCTCCAGATATGCCCGTATGATCATGTTGTGTCCCCCAATGCAACTAATGTCCCATAGTGCTGCCTAATCACTCACAAATCTCTCCTCCTTGCTGATGGCATCACCCAGA
This sequence comes from Gymnorhina tibicen, assembly GCA_013399875.1. Classification (NCBI taxonomy): domain Eukaryota; kingdom Metazoa; phylum Chordata; class Aves; order Passeriformes; family Artamidae; genus Gymnorhina; species Gymnorhina tibicen. Next base: position 790,070 of record VXAZ01008959.1, on the reverse strand, counting down.
AAGAGATGCTCAGGACTGCTATACAACCCAGCTTTCATCTTAAACACACAAGCTGGGGCAGATGGAAGAAAGACTGACACTGCCTGGAGGGAGAGCAGAAGGGCCACGTGTTCATGCCACACTTGACTTCATGGCACCAGCAAGGACATCAGCACCTTCTCCAGGCCATCTACCACACGAGCCAAGGCTGTTCCCTGGGTAGCAGTAGCACAGGCCTTCAGCACAAGCAGGGCAGCTCTGGCTCCTTCTGGACTGACCCACATACCCATGAGCCTGACTTTGCAGACCCTGCTGAGCAGATTCCATACCTTCAGCTCTCTGTCTTGCTGCTTGAACTCCTCATCTTCATCAGAGTCACACTCAGGAAACTGGTACACTTTAATGCCAAATTTGTCGATCTCTTCCCGGATCTGTGTCCATGCAAGACAAAACCAAAAGGATGTTAAAACTGAACAATACAGAAATGCTGGGTTTATTCTGTTTGTGCTACCATGGTTTGCTATAGCCTACAGATGGTAAAAGGATTTGAGGTTTCTTCTAGAGTCAGCCTCTTTGCTGACTTCCCTTCTCACAGCAGAGCACGGCTGCAGCTGTATGTGCAGATACTGTGTATGTATGTATATATAAACACACAAACACGCTGTACAGACACAAAAATACATATATATCTATCTCCCCTCCTTCCTCAGCCCATCCCTGCCACTACATCAGGCATAACTCTGTAGAGAAAGAGTATCTCACCCTCTCTTTTAGCTTCCGGATCTCGGAGGGGATCAGGCAGTCGGCTTTGGCAATCAGGGGCACAATGTTGACCTTCTCATGCAGAGCCTTCATGAACTCAACATCCACAGGCCTCAGCCTGCAGCAGGGATGAGGGACACTGTTAGCAAAGACGCACTGGGCAGCTCCCCTTCCAGCCTCTCTCACCCACCCAGCACAAAGAGAAAAGGACAGCACTGTCACAAGAGCCTGCAGCAGCACTGGGACAGCCCTCAGCTAGGCTGTACATTCAGGAAAGCTGTCTCCAATTTTAGCTGCTGAGTGTCTCATACAGACACAAGCTGAGTATTTGGTCCCTTGCAGGCCAAATACTGCCCAGGCCACAGCCTGGGGTCTCCCTCCAGCTGTCCTGTACCACAGGCAGCCAACACAGCCCCCTTCAGCTGCTCCAGGCTAGGCTGACACACGAGCCAGCAAGAGGCAGGGACTGAAGGCAGCTTAAAACTCCCTTTCCTACGCATCAGTCCGGCTTAGCTAGATAGGAACATACAAGTCTGAGTGACATTATTTCTCCTGATTTTCAAATCAGGCTGTAAGGCCTGAGGGAGATCTGCTCTGCCTGTTCTGTCCTGCCAGTGAGGAGAAGGGAGTGCTGTGATGCTTAGCAGAGGGAGAACATCCAGACAGCTCCTCTCCTGTGCCAACAGCCCTGGAAGTGTACAAGCTGCTACAGGGCAATCCCGGGGCACAAGGGTCTTCCCTCTGGATTGAGTCACCCCCCAGGCCCGGAGTGTGGGCTCTCACCCGTGCCCAAAGGGAGAGATGAAGTAGAGGCAGCAGTGCACTCGGTTGTCCTGGATGTTCTTCCGGTTCAGGCCACTCTCGTCACGGAAATACTGTTCAAACTGCTGGTCAATGTAGTCAGTGATGGGCTTCCAGCTGGGAAGGGCAATTCAATCAAAACAAAATCATCAGTAGTGTCTCCTGTCTCCCAGTGACTGTGAGGTCAAGGACAAAAAGGAAGGCAGCAGTGCCCTGCTCACCACTCAGTGTTGTTAACAGCATCTCCAAAGCCTGGTGTGTCCACTATGGTCAGCTTCAGCTTGACACCCTTCTCCTCAATGTCCACTGTGTGCTTGATGATCTCCACTGTCTGGTTGATCCTCTCTTTGAACAGGAGCACGTGAGTTAAAGCCAGGCAGTAATGCTGGGGACCCCCACTGAACCCATGACCAGCCAGCTCCCCCTTATCACTGAACACAAGGAGTAACAAACACAAGGAGGTTTCAAAAACCCTGGATCATGCTCTAAGGAGCCTCAAGGGAGGGGTACTGCAGGAGGACAGCAGCAGGCAGACAGACTCCAAGAAGATACACAAACCTCTGAAGTGCCTGTAGTCCAGCTGTTCTGAACATTTTGTCCAGTCACTGGGGAAGGGGAATCCCTACCACACTCCAGCATCCAAGAACAAAAAACAAATCTCAGTATCTCATCTCAAAGGGCTAGTGCTGCTCTGCAGCCTCATCTTCCCTTCAAAGGACAGAAGAGCCCTACAGCTAAACCCTTTTTGTTCGACACTAGTGCCTTTGCAGACACAAAGGAGAGCAGACAAACAAGAGGGCTGGGATCCAGCCAAGCTCGTAGCTGCTGCTGAAGCAAGGCACCAAAGTACTAGTCCTTAGGACAGTCCCATTCACCCCGCTTTGCCCCCAACTTACCCTCTGCATTGAGGAGCTTTCTGTCTTTGTAGAGGTCTGTCAGGAACAGGCTATTCACCAGCGTGGATTTGCCCAGACCCGACTCTCCTAATTGACAGAGCGCAAAAGGGAGGAGGAAAAAGCAAGCAACATGACCCACTAATTGACTTACAAATGAAACTCTGAACAAGGCTTTGAATCCTGAGCCAGAGGAAGCGAGAGAGATGAGCTGTCAGGAGCTGTTTATTGGCACTACATTTTTCCAGCAGTGGAAAGACTTTTGCTGCAAGATGTCTTAATCCTTGTACAAATGTGATCTCCCAGCTCCCCCATTCTCCCTCTCCTTCCTTTCCCTCGGTCCCTGTTTGGCCCTGCCTTCACCACCCAGAGCAGTCACTGCTGGAGGTAAAGCTTGCTCGAGTGAGTTATGAGGGGTCAGGAGGGGCCCATTCATTCCTCCTGGGGGAACTGCCCCAGGCTGGGGAGCAAAGCAAGACCTGAGACAAGGACCAGAACAGAGTGAGGGGAGGATCCAGGTGCTATAGGAGCACCTAAGGGAAGTGAGGAGAGCTGGTTCCCTCCACATACCCACCATGTGGCCCAGCCACCTCCATCCACGGGCAGTCTCACCTGCAACCATCAGGGTGAAGTCGAAACCCTTCTTCACGGATTTCCGGTGGACCTGGTTCGGCAGAGTGGCAAAGCCCACGTACTGCTTCTCATGGTCCTACGGGGCAGAAGTGGATGGCAGCAGGTCAGGGTGTGCCACCCCTTCTGCTTGCGCCTCACACAGTGACAGGGAGTTGGACCCAAAAAGCCCCTGGGGCAGAGCCAAGGGCCGGAGGAGAGGCCGGTCCCTGCCCTGGCAGCAGTGCAGGGCAAGGCACACACCTCCTCTGGGCTCAGGGACTTGGCCCTTCCCACAGGTGAGCACAAAGGGACATCTCCCAGCCACAGCCCTGCTTGGCTGCTCTCTCGACAGCTTCCCAGCACAGAGAGCACAAGAGAAAAGGGACATCCCACCAGAGAGCACATCCAGGGCTGCTGCTGACAGAGAACCTTCCTCTTTGCTTCTTCCGCACAGTCACAGGCTCCCTTCACAGCAGGGTCACCAAATGCCACCTCTCCCCAGGTAATTTCCACATCTTTCCCTCCAGAGGCACGTGTGCTACATGATGGAGAGTTCTGTAATTAGCACCCCGGGGCTTGCACTGTCCTGAGCCATGTCTAGAGGAAGGTACAGTGGCTCAGCTTCTGCTTGACCTGAGAGGGGATTATTTCTTGCTCTGTCACAGCCACTCCTGGCTGAATAAGAGGAAATCCTGAGTAATCTCTTGTGTTATTTCTGAAGAGACCAAAGTTCAAGGACCATGGGAAGTGGAAGGATGTGGAAATATTGATAACAGAACGAAGATGATTTTGGTGAGGGTATTACATTTAGTATTACTGGAGTGTTACCTACAACCCAAGCACCCCTCAGACACAGCCCCTTGTCATGAGTGCTCTCTCACAGCACAAAATCCACAGGCACCCCACAAGCATGGCCCATGCTCTGCACAAGCAACAAACGCCTGAGCTAGATAGACTAGCTCATAGAGCTAGATGATCACTATCACTAGAGTCTATCACTAGATGATAGACTCTGCTCTTCAGCATTGCTGAATATAATCATACCACTGGGATTTACACCACAGACATATCCACAGAGCCAAGAGTTCCTCAAAACTGGCCCTAGCTCCTATTCCGTGGATGCCTTCAAGCATATGACTGTCCTCACCTGTTCTCCAGGCACAGCAGGGAACACCTCTGTTCCTAAATCCTACCTCCATTCCTGAGCCACACGCTCAAAGAAACACAAAGTATGATCCAGGGTGCTGAGCTTAGGGCAATGCTGACTTGCACCTGTTTCCACACTGCAGATGGGCAATGTAGCTCCCAAGCAGCTCTCGACAGTTACTTGTCCACCTGTGTGAGAATCCCTGGGCATCCTCAGTCAGACAGACTGCAAAGTTCCACTGGGGACGTTGAGCAGGGAAGACAGAGAGTCTCCTCCTCCCAATTTATGGCTGCTCTGGAGCTGCCCACTCAGATGGAACAGATGGGGCTGACAGCCATCGTGGCCCAAGGACTCTGTCCTTTATCACTGTCACTACCTTCCGGCAATTGAGGTTTGGTTTGGGTCTGAAACGTGGTCATTTTAGCCCTGAGTGACTGTGGGTTCTGATCTCCCTCACCTCCCATAGCTGAAGCAATGTTGTTTCACCACCCCACAGTCCAGAAAAGCAGGAAGGGACAGAGGAAATTAAATTAGAGAAATGGGGAGAATTAGAGAGTGCCCAAAGTGCTCCACTGGCAGCTGTAATGACTGATCTAAAAGGCAGCGACATCCCGGGCAGCAGTGCAGCGAGCAGCAGCGAGACCCCTGGGTGGTAAGTGATGGCAGCTCTGATGAGCTGCACACGCCAAAGCAATGCCAGCCTCGGGGACACCACAAACTGCCACCCAAAGGGCTCAGTAAAGGGCAAATGAGGTGTGCAAAGCACAGTGAGAAACATAGTAACGGCAAGGTCACAAAAACAAGGAAGAAAAAGACTGCTTCCAGCCTCTGTCCCGCAGTACCAGAGCTGTCTCCCAGCTGCTTCACTTCCTGGTAAAACACATCCATGAGCACAGTGGACACGTAACAGCCAACACCTCACACTAAAAGGTCCAGTGTTTTCCAGCAAGCACCACAAATATATAATATACTTCCCTTTTGTGCTTCTCCTCCCCTGATCTTTACCAGACTTTGGAAAGAGAAGGATCACCCACTCTCTCCAATGACTTGATGTGTGAAACAGTACTAGTAATGTGCTAATGAAACCATAGCTGAGGCATGGGGTGTGTTTCTCTTGTTTTGTTTGGTTTTTAACCTAGATGACTAAGGGCTGACAATGGAGACACTGGGGAGCTGCGCTCTGGTGCAACTCCACTTACCTCTGCCAGGTGTAACTGGCTGAACCTGATCTCTCATCTCTGTTCAGCCCAACCAAGAGAGTGTGGATTTGCTGTACCTCTGGTTGCCTCCCCACAGCTCCGTGGAATCACAATATCCAAAATGAGCAAATCCCAGCTGGTGCAGGACACTGCCCTTCACCCATGACTCATGCAGTCATTTCCCTTGCAGAAAGGAAGGTCAGTGCTGAGTGCAATACCAACAGAAGAGCTTCCCTTGCTATGGGAGGCAGCCAGACCTGTGAGGGGAAAAACCCTGTCCCCAGCCATGTCTCCCTCTGACCAGCCACGGGCACACTGCAGAGCCCTGTCAAGGGTGAAGGCAAGAGATGTAAGTAGGAGATGTGAGGAGGGATCCCCCTCTTATAACAGCCCTCTCTCAGGAACAGCAGCATGGTCTCTGCATCAGCCTTGGCTCGTGGTTCTTCACCTTCCTTTGAGACAGTCAATGTGTGCCCCTATCCCAGCCGTATTTGGGCACTATGACACCACTTCTGCCAGCATGGCAACATCAACATGGGACTTAAGGAGCTCAAGCAGCCTCCTGAGCCTGGTGTGTGCCCTGCTCAAAGCTCTACACCACTCACCACCTCCAGGTACTATCTGCAGAGCAACTGTGCATGGGGTGGAGAGGCCTGGGAGGGCTACTGACAGAGACAGGGGGCTTTCTGGGTTATGAACAGCTAAAATCCATTAATTAGATGAGAGGCTTGAATGGAGGGAGTTCCTAAATGCATTACAGCCCCCTCCCCATGCTCTTGACCCTCACAAGCCAGGTCCCATCAAGCTGACAAAAGCCAGGACAGCTGGTTCCTGCACTGTGCTTCCCTTGCCAGCTCCAGCTGTCGGGAAAGGGCCTCAGCCAGCCAAGCCAGCGGCACTCTGGAACAAGGAGCCCCTCTCCCACCGCCTGCTCCATGCTTTTGTTCCCGCTGGCATCCTGCTACCACGTGCCTGGGAACGTGCCCCACACACCACTGCTGAGGCCACCAAGAGCTGTGGCCAATCTTTAGGACCCTGTCACAAACCAGAACACCCCAGGCCAAGCAAAACACACCCGTACTCTCCTTTGGCACGTGCTTGCTGGTTCACCAGACATTACAGCAACATGTCACATCTTCACATCCCCTAATACCCGGCTGAGGTGGCCAGGGCTCCCTGGCAGCTAGAGCTCTCCCTGGGAGTTCAAGCCAAGCAACAAAGCCCTGGGTGGGTTCAAGCCCTGTTCCTGTTGTGGGTGTAGAAACATTCAGGATCTGTTGCACAGAGGAGAAGCTGTCCTGGTACTGAGGCATTCACAGCGCTGTCTGTACCTCCAAGGCAGAGTACAGCCTCCATCACTCCTGTCCTTTCCAATTCCCTCCTCACATCTCTGGTGGATGTGCTGTTTAAACCAACCCAGATCTCACGTGACTTCACCATTCAGCCTGGGGATAAAAGGGGCCTTGCTGGGTATAGTCAAAAGGGCTAAAATTAAACATCATGGGACCAAAGAAAATTTGAAGAATAGTCCTTCCTATCAAACAGTTCCTCCTCCTCTGGGGAGCAAACCCCAGAAATGATGGAGCTGTGCTAGGACCCTGGAGCCTCTACCTCTGCTTCTTCAGGGGGAAGGGGCCCTCTCGGTGTCACAGCATTCAGCACAAGCCATCCAGCTCCCTCCCAGGCAGCCCTTCCTCCAGCCTTTTCCCTGCGGCCAGGCACGGCCGCCACATCCGCGTCTGCACGAACCAGCACAGCCCAGCCCTGGAGGAGAGGCAGACCCCTTGCTTCCTTTCATTGCAGAAAGCTGCATAAATTCATAACACGAACAGCCCCCGAGGCATCTGCCACGGACATCTGCTCTTCGGGCCTGGGGCTGAGCACAGGAGTATCGGCAAAACCACTCGCCCACCAGCATTTGGTGAAGAGAAGGAACCCGACCAGCAAAGCGCAGCATTAACACACTGTTAATTAACACAAATCGGACTGCGTGTGGGCACACACAGCGCTGACTCCTGCCCTGAGCCCCCCCAAGCAGGCACACGCCATTCAGACAGGGAATCACTGCATCGCATAACCGCGCAAAAGCGTCGCGCATCTCCCAGCTGCCCACCGCGCCCCTCGGCCCTGCGCCCGCGGGGGCTGCTCCCCTCCTTTCTGTGCCCGCCGTCCCTCCCTTACCGGCGTCTTTCCGCTCCTCTGCTCCTCAGAGGTCTCATCTTGTGCTGCGCGCGTCTTCTCGGGCACCATCCTCCCCCCTCCTGTCCCCGCTGCTCCCCGGCTCGCGCAGTGCTATAAATACATCCCTGTACCTTCAGCTTGCCTGGGTGGCTTCGCTGTGCCTGCGTCCGGGGAGACAGCAGCCGCTCCACTAACCGCTCCTGAATAATGATCGAATCCATAACCGCGGCTGGCAGGACGGACGGACAGCCACCGCGGGCCAAGGGAAAAAACCCCAACCCATGTGTTCCCTCCCAGCCTTCGCTAAATCCATGCGGCAGCCCCCCCGCCTACGCGTGCACACACACGCAGGGCTGGCTCGGCTCGCCTCGGTGCCGAGGCGAGGCGAGGAGGAGAGCCGAGGAGAGGCGAGGAAAGGCGAGCAGGCTCCCAGGCAGCTGCCCGGGATTTCCTGCCTCCGCCTGTGCCGCGGGAGGAGCCTGCCAGCGAGGACAGGACAAAGGCCACCGCGGCCGCAGGCCAGAGGCGATGCCTCTCGCCCCGCCAGTGTCCCGCGGAGAAGCTGTGCACGTACCGGATGCTGTCCCTGCCATGAGTCTGACTCCGCGTGACAGATGGGCCTATTCAGCTGGAGGATTTCTTACATATCCTGCCTGACGCAGCCGAGACAAAGGTTTGCTGGAGGAAACCTGCTCTCGGCAAAAATGTGCTGCTTCTGGCTGTGTGGGTGAAGGTCTCAAGGGTCCACAAAGCCCCCAAAAAGCAAGGTTCAACTATAACCCCCAGATCCTAGTCCTGGTTGACATGGATCTGTCTCCACGAGGTGCAGGATGATCTGTTGTCTAGTCCAGGCTCTATCACAACCTCATCTCTGAATCCAGTTGGAATTGCAGCCTCATCTCTGAATCCAGTTGGAATAGCTGCAGATGCATTCTGGATCTTACAGCAACCATTCAAGCTCTGAAGATGTTTCAGAATAAGGAAGTATCTGTGTGTTCATTAAGCAGACAAACCCAGCCCAGCAACAGCCCTTCACACCAAAAACATCGTTCAAATCTCAAGTCTGGGTTCTGAACTTTTCTATAAAATATGCCTTCCAGCTTTTCTGTGCAGCCATAGAAACTGAACAGGAATTTATATAAAACTGACAAAAGCTGCTAATTTCATATAATCACACCATTTCGGAAACTGGGGGGTTAATACCACAGCATGTATAATGAAGTGACAGGAGATGACAGCACTGGTGGTGCTGGAGGAACCTGTCCCTTGCCCCACGGGTTCCTGAGCAGCTTTCTGCTCACCAATGGGAAGGACCCAGGCTGCAGCCATACTCCTGCCTCGCCCTCAGCCAGAGCTCCTGCTGCTTCTCTGGGATCTGCAGGGCTCCAGCAGTGGCTCTACAGAGTGCCAGACCAGCAGGGCCTGCCCTGGTCACCTTGGGCCACAACCCAAATACCCCAAGTCTGACTGACACCAGCTTCTGTTATAAGGTACTGAGTCGCTATAAGGTCCAGTGGCCTGAAGTCTGGGAGCAGCTGTGAGTGTGGAAAGGAAAGAAGAGGGGAAAAAATGCCAATGTTTTATCTATGCTGCCGTCCTACAAGCTAATGGAAGGTGATGTCAGAAGTTGCAGGCACGAGGTCTTAAAGGCTGATGAAAACAAATGGAGGAGAACTGGGAAACACTCCCAGAGCAAGAAAACTGCCATACAACAGCTGTCATACCACATGCATGAAAGCCTTCTCCAAACCACCCTGCTCTGCCAGCATCCTTAATTACACCCACTGAGTTTTGTTCCCAGTTGTTCCTGTGTGTAGCAGTCAAGCAGAAGGCCTGGACTGAGATCCAGGTGTGGCAGGAACTGCCACTGCTCAGAACATGTCCCTGTTTGGCAGCTCTGCCCTCACTCTGCAGCATTGCTCCATTCCCCAGGGAGCTGACAGCGCTACGTTGGTCAGCCAGCTCAGTGGTAGGTCAGGCCATGCTCACGACACCTCTTCTTCCTCCTAGATTCACCTAATCCTTGCTTTCCAGGACTGGGGGACTCTCCCACCAGGGTCTGCAACTTGCACACAACTGAGGAGCAGTGACAGCACCACGCTGCCTGCACTGGGCAGCAAGAGCAATGGCTTGTGGCACACCCAAGGTGCATCCAAACCTTCTTAAGATAACAGGAGGTTTCACCAGTCCTTCCACACCATAAACCACAATAGCTGCAAGCAAACCCTCTCCAACGCCCATGAATTCTCATGGCTCAGAAAACCCTTGTCTGAGGGCCACAGGCCACATGGCCACCAACCACAAGCATCTTCCAAGGGCACATGGAGATATGCTGTGTCCCTACGAGCCCACTGCTTCTGAACCAAATCAGAACATTCTTTTGAGCTGGGATCACAGATGAAGTCAACAATGATTTGGTTGCGACAAAACCACAGTGTTGTTCATGGCCCCAAGAACTGTGCTGACAGAGCAGAGAGGAACAAGGAACTACTGTCTCCTGAGTGCCTTGAGCTCTCACACATCACACATGCTCTCAGGACTGGCAGCCAGGGAGGAATTCTAGTCAGAAGGCCATGCCTGACAACTCAGAGAGCAGATTAGGAAAAGAAACAGAAGAGTATGTCTTGGCTACAGAGATCATCTTAAGGCTGAATGGCCAATGCTACAGCTTCCAAAATGCTGAAGGATGGTCAACTGGTCCGAGACTCAGCCTCTCCTGTTCCTCCTAGAGATGCTCATCTTGCGTCCTCAGAGTCACCAAACCATAAATGACAGACTCGTTTGTGTCCCTCAGATGTGCCATGTGGCACACCCAGAGCTGGTGGCTCAGGCTGGTCTGTGTCCAAACTTCCCAAAGACAGCCAAGCCAATCTTGTTTTGCCCCTTTCCTTTCTGATCACACTCCTCTGTCCACACAGCCCCTAGAAATGCCCAGTGTAAATCCTGGCCTGCTCCTCCAACAAGAAATCTGACGTACACCGTCCTTAAAAGAAGAAAAACAGCACACAGGACATCTCATGTGCAGTGTGCAGCAGAGCTCAACAGAGAAGATCTTGGCACTTCCAAGATCTAGAGCAAATCCAAAGTGTTTTCTTCCACTGCCACCTCTAAGCTCCTCTCCAGGCAGGCGCCCGCAGCAGCGGCTGGAGGGTCAAACTGGCTGCAGGATCCAGGTTTTGGAGTGTCAGAGCAGAGCTCTGCCCAGCCCCAACCTGCCCAACAGCAAGGGCAACACAGGCTTGGGGTGCACCAAGTTCTTCCCACCACACAGACCAGCCCTTTGTCAAACTGTGACAGCAGAGAAGTCCCCCACCTGCAGGGGAGCTGTTTTCTGGCGAAGATGCTATGGCCT